>ML120390.1:719558-771797 GCA_003788595.2 Choiromyces venosus 120613-1
GAAGATATCCAAACCCTCATAATGAATGGATGCCATGTCTCAAAAATCGCTGGACACTTCGGCCAAGAAAAAACCCTAGAAATAGTCACAAGAGACTTCTACTGGAAGGGGTTAACAGGCTGGGTTAATGACTATGTCAGATCCTGCGACGAGTGTCAACACAATAAATCTCCTTGACATGCAAGATATGGGTTGCTTCAACCCCTACAAGTGCCCTATGCACCCTGGATGTCTATCTCGACAGATTTTATTGTGCAACTACCAGAATCGCAGGGACACACCCAGATCATGGTCGTAGTGGATCGGTTTACCAAGATGGCACATTTTGTCGGTCTAAAAGAAAATGCGACCGCAAAGGATGTCGCCAATGTCTTCCTCCGAGAAGTATGGTAACTCCATGGGCTACCCACAGAAATTATTTCCGACATGGATGCAAAGTTTCAAGGGGAATTTTGGGAATCATTGTGCCAGGCTCTGGGAATCAAAAGAAGAATGTCAACAGCCTACCACCCTCAGATGGATGGGCAAACCGAAAGAACCAACCAAGTGCTGGAAAGTTACTTATGAAGCTTCGTCAACTATGATCAGGATGATTGGTATCAACTCCTGCTGGTGGCAGAATATGCCTACAACAACTCTACCACCAATGCACACAAATTGACTCCCTTCTTCGCAAACTACGGCTTCCATCCACAGACAGAATGGATGAGAGAACGTGAGGCTCAAAATCCAGGTGCAGCCCTTTATGCGCACTGGATGAAAAATATACATGAACAAGCCAAGGAGGCACTAGAATCTACACGAGAAGCCATGTCAAGGTATTATGATCGAAAAGCCAGAGAGCAACCAAACGTAAAGGTTGGAGACCAAGTCATGCTCAACGGCAAAAATATGCGATCCAAACGGCCCTCAAAGAAACTGAGCCCAAAGCTCTATGGGCCTTTTAAAGTATTGGAAAAGAAAGGCGAATGAGCCTACAAACTTCAAATACCCGACTAGTGGAAAATCCATCCTGTTTTTCATGTAGCACTGCTCGAACCCTACCGAGTTTCTACTCGGCCCGAACGGGCACAACCACCCCGCAACCCAGAAGAAGTCGATGGTGACTTAGAATGGGAAGTGGAGAGAATTGTGAGGAGTGAAATAATCTCCTACACGAGACGAGTTAGAGGACAAAATAAGGTCCTCCGAGAGCTCCGATATTTCGTGAAATGGAAAGGTTGTTCCGAAGACGAGAACACCTGGGAACCTCCGGAGCACCTAGAGCGTGCGGAGGAATTAGTGATGGAATTTCATAGATTGAATCCCGAAATGCCAGGACGGGCAGGATTGGAATAATGTGGTAAGGTTTTCTTTTGTGTGGCCAAGCAAACGCACAAAAGTTTTTTACCCTACCATGTTGAGTTCCCATGGAAAAGTTTTATTTTTATTTTTATTTTTATTTTTATTTTTTATTTTTATTTTTTATTTTTATTTTTTGAAAAGGAGACGTTCGAGACGAAGTCTTGGGAGGGGGAGCTACTGTTAGGCATATGGAAAAAAGGGCCAAAGTTACCCGGCCTTTACATAGGATTATTTCTACCATACCCCTGCAGCCCCCATGTAGGGACCGGGCGTCATTACGGTATTACGGCCGAGTTGCGTCCCGACACTTTAGCCACAATAAATGGCACCTTCAGCATAACACCATATACGTCGTCGCCGTCCGTCCGACCGGATGCTGTCCGTAGGATATATGAGAGGGCACCTTTGGCGACTCATGGGAAGTGACTCGGAGGAATTTGGTTAAGTTTTGAGCAAGCTATTACCCTGTACATTAGCAGTTAAATATTATGGCTGATAAGTGATGGGACAATTTGGGAAGAAACTCTTAGTGACTGAATATCGTGAGCCTATGGCACCGACGGGTAGCCATAGAGCCGAGCCTTTTGCTTTGAAAGAAGTAGTGCCCCAAGAGGGCCTACTCGAGAATCGGTATGAGAGGTTTTCGCTGGATAAGCTATTGGCTCGATCCAGAGCAAAAAACCCTATATATCCGATGGGCCTTGTGATGCGTCAATATGCGACACAATGGCCGCGCTCATTCATTAAAGCTGATCACTTTATGTTTTGAGGCAGAACAATTGGTATAGTTGCCATTAGGGCGGCATACTCAAATTAAGTTCATATAGTGGAGAGATTGAAGGCTACCTACTGGAGGGGTGTTCACACCCCCCAGAAACAATAGGAGTTCGAAGAGATCAAAGCTAAGCAAGGCAAATATTCTCAGGGTCAAAGGTGTTCGCACTTAAGAAAATTAAGAGGTTTTTGATGGAGGTACTTAGATAGTATGGGAGTTGGTTGTAGCCCGCGATAACCCAGACACGGAATATAAATATCGAGGTACTCCGAGCTATCAGAGACATCAAGCAACGGAGAAGAGATCTTATTAATATATTTATTACCTTACTCTTGAAAAAACTATTATTACACATATCCTTTATAAATACTTCGGGAAATACAAGCCTACCTTAACGATCTTCGTTTTATCCTACTTTACCTTATTTCAAGAAACTTACGGCCTAGACCTACCGGCCCTATCTGCGGTTGGACTACCCCGTAACATGCCCATACTGGGAATTTGGTGAAGAAATACAAGAGTGAAGTGTAGGTGGTGGAATGGACTAGTTTGCATACTGGAAATATGTTCTCTATGAAAGACTCTATCCTTTCATTAAAAGGATACAGGCAGAGACTGGGTGGGCTTGTTGGCTTATGAAGACAATGCTGGCAATCATACTACGGCTGCTCAATTGGACAGGACAGAAGCAGAAACCTGTGGTATTCGCCGTATTCTAAAGTGGCCAGCAAACTCACTAGACCTTAATGAAATTGAGCCATGTTGGAACTATCTTAAGGATTCAATACTTGAATACAATTTTATAGGTAGTGGTCAGGAAATGAAGCAGCAGGTTGAGGAAGCATTATTACAAGAGTGGGAAAATATGCCTCAAGAATTGATTGATAGATTTTGTATGAACTTTCATCTAAATCTCCTACAAGTTAGAGCTTGGGGAGGTGATAATAAATTCAATGCTTAAGTCTGCTCATGAACCACTGGCGGGAGGCCAGGGGTATTCATGTATACACACACTTGACAAACTAGACTGAAAAGTTAGCTCCATCACTATACCACATTGTGTGATCAACCTTCTCACTATACCGCATCTTTACTGGTTACACTGCTATGACAAAACAGGAAACCAAAACTTGGCGCGGAGGCACGAGTAAAGTATTGCGAGTATTTGTATTAGTGGATTCAACTCATAGCGTTGTGATTGCAAGAGTAGTCTAAGAAGTCAGGGACCTCTACTGTACTAGCACTGTACTCATACAATCACGAAATTGTTGTGAGAATGTTAGTCACAAATATATCACTTGTACATAGTACTAGATACATGCTGTGCAGCATGGTCAGATCACGGATGATCGCCGTAGTCTAAAAATCTTAGGATACGGTTATGAGCATTACATGATATCACATGGGTCTCACGGACAAGTACGGTACGTAACATAAGCTGCTTAGGCACCTCTCGGAGAGGGTTGCATGTCACCTTTAAATTGGCCCTCCCTTCGCGTGATGCCAAGCCTATGACTATGAATCGATAAAGTGCCAAGATTTCGCGTCCTGCACGAATCCAAGTCTACCTCCACCACGCCTTCCAGTCCCTCATCCTCCATAATCCGCCAGACCACTAACAATAAACCTGTGGTCTATTCTCTCTTTTGTCTTTCATTCTTCTCGAACCAAGATATTCTTCCTACTAGACGCCATCTTTTTGACTTCAAGCTTCACCAACCCAACGCTGCCCTGAGTTCCTCCAACATCTTCCCCAGGGGTGTTTGTTCGCACCATCCTCGCAGCCCGAAGTTAACAATGTCTGCCCCTGATACTCTAGATATCGAGGACATCGAGTCCGGCTTAAGGTAAGCTTTCTGGGGTTTGATTCCCTGTTCTTTCGTCTAGTTATTTGGGGCGCTAATCTTCCTCGTTCAAGGCTCGTACACAGCCTCCCTGAACAAGTCCACTGGCTATGCGATAAAATCGAGAAACGAGATGACGGCACGGAAGTAAAATATGAAGGGGATAAATCACGTCGAAATCGGTCGGTAACGCATGCCATGGTGCTACTTTCTTTTGCCGACCAGGAGGAAACCCAAGCCTGGTTTACTGCCGCACTGAATGTTCAGCTATCAAGGTGTCCACGCTGTGTTGAACAGTTCTATGTTTTAAAGAAGGGATTGTATAGGGAGCTACTGGAGTAAGTCCTAAATCCTTTTTCTTCCCTCCTTTTTTTTTTGGAAGCTCTAATCTATATTTTTCATTCTTTCACTTAGATTTATTAACATCATGTTAGGGCCGACAACAAAGATAATGTTGATATGTTCTTTAGCTTTCTTCAGACTTGTGACATCAGTCGTGTGAAGCCAGTTTTAAAAGAGATTGCCGACGAGCTCAGGAACTCACCCACTGTAGAGTCTTGGCATCAGACATTTCAGAACCGTGCGCAGTACAGGAACGGCGTTTACGAAGTTTTTTGCTGTCCAGATCTCCTTCAAGACCCAGAAATCAAAATATATTTTACCGATATCTGTGCGACTCGAAAGGTATTTCCGGAGGGGCCTGGAGGGGGACTGATTAGCTTTCTTTTCGACAACGATGCGAGGCTTCGGTTTCCAGTCGAACGTTCCTGGAAGGAGCTAGGGCCGCATATTACTCCCGAAGTATTCGAAACTCATCTGCTGGATACGTTAGAAAATTGCGTTCAGAGAACAGAGGTCCAGGTTGATCCGGGGAAGCTCCAGTTATTCTGCGCTGGCGTGGCAATTATTGTTCAATCGGTTTCAAAGGAACTCATAATGAAGTGTATTTGTGGTGCTCGAAACGACCCAATCAAACTGGCTGTCAACCGAATATCGAGCACTGCATCTTATCTTCCCGCCCTACTTCGGCTTTTCGATGCTTTAATGGTCCAACTTGGGTTTGAGTTCTGGGACGTTGTTCAACCTTTGACACCTTCAGCCTTGACAGATACGCTCTTCGCCAACGGAACTTTTGCGAACCTTCTCAGGAATGCTCCGCAAGAGACCTCTGGGGAAAAGCTTTTGGTTGATTTGACAAGGTGGATGTCTTCCTTGGTGGCAAGTGTGAGGCCGCTATCACGAGCTACACCCGCTACACCACTTTTACGGCTGCTTTTAAGAGACCGGAGCTTACCAGCTTTGTCCAGAGGAATTTGTCTTAAGGAGGGAATGAAAATACTGAGCATGACCTTGAGTGGTGTTTATAGCCATCCAATCGAGGGCGAGGGTGGCCGAATGATCCTGCGACAAACCAATGAACTTTTCGACGAGCATACTCCTTTGGTTGTTGAAATTGCCGTCTCCTCCTTCACCAGGTTCAATGATCAGATCATGGCGAATCATATGGGAATTGCACAGAAGAATGCCCATAATGCTATGATTTTAGCTTTGCAATTGGACATCAAAGTTATGAAGACAGATTTCAACCTATTGTCGAAGAAGAACCCTGAGATCCCGCACACCGAGACGAGCATACGGACATCACTATGGGATACAGTGTGCAAAAATATTCCGACCAACAACGTTGAGTTTGCTATCGATCTTTTAACAATAATCTATGATTTTTTCGGCATTGGGAAAGCTGTTCATCCGAAGGGTCTTGATGCCGGTACCGAGGCGGACAAGCGGAGACATGCATTCAACAAGACGTTGGATACTCTGTCGAGATATTTCGCTCGTATATTCCAACAAATAAGTCGGTTCGCACCTAAAAGGTTAAAAATGGTTATGAAGGGGGAGCATTCACGGATTGCTATTTTGGTTGGAGTTATGTTTCCTCCTCCAAAGGATGTGGCTTTTGGTGCTGAGGATATTCTCCTTAGTTGTTATGGTGTTGATAGTCGTGAAAACGCAATACACGCTATGTTCGACGAGGATCTCGCCATGGCCTTAGCTGCCGTGACGGCTATTAGCCGTACGCAAGCTAAGTCTAATGTATTCGACCTCATGCCGTCAATGATTAGGTTCAATCTGGAAGTCCTCGACGTTTTGTGTGCTCCCGACACGGGTGTTATCTCCAATATCGACTTGGAAAACTGGACGAAGACGGCTCTTAGAGTTTATTGGGATATTCAATGGAGAGTAGTTGGTAATATTTTCAAGAGGTGCCGGCGATGGTCAAACACCGTGGAGAAAACAATGATGATAGAGTTTACTCGCGACGCTATAGACTATGCAACAGAGCTTTTTCGTCGGTTTTGGACGTTTGAGCAGGCGTTTCGTACCAAAGGCCCCGATAATGAATCCACCCGTCCACAGCGAGAAACGAGTTGGAGGGCAAGACTTCTCCAAGATCCGTCAAAAGCCTTAGATTCCATAACTGCTCTTCTTACTATTCAGGACATGCATCTATTGAGTTCTAGTCAGGAATTAATGTGCAACATACTGGAATTGCTTGCCAAAGAGAATGTTGACGTTGAAGATGAG
The DNA here is from genome assembly GCA_003788595.2 of Choiromyces venosus 120613-1. Lineage (NCBI taxonomy): Eukaryota > Fungi > Ascomycota > Pezizomycetes > Pezizales > Tuberaceae > Choiromyces > Choiromyces venosus. Next base: position 726,108 of record ML120390.1, read on the forward strand.
TTTGTGAACAATATGAGGTCTATTTTTTACCCAGAATTATATGGCGGTTCACGGACAATCCCGATTACAAATCTGGTTGAAGCACAAAAAGCACAGCTCATACATGCTTTGAGTGCAGTTCGACCCGACTTTGTTCCGCCTGAAGGTAAGTGTTACTGGTGTCCAAGCACCACCTAGGTCATTGTTCAGTTTGCTAACGTGAATCATTTAACAGCAAAACCTAAGGTTGTTGAGATATCTGACGATGAATATGACGACATCCCAGACGACGATCTTATACGAGTAAGTGAGCAGTCTCTTCGAATTGCTCCCCGAAAACAGACCAAGCTTGGCTTCCCTGTTGCCTCGGCGCCTCTTACCCACGAACAAAAACCTAATAGAGCTGGGGCATCAAAACCATCGATCTTTGGCGAACTGAGAGTCGGGGCCTCCAAAGCTCAAGCTCTTCCAATTCCATCCAGGAGTGAATTCCTTCTCAGACGAAAAGCGGATCTAGCTGCTTCCGAGGCTGCGAAAGCTGCACGCCTGGAGCAAAAGAAGAAAGAGCAGGCGGCCGCCGTCCCTAGTTCTGATGAGGATGATGACAGCAGCGGTGACGATAGTGGCAATGGATTGTTCAGACTTGGGAACTTTGTGCAACGGTCGACAAAGACTGTACCTGAGCCAAAGTTGGTCGATACTAAGCCGAAGAACTTGCTCCGTACACCTGGATTGCCCATACGACGAGCTAAAGACAACCGCGCCCGGGTTGCGCCCGACCTTTCACCCCTCTATAAACAGGTTCTTAAATGGGAGTTTTTTCATGACGACGTTTTCCCCCCCGGCCTCAGTGCTGCGAACTACAATAAGGTGGCAAGCTCATTTGCTTCGTATGCTTCTTATAAGAAGACATTTGAGCCTTTACTATTGCTCGAGGCTTGGCAGGCGCTCAAGCAGGCCAAGGAAGAAGCCCCTCAACCTACGCTTAAACTCAATCTTGTGACTAGAATGAGCGCAGATAATTTTGTCGAACTCGAAATTACTATCGAGGGAATGAGTGACCGCAATAGATGGCTCGAGTCGGATATTGTTCTAATTTCTGTCAATAAGCAGCCTCTCACTTCCCAGGATTCTCCCCACTGTCTTGCAAGGGTCCACAGCCTCAAGAAAAAGTTTGCGGGATCAAATATCACCGAGGTACAGCTGCGTTGTGATCCTTCCCCTCAAATGATGCAAGAAAACATGAGGAATGGAAGTACACTTTACGCTGCTAAAATTATGGGGTATGTATATATAATCCCGGGCAGAAGTCTTGTCATTACTTTTACTGATTTCAGCCATGAAGATTTGTACCCACAGAAAGAGAGTATAGTGCTTTAATGTGTCTGAAGTATTATGATCTTGAGCAGGAAATTCTAGCGGCCAAACCTTCCTCGCTTGAGGAACCAACGGAAAAGCAGATAATCCGAACCAAGAGTCTTTACGGGGTGAACGAGCCACAAGCGCGAGCCATTATATCTGCAGTTAAAAATACAGGATTCACATTGATACAAGGGTAACCAGCGGCATTCCTTCGCAATCTAAAGTTATTTGCTAATTCTTGAGTAGCCCACCTGGTACTGGAAAAACTAAGACAGTGGTCGGGATTGTTGGAGCCCTCTTGACACCAAAAGTCGGAAGTACGGTTATTCAAATACCCGGCTCAACGAATAAGTCCACCAAGCCTGCAACCAAGAAACTCTTGGTTTGTGCACCAAGTAATGCTGCAGTTGACGAATTAGTCCTCCGGTTTAAAAAAGGCATCCTCACAGCGAAAGGCGAGGAGATGCTACCAAAAGTTGTGCGAATCGGGAAATCCGATGCCGTAAATTTCACTGTTAGGGACGTTACCCTGGATGAATTAGTCGAACGTAGAATGGCCCCAACGAAAGAATCAGCGAATAGTAAGAATGCCGATATGGATGAATTGAGACAAAAACATCGCACCATTCTTGACGAGCGTGATGTAAAGCTCAAAAAATTAGAAGATGCAAGGGCCAAGTCGATAGATCCAGGGACATTGCAATCTGAGGTTGATAGCCTAAATGCGACTATTCGTGAAACTAGACGCAATTTAGACCTCAAACGAGACCAGAAGAAGGAGAGTAGCCGGAATGCGGAAGTCCTTAAACGTCGTATTCAACAGGAGATTATGGACGAAGCCCATATCATTTGCGCCACGCTCAGTGGAACTGGTCATGACTTATTGCGAAATATTAACGTCGATTTTGAGACTGTGATAATTGATGAAGCAGCTCAATCGGTCGAACTCAGTGCACTTATCCCGCTAAAATTTGGATGCGAGAAATGTATCCTAGTTGGGGATCCCAAGCAACTGGTTAGTTTCCATTCCCGTCGATTTCTTGAGCCTTAGCTGCATGCAACCCTAATCGGGGTTGCTGACTACTAAAAATAGTGACGCTATTACGTTTACATTTCTTTTTCCTTCAACGCCCTCTTTTGTTCTACATGCGCTAACAAATATGCAGCCTCCAACAGTCTTATCCCGCGAAGCAGCTAAATTCAGCTATGAAAAGAGTTTATTTGTCCGTATGCAAGAGAATCATCCTAAGGATGTTCATTTGCTCAGCATCCAGTATCGCATGCATCCTATGATTAGTCTCTTTCCGAGCAAGCAATTTTATGATTCTGAATTGGAGGATGGGGAAAACATGAAGGAGCTTCGAACCGAAGTGTGGCATAAGAACCCAATCTATGCACCCTATCGCTTTTTCAACATTGCTGGACAGGAATCTGCAGGGGGGCTTCATTCGCTAGTCAACCATCAAGAGGCCACGAGCGCCCTTACATTATACCAACGATTGACGAATGATTTCCCGCAAACTAACTTTGACGGTAAAATAGGCATAATTACACCATACAAGCAGCAGATTAACCTATTGAAAACCACTTTCCGTAAACATTATGGAGATAAGATCTTGGACACTATCGATTTTAACACCACGGACGCCTTTCAAGGGAGAGAACGTGATATTATCATATTCTCCTGTGTCCGAGCTTCTCAAGAGGGCGGAATTGGGTTTTTGAGCGACGTTCGTCGGATGAACGTTGGTTTGACCAGAGCAAAGTTTTCTCTATTCGTGTTGGGTCACTCCGCATCGTTGATGAGGAATAGATTGTGGGCATCGTTGGTCCAAGACGCAAAGGATAGAGGTTTATTCGACGAAGAGACCTTTGCACAGTTCAAATCGAATACTAAGGGTAATGGTGCGGGGAAGACAGGTGCTTTCCATGGATCAACCAAAGGCAAGGGAAGCCAGGCTAGAAATTCCGATCGCAATCTTCCCACAATTACAGCCCCGAAGGTAGATCCAGACGCCATGGATATTGATGAACCAGAACCTCAGGCACAACCCTGGCCAAATCCTTCTAGCGTCCGGTTATGCTTTGAGTGTTATCAGCCTGGACATATTGCTAACTTCTGTCCTAACCGCCAGGGCCCCAGCAACCCTTCGCGCAACCCTAAAGGTCCTGGACCAAGACCCATCCCTCCCCCGGGCAGGGGCAATGTCCACACACAAAACCAGCACCATGAGGGTCCCGCCCAGGAATACAATCAGTTACCTAACCAGCCCGCTCGGCCGTTAAAACGGCCGCTCGATACAGAGGAGGGTGAGGTTACTTCAAAACGCCAACATCTTGAAAATCGGCCAGGCTCGGCCAATCAGGCTACCCCGGGTCCCTCAACAGTGCCAGTATGTGCTCCCTAACTGAACCATTTAATCATTATGCTTCTGATCTCTAATGCTTAACATAGCCGATGCGTCCTCAGCACAAAAAGAAGGCACAGCGGAAGTCTAAAGCACCTGCCGTGTTTATCAATCCTAAGCGTGGGAATAACAATGGTAAAGGTGGGCGAGGTGGGCGAGGTGGTGGTGGTAGAAACGGCGGTCAGCCCTCGCGTCCAAAAGGGTAAAGAATCACAAATGACAATCTATCAGCATTACATATTTGCTAAATCTTTTGCAACAGAAACGACAAACAGGGCGGCTCAAATAATTAGATGAGGGGAATAGAAATAAGCAAAACTTCATGATTAATCTTATAGCTTCTTTTTACTGCTTATAGCTCTTGAAGTATTTTTCCTCCGGGGGGTTTTTTTATGATTGTCGGTTGGGTTCTAGAGGCGTACCAAGTAGCGTTTATGCTTTATCTGTATCTCATACTCTCATAATTATAGACATTATATCCCTATATTCACCTCAGCTTTTGTAGGCTCCCACTTTGGTTTAATGCTGTTACTAGCCAAAACAGAAAATCTATTACCACCCTTTACCTATGACAATGTTCAGATAGCAGAGTAGATTCTGTATACTATCTTAGGTGCATCGATCAACAGGATTATCCTATGCAGAGTTCAAGCTTTCAGTTTACCGAAGTCCGAGCGAGACCTAGAGAATTTCGGTTCATGATTGGATTGAACAGCATTAAAATCCATAGTATACGGTCCCCGCAAAACCGCCAGTGGAGAAAGTACGGAAAGACAGCGCTAGGCCAGTATTGGTATCGTGGAAAGCCAAGAAAATGGAAATAAAATTAAAATCCAGTTTTGCAAAAGGCTCATTCTCCACAGCAAGACTCTGGCTAGTGACAAGATGAGAAAATGGAATGCATCTTGCAAACTTAGAAAACACTTCTGCCCGCTATTGAGAGGTTGGATTGAGGCTCCCAACAGTCACTCATGATACGGTATGATATTGGTGTGATAGGTTGTTGAAGTACTGTACCGTATTCCACACCATAGCTAGCACCTGGCATAGCAAGCCATCCAGACAAATACTAGCCACTATTTAAATCTCAACTGAGGTTCAACCAATTAATTACTTTGCCCAAACTTGCAGATGGCTCGCTATTCCAGGCACTCGCTTTGCGTCGAATACCGTATGTTAAACCCAAATGTTGCAAGATCAACTTGGCCTACAGTATTGGTATAAAAAAAAAATTTCTTGGGCGAACCTTTCCCTTCATTTCAAGTTTTCAAATTATCCGTTCAAGTTCTCGAAAAAAAAAAAAGCATTGACGAGCTTGAGTCCCGTGTGGTACGCACACGGAAGACTTCTGCTTGGTAGAGAAGGAACGGAACTTTTTATCATGGGGTAACCGTACTTTTTGTGGTGCACCTTGCACGAATCACGAACTAGAATTGGCCGAATATACTATGATAGCGATAGGAAGCTTGCGTTCCAGAAGGGGAAAAGGTTTCCGAATTGTTTAAGTAGGGTATAGGTACATGCGTTCAGTATGTGAAATGCAACAATTGTGTTCGGACAGCTCAATGTGCGTTTTGGCGCTTGTAGCCTGGTGGCTGCAGATAAGATAACCCCTGCCTTTGTCCGTTGTCAAGATGAGTGGGTGGTTGTGTTGTATCATAGTATCAGTCTACGATAGCAGTCCTCATGAGTTATTGTATCATACAATGTCTGAGCCTTTAGACTGCCTTTGTTCAGGAAATTCAGTAGGTTTCTACTACCCAAATACCGGTCAGCTCTTGATCATCGGCGGTTAAAGTATTGAGTAGTCTAACCTACGACTGCTTCAACCTAGTTCTTAAACAAATGCCAAGAAGTATAACTCTGTGTTGCCATAGCAACAAATGTGCAACCAGTTTAATGTTGACAACTTGACAACCGCCTTCTTGCAGCTCCGGTCTTGATACATGCCGGGCGGTATATGAAGCCATTCGCTGGACCTTCTCCTCTACTTCCCTCCTTCACCCACTCTCACTTCCCTCAACACAGCACAACACCTTCGTCGATTCCCCAGCCCACGGTTCGTTTACTCTAATAGTTTAATCCAAGGGTTTAAACCTGAACAAGTACAATGCCTCCTTTAACATCGGCAGATTACGATATAGTAGGCACTATCGGTACATCCAAAGGCTCCTTGATTAAAATGTTTGGGATGATGCATAACTAATTGGTGGATGGATAGGCCATGGGTGTTTCGGCACCATTCGCAAAGTCAAACGAAAACAGGATGGGATGGTCAGGCCCCCTCCCCCACTTTCTGGTGAAGAATCTGTTGCTAACATTTTGGGTAGATACTTGCGCGGAAAGAGATCTCCTACGTCAAGATGGGGAGCACTGCGAAGAATCAACTTGCTGCTGAGTTCGAAATCCTCGCATGTCTAGATCATCCGAACATTGTTAAATACTATCATCGGGAACACATTAAGAGCGAGAGCAGTGTTCATTTGTGAGTTGCTACCGTACCGATTACCCTCCGAGTCCACCATAGTTGAGTGGCCGTTGCTGATATTGGTTATTAGATACATGGAATATTGCGGCAACGGTGACCTTAGTGGTCTAATCAAAAAAGCCAAAGAGAGCGGCAGCTCTTTTCCTGAGAGTTTTATCTGGACGGTCGTGTCGCAACTCGTTACGGCCCTATATCGCTGCCACCATGGAATCGATCCGCCGGAACTGGGTGACTTGTTCTCATATAAAAATATGACTCCTCCACCTCCTCGTACCGAGAGCGAAGAGAGAAATTTAATCAAGGTCCTCCATAGGGACCTGAAACCTGAAAATAGCAAGTAACACCGACTAGTCTACTTGAAATGTGCTAACTGGTGTGAAGTATTTGTTATGGCAGATAATTCTATCAAGATCGGAGACTTCGGTCTCTCGAAAAAACTTGCACCGGGAAATATGTTTGCAGAAACCTATGCGGGAACCCCATACTACATGTCTCCCGAAATCTCTAGCGGCCGGCCGTATACAGTCAAATCTGATATTTGGTCTATGGGATGCATCATATATGAGTTGTGTACCCAAGAACTCACATTCACTTCAAATAACCTGCCCGGTCTCATCAACCTGATCGGGAAAGGCAAATATAAGCCAATTCCAACCAGATACTCCAAGCGTCTTCGTGACTTGGTCGCTAGATGTCTTTCCGTAGATCCGGATGGCCGACCAGATTCGTCTCAACTATTGGAAGACGAAACAATTAAGGTGTTCCGCCGCGAATTACAAATCTTAGAAGTGAGCAAAATGCTCAAGCTACGAGAAGAGGATTGCCTCCGTAAAGAAGCGTACCTCGAAGTCAATGCGAAGGCGTTAGAACAGAGGTTCATCGAAGGAAGACAGCGACTTGAGCGGGAGCTCGACGGGAAGATTAGATCTGATTGGGAAATAAGGGCGGAATCAGTGATAAAGGAGAAGGTCGAAGAGGCGAGGTTTCTGATGAGAGGAGAGATAGAAGCTGAATACCGGGAGAAATTCAGCCAAACTATTGAGCTCGAAGTGCAGGCTCGAATTGCTCAGATGGACTTGGTTCCAAGATCTTTTGCCCTATCTGGGGGCGAGCCATTTGCTGAATCTGCATTCAACCAACAGCTCGAAGCTGAAGTACAGAAACGGATCGCGCAGATGGACTTAGTTCCACGCACTACTAGCCTATCCAGCAGTAATTCCCGTAGTGACTCCGGATACGCCGGATCAATAAGTCCTAGCCGGGCGACTTTCCCTAATCTGCCCCCCGATTCACCAGTTGATATTATGATGGAGTCCCCTTCAGCTCACGCAGTTGCTACTCCGGGACACAAACTCTCTGCCGCACAAATCCTGCGCGGTCCTCCTCCTAGGATGCCATTCGGTCAGGTGTCCCATACTTTCGCGGATTTCAATAATATGCAGCCACGCGCAGGTCAAACAGTTTGGGCTGACCAATCGCCAACACAGGCGGATGTCGAAGACAATACGAGCCCCAATCTTTTTGGAAGGCAGCCTCTTAAACCCCCCATCAATGGTCTATTGAATCTAGCCGCCAAACGCATCATATCAACAAATGCCAATGGGTCGCCTACCCGTGTTGCACCTAGAGCGAGAAATGGTCTCCAGAGGGCAGAGACGACCGGAGGTGTTATGGGTCCGGCCAGGCTAATGGCTGGCTTTGGTGTCAATGGCACTGGGTCAACCGACGACATTGCCACCATCAAGCCCAACACGATAGGTTCTAGCAAGCCTAAGAGCTTGGTCGAGATCAATCAGGAAGCCCGCTTGAAGTTTGGCCCTCCGGCCGACTGGACAAAGGAGAATCCTAAGGATCGTCCATCCCCGTTCAAAAAATCATAAATCAATAAACACCCCAACTCCTCTCCCGCGCCTACAGGCCCGGTGCTCCGGTGTTTTCTTTTAATGTGTCCACGTCTTACGGTTTTTCCTATGTTTCTGTTTTTATTATTAACACACATACATACATACATACATACATACATACATCAACCAAACAACGTTAGTGGGGTAGACTACGGCCATCACCACTTTCGACCATAAATGTTTTTTTTTTCTCTTCTTTCAACGTTCTAGGGAAGAGAAGGGTAAGCGGAGTAGTTGTCTTGGTCTGGGAAATTGGAGTCCTGTTTTACATTAAATGTACAGATGTTTTTCTTTCCTTTCAATTTTGGGATGGGTTTCGCTTTTTTTTTATATTATTATATCCTCCCCTCCTGCTTTTGTTCGGTGTTTGGGGGTGCTTTTTTTTTATAAACTCCTCTTTTCTTTCTTTCTTTCTTTCTTGTCATACTTATACTGTACTTGTGCGGTTGTACGATTCGAACTCTTTGTACTATATGGCTTGAACATTATCGGTCGTACTGTTCGGGAGTAAATTAGGAGATTGGTTGTTCTCGGGGGGTGAGGGGGTATATAGATGGCTGTAAAGTTATCTGCGAGGGGAGAGGGGGTTTTCAATATTGTCATGGTTAAATTTTATGAAGATCTACTATTATATATGCTGGCATGTTTGCGTGTCTTCCTAGTTGGATATTAGATGGTATAGATCTACCCTGATTATTTAAACCGTTTCTTGGTGATGCGTTTGAGACATGCATATTGTACACCCCCAGGATATAGCTTTAGCTACTAATCGTGTTATTATGTAGCTGAAGTAGGAATTTAAATATTATCGGTGCGTAGTCGCTATAATAAAAAAAAAAAGGTAAATCACATTGATATTACCGTGCAAACAGTAACTTTTTTTGAACGTATCGAACCTGGAGCAAACAGCCCAGTCAAGAGGAGTAACATTCCCGGCAGAGTAAGAGTCAATAGACCAGTCGATTCACACTACCACTCTGTAGCAAAAAAAAAAAAAAAAAACCCCCCACAAACAAATAACAAAACCAACCCACCCATCCACACACACACACACACACTCACCCCCCTCCCTAAGTTACTTCCCACCCGGCAACGTCTCCAACAACCTCAACACAGCACCCTCATCCGCGCCCACCACCGCCCTCCCATTATTCCAATCGACCAGCAACGGCCTAACCATCCCTCCTTCTCCCCCTCCTCCCCCCATCTCCGACAACAACTTCACCGCATCCCCTTCACTCCTGGCGCCCGGGACCACCTCTCCCACCCGATTCCTCCCGATAAACTCCAGTATCGAGGTCAGCTGCGTGGGCGTCGGCACGGTCGGCGCCTCGACCACGTCGAGCTCGAAGGACTTTTTGTGCGCTGTCGAGCTCGCGCGCAGGGTTTCCAGGATGCGCTTTGAAGCGGCGGAGGCGGGGGCGTGGAAGAGGGTTAGGACGTCGAGGGTTTTGTGCTGGTTTGTGTTAGTTGGGAGGGTGGAGAAGGGGGAGAGGGGTAGGTACGAAGCGGAACATTGTGGGTGATTGAGTGGATGTGATGTTTGCGGTGGGTTAGGTTAGTGGTGGTTGAAGGGGATTCTTGTATGTATGACGTTTGTTTGATGGGTTTTGTGCCGAGGTGCGTGGATGCAGGGAAGGCACAGCGAGCACGGTGTGATTAAGTTTTTCCCTGAAGTGGATGGGGCTGATACCTATTTGGGTGCCGGCGGGAAATGATCGGTGGGGAAGGGGATTTTGCAAGCATCAGATAGTATCCGTGTGTTTATGATATCATTGTAGGAAATAAAAAATAAAAAATTCGATTCAACGTAATCATGATACAAATTATGATGATTGGTAGATTGTAGGCAAATTCGAGTTAGTCTGTAGATACAGTAGATTAGAATCCTTTCCCCCCCCCCCGCCGCCGCCAAAACGATTTTCGAGATAGAATTTTCCTGCTAGCAGTGTTTTCCACTCTCGGATCATCTGCTAACTTTATGGCCACCTAAGCGTTCGAAAGATTCACTTCTTCGTCGTGGCCTTGGGGACTTTCATGGCGTTAACCAAAAGCAAAATAACTCACTTATATTATTATAAAATAAAATAAAAAAAAAGAAAGAAAGCCATAAATCTACTACGAGCTTAGTAACAAAAGAAATGTGCCCCCCCCCCAATTCACTTCAATGATCGGTTCCTTCTAAAAACCCCTACAGAATTCCATGAAATCCCTGAAGCTCCTTCCGATCCTCAGGCCTAAGCCTTGTAGCAAACAGAGTAGTCGGCTGCACAAACCGAATCATCCCCTTAAGCTCCTTCGGCAGACTGTACTCAAGACACCTCAACGTAATTTGATTCCTATTCCTGCGGTTGACGTACCAGCGGAACTTCGCCTTGAGTAGCTCCTCCGCCTTCCCGACGGTAGTTTTGAGTGTGAGCCAATCGTACTCGAGCTTGAGCTCTTCGTCTTCCCTCGGAATGCCAAAAAGCTTCAGCCACGCCATGACCGTCTCGTACGTCTCGTTCGTGGGGCCGAGCATCCGGTCCACTTCCTCGGGCGTCATGTACTTCCCGTAGTCCAGATCGTCGGGATCGTTGGAGGTGAGGAGACGGCGTTCGTAGGATTCCAGGTCGGCGTATGCCAGCGGCATGTGCAGGGTTATTTTGGTACCCGGGGGGACCTCGTTCCCGCGGAGTTCTTCCCAGGGGAAGGGTGGGGCGGAGAGTGTGTCGAAGGGCTCGTAAGTTAAGGTTCTTAGCCATATGACTGCGTGGACCACTGGGAGGAAGAGGAGGGGGGTGAGGGGTTTTAGTAGGCGCATTTTTTCTCCTTTCTTTCGTATTGAAGATTAACTTATCGTTGATGATTTTTTTGGATTTTTGATGGGTCTTTTTTTTCTTTTTTGTGTGGAGAATTAGAGAGAGGGGTAAGAGGGATGGATCGGCGGATGGACCGACGGAGAGATGGGATGATAGATTAGACTATATAGTCACTATCCCTTCGTTTGTTCCCGAATTTCACACCCTTTTAGCATAAAAACCATCACCAAAGAAGGATCGCGGATCGGCGAGTTTGGGAGAGCAACAAGTATAACATAAGTCACAGTTTACAAAAGGGGTTTGGGTCCTTGTGACCTCCTCGGAGTCTGGTAAAGAACTTGGAGGCATTACCTTCTCCAGTATAATGCCCTAAATAGCACAAGACAACGAAATCAAACGAAGGGATAGACTAGATCCAGAAGATCCCATCATCCGTCCCGGTTTTCACACACTTTTAGTACTAGTACAAAAGACGGAGATTTTAGTACGAAAATCCAATGTTAAATAGGAAAAGCCATAAATCTCAACTGTGACCTGGCCAATAAATCTGTGAAGAGGATCTGTCACAGTACCGGTATTAGGGGGGCTTTTAGGTTGTTTTGCCACTTGTGCTTTCCACCCTACGCTTGAAAACGTACGAAGGGATACGGTACGATAGTCTACACGAGTGTAGCCTACGGTAAACTTACCAGACCCCGTGAGCTGGTCTAATATAAAAAATCTTGAGATTTCAAAAGAGATGCCACGAGTAGATGGGAGCTAGCTTTCGCCCAGAAGGGGGAAAAGAAAACCCATACTCCGGCATTGTGGACAAGAATGTCACGAACCAAACTTGGCCTGAACTTGGTGGCAGAAAACACGATTAACCCGGCATTCAAAGTTTTGGTGTGAATTTCCGTTTTTCGGTATCGCAGCTTACAGCCGTAATTTGCGGCACGGTATCGAACGTCTACCGTACCGTAACGTACCGTATTATTCGAACACTACTAGAATGAAGCCTCGAGTGATATATCATGACCCGTATTTTTCCCATACCAGTTATGAAACTCTTCTTTTCAATAACTTCTCGTTACTTGGTCATCCCATAATATTCTCTCCGGGGTTGATATGCAAAAGAAATGGATTCAGTAGATTGTAAGTGGAATCTATTGACTAAATTTACATTGATTCCACTCACTATTAAGCCTGTATTCATACGAATTACACTCAGATACTTCGCTGTTGCCATGTTGCACATCTTACACTTTTACACCAAAATCAGTGCTGGTTTTATCTATTTTAAAAAAAAAAGAACCACTAGCTTCCAGTGCTTTGTCTGGCACACATGGTAGTGGTTCTTTTCATAATTAATTCCAAGATTTTTGCAGAGTTATTTACATTCGTGTACGTTCAGATCTTGGTGCACATTCATTGCTTCTAACACTATATCAAACCGACGAATACCGGTATCAAATCACTCCAAGTGTGATATTACAGTAAGTCCTAAAGAAAGCATATTCTATCCCACTTTCCCTCACTTTATGAACAGCCATTATCAGCAGTAAAAAAAAAAGTAGGCTCTCACTATCTTTCCCATATTATTCACTTTTCCGATGACAAATTCTACAACAGCGAAGGCAGGCAGGCAGGCAACTGCCCAAGAGAGCATGCCCCGAATCTCTCAGAATCGTGTCGGGTGGCATGTCGCTTTGGCAGGTATGTCGGACAGTGAGATACTGCTAAGATCAGTACGGTTAAGAATTGAGTATTTTGAGGTCTCTTGCGGGTATCTGTGTTCCCGACATACCACCAGACACGATTCTATATATCAATGTTTTCCTCACATCAAAAGTCTACTGCACCCTCACAAGCACATACACGTACTAAACGATCATCACATCAAGAAATAACTTTAAATTCGTTAAAAAAACAAGGCCCAAATAGGGGTATCAATTCCATAGAAGAATGTCATGTCCATAATTCCCCAGAAAACCATTCCTATCAACTTTTTATTTCCCACTTCCCCCAAGTCCACAGTTCCATAAAATCGGCTAAACACTGGTATCCATCCATCCATCCATCCAATCCATCTTATACACCAGCGTGGCGCCTTCCGAAATCCCGATATATCCCTTCGCTGAAGAGATCTTTTTTTTTTTTGGAGGGAAAAAACCACAGAAAAAAGCAAAAGAGGAATAAAGTTTTTTTAAAAAAAAAAATTAAGAAAAAGGGGGTGAATTATCATACATTTACCAACTAGCCAAACTAGAACCTAAGCGCCCCCACTCAACGCTTCTTTCCCTTCTTCGGCTTCTCCTCAACTTTCACGGAAACTTCCTTATCCTTCCGCTTGGCCTCGTCCTCAAGGTCATCCCAGTCATCTATCCATCGCAAACGTATAGCAAAGTATTAGAGCTGTTTTTTTCCTCTTTAGATAATAGGAAAGAAAAAGAGTTATGGTTGGAAAAAGCGAGCGATTATGAAATTCTGACTATGTGAATTTTTCTAGGGACTATGGATGTGTAGAAAAAAAAATGAAAATAGTGGCTAAGAAAAAAAAAAGGTAACATGAATTTTTAGGAAAAATGAATTATTAAGGTGTAAAGAGATTAGTCCGAATCCTCACCGCCAGATTCATCATCCGACGCTTCAGAGCCTTCATCGGCGCTAGCGTCATCATCGTCGAATTCGCTTTCGTCCTCGCTGCCCTCGGACTCAGAGTCGGAGCTATCGGCTTCGAATTCGGAAACCTCGTCGTCCTCATCATCGTCGTCGGCATCGGACTCGACAGACAGAAAGTTCCATCCACCTATAATTCATGTTAGCTTATTTCTGGACTGAAATATAAACGCTATAAATCATATTACCATCTTTGAAGAACTGATGGGGGTCTGCAATCACAGTCTTCATAATTGTCGGCCAGTTCAAGTTCAACGGGCCTTCTGTGAAAGGAATGTTAGAAGAGTCAAGCCATTCCTTGACATTCTCAAGAGACTCCATGGGGATGGAATTTATATGAGAAACAGGCCGAGTATAGTCTTTATACACAAAAACCAAGTCAAAGTTTTTCAATCCAAACTATATTAAACACTAAGTTAGCGTCATCTAATTGATTCCACGTGGGGTTTGAAACTACCTGAACTCTCTCCAAATGGGCAATCTCTATTTCGTCAAGGGTAATGACCAAGAATGGAGGATCGGTGAGCTGCACAAGAGCATCTGTAGTAGGCGCGCAAAGTACATTTGCACGGAAAGGGACACCATTGAACCCTAGTTCACGGTACGGAATGTCAACGTCTACACCATTTTCATGCTTCTTCCCGGCTTCGGAGATTTTATCCGCGAACGCTTTGAACTCCTTATCCAAAAGCGCTCTCCGTCTACGTTCCTCTTGTTCCTGTTCGAATTCTTCTTCATCACCATATCTGTACTTCCTCTTTCTATTCCCAGTCTCATCGAACTGGATGTCAGTAGCTTCACGGTAGAACTGAACATCCTTGGTTTTCTTTTTCCCGACCATGATCGGGTCTTTGAGATGGACATGGATAAGGACAATGAGCTCATGGGCACAAGGTTGGAAGAAAAGGTGCTTAACGTTGCTGAAAAGGACATCAATCCGATGATCATTACGAACAGGTGATTGATAGCGGAGACCGTTCTGGTGAATTTCGACTTCTCCTGGAACACGCTTGCCTTCAAGCGCAGGGCGGACGTAGATATCTCCAAGTCTTTGAGGTCGGCGATTCCTGATCTCTACCAAATTGTCTTGGGTTACCACATCCTCCATTTCCTTACGCTCCTGTTCACGTTTGACAGCATTCTTCTTCATGTCTTGGATAGCTGCACAAATCTCGGCCATACGATCATTATCCGTGCTTCTGTACGTTAAGCTTCGTACGAAGTGGGCATTTGGGTCTTCAAACGGCTATTAAAAGTATTAGCATGTGAACTCCTCCTATAAATGTGCTTAAAGAAAACACTCACCAAATCATCTTTCCTTCCAACGCCTTGACCTGGTGAGAGGAAATTGATACGAAGATAAGTCCAATCACCCTCGTCAGTCTTGCTGGCATTCTTCAATGTTGCGATATGGAAAGGAACTGGTCTTCCAAAAACAGGCACAATAATGGTCTGACTCTTGGCGTCTACCACAATCTTAAGATCCGCAACCGATAAAGGCAATTGGTTTTCGCGTTTATAAGACTCAAACCGCTTTATCGCCTTTTTGCCCTTGCCATCACCAACTGCATCGCCCTCTGCATATCGAGCCAACCCCTCTTCTTGCTTTTGCTGAGCCAACTCCTTTTGATGCTCCCTCCTCTTCTGCTCCGCGCCCTCATCAACCTCTTTGCGCTCTCCACGGAGCTTGGCTTTCAAAACAGCGGTATTCTTCGCAGAGGCTGGCTTGGGAGCTGGCTTTTTCTCCTTGACCTTTTGCTCCGGCTCTTCATCTTTGAAGTAGAATGCTGTCTCCTTCAAATCTTTAGAACATCCTCCAGTGAATACAATCGGGTCACCAGGGGTAACTTTAATTGTGTCAGTCAAAACAAGACTATAGACTTTACTCTTAGAGTCTTGTGGCTTCGGGTTCTCCAAATCGGCAAAGCCTACAGTAACACAAAGTGTCATCCCATCCTTGATAATCCTATTGCTCTTGGCAGTGATGGCAGTAGTTGTGTCCTTGGCCTCAATTCCGATAATAGAACCAATAGCTTTAAGGAAATGTTTTTCCAATTCTGGATGCTTCGACTTAATGAAAGCGATAGCCTTGTTGTAAACATCCTTGCAAACAACCCCATCGCGTATTTCGGATAGGACCTTCCACTGGAGGTCAACTAGGAAGCTGTAGTATTTCTCTTGGGACTATTATCATGTTAACAGAAAAACCCTTCATCAAATCCAAGAGCTGAGATTTACCTTATTCGGGTCGATGAGAAAAGTTCTTGCGATAGCTGAACAATAACTTTTGTAACGCAATCCCATAGTTGAGAGAATAATCCCACCATGGAGCTGGCTATCGTCCGATGTAGCACTTGACCGCAAATCATACTTTCCTCCACTCTGTACCAATGGCCCAACCGTCCAGTCTAGTTGTAATGGATCAAACTATGAAAAAAGTCAGCTTTGCAAGCAATAAATGATAAACCCAGCATGAATCGTACATCTGGACCGAGTTTCATCTCTTTCGCTCTGAAGAATTCTTCGTCATCGATCTTCGCCTCGATTTTCTGTGATAGCTGCGCATGAGTTATCTTCTTCTCCTCGTCGATGATCGTAGACATTTCGTCGATGAAGTAATCCTTCATGATGCCAACCAAGGCACGCGAGGAGGCACGCATCGTTTTCTAATCCGACTGTTAACGTCCAAGCTCTTAAGCTCAGCTATAGCTCGACTTACCAACTCCAGATCATCCTTGATAGCTAGGCACTGCGAAATAGCAGGGCTAACATCGAATTCCTCTACACCCTCGATTTCCCCTGGGAATATTTTCTTCCAGTCGTTGACGAAAGGACCTTCAGCCTTGTCTTTCATGCAGACGCCAACTTTTTTCTAGGTACCCCAGGGACAGTTAGTTTCAGAACCCCGCTGTGTAACCGAGCAAATAGAGCAAATCTCACCCCCGATTTCTTGATGACCTCCGCTAGGTCTTTGAAGTTTTGGGTGTTCTGTGCTTCATCCTTTCCTCGTACCAGGATCTCAATCGGGAATTTACCACCCTTCAGAGTTTCTAAGTGTTTTGCTGCAGCAAGAGCTGTTAGCTAATTCGCCACCAAGACAACCAACGCCTGCTGTTATTATTGTAACACCAATTAAGGAAATCGCAAGCACAAACATTTCTTAGGAGTAGTCACAACATAAAATTTCTCCTGGGTAATGACAAAGAGTGTTGTCGGAAATTCGTATCCTAGCAACCAGAACTACACAATTCATGTAAGCTTCAGAACACAAAATTTCTCCGCAAAACCGAAGGGTAGAATGAAAAAAATGCGAGAGTAATAATTAAGGGACGAAATATTCAAAAAAAAAAAAAAAGCTTACATGCAGAGCAAGACTCTTCGAATAGGGGCCCTCCACAGTCTTTCCCAAGATTATGACAAGAGAACCAACACCACCGAACAAATCCGCCTTCTTCGGATCCTTCCAAGCCGCGACCAGGCTGCCGAGACGAGAGTGAAAGAGCGACTTGTCTATGCTAACTTCGTCACCCATGGCTGGCGGTACCTGACTTTTTTGATTATTTCACCTATTGACGATTCCGAGTTTTTCAAGTAGACGAACAGTATTTTCCGGGAAAAAATGAGGAGAGGTAGATGTGTTTGGATGGAGGATGAGTGAGTTGGAAGAGAGAAGGCTGTCGCTGAGAAAAGAGAGATTGGGGATTCCCTAAGAAGTCGCGTCGGTCGCCAGAAAAATTTGTCTTGGCAGACGCGCCCCCTGTGGAAATTTCCTTTCCCACTTTGGCTGACTCAACAATCAAACCTCATCTTTTCTGGTCTGTCCCTTCCATTCCACCCCACACACACCCTCGTCTCTTTTTTATCCACCGACCGTTTAAGATCCCACCACCCCACCTCACGCTGCCATTGATTGAACGAACGAACGAAGGAGCGATGCCTGTCTCAGCCCTCCGAGCTGTCTCGAAATCCCAGAATGGTGTAGGGGCTTTTATTCTCCAGTGCAAACGCATGGAATTCAATTTTTGTGATTGGGCTGGGAGTTCAAGGGGAATGAGGCATGTTCGGACCTATCCAACACCCCTCACCACCACCCCCAATCTCTCAAGCATCACGCAATCTTACTCGATGTTTATTTCCTAACTGAAGAACAGGTTGTTCCTAATACATTCACTATCACAGTTTGCCAAAGAAAACCCGCAGATAGAAATCATTGTTGCCCCACGACCGAACAAAATACCGATCATCCGCGGCACCTACAGTACTCCTCCCTTTGTCTATTACCTCCCGCCGCCCTGTCTATAGACGGCTAATTGCTACTAGTCAATGGCCGTGAGAAGGTCATTCCGGTCGATAGATTAGAGATCCAACAGATCCTCCAGAAGGCACAGCTCCTCCGAGATTCCTCCGGCACAAAATTGAAGAGGATTACCAGACCGATTATTTCGTTGAATGAGAGTGTAAGAGGCATATTCTCGCCGTTCCACGGGAAGAAGCATGTTATATAAGTGGTGGAGATCTGGTGTTCTATTATGTATATTTTGTATATATTTTCAAGTCTGCGGAAGTGCTGAAGAAAATCGCCCGCCCGAATCCACTTTCCATTTATTCCCCCAGGTTTGTCAAGGTTTCCGGCTTCTGGAATCAAACTTATACTGGTAAACCTCAGCGCTCTCTAGATGCTATGTTGCCTAGAATTTATGGCAAGCACAATATATATTCCACTTGGTTTTAGCTCCCTTGCATACTTAGCTTTTCGCTCCGGTCTACCGTATACAGTATATTCATGGACCGCAGATAGCTCTATAATTATTAAAGGCTTGTCTGACTCAACCAATAGTAGAAATAAATGACGTGCCCTCCTGGGAATCTACCGGGGAGCCGGTCGCCCCTTCACAAAATATCACTCGTATAATCTGCTTTTTTTTTTTTTTTTTTGGTAAATCTACCAACAAAGCTCTTGGAATATTCTGTAATAGATGTAAGAGTGGCGCCATCAGAGAGGAGAACTTTGAATTATATATCCTGAAAGTCGTCAATCTCAGATCCTACAATAACTCCTCCAGCACGAAAGAAAGGAAAATATAAGTCACTCCCGGGTCTAAAACTCAATGTCAACCTTCGTAGCCTTTCCCCTTTCTGCCCCGCCATTATGTCCATTCTCCTCTTCATCCATAGGTGGTAAACTATACGCCTTGATTTCAAATCTTTTTCGAGTGACTGTGAAAGCAAGGTTCTCGCCGCTTTGCCCATAAACACCACCACCCTTCTCTCCAAGTACCGGTAGTTTCCACATCTTTACCAAGCCCTGTGGAGCTTGGTCCTGGCCCTTTATATCTTGTAGTTGTGGGAGGGGTGTTAACTCTATTATCCCATCCGAGAGTATCTCAGCCCATCGGACAAGACTTGTATCTCTAGGGTAAAGCTCTAGTGGAAGCGAAATCATGAGAGTAAGGTTTGATGAATGTCGGCGAAGAAGGCCTCGTAGGGAGTGCAAAAATGGTAGGAGGTGTCTTGGGGATGATGCAGAAGGAGGATAGACCAATGGAGACAGAAGGGAAGGGATAATTATTCGATGGAGGAGAGTGGGGGGGTGCTGGTTGATGATATTTGTGAGGGAGGTGAGAATCGGTGCGAATGGAGAGGTTTCAATGGCAGGCGAAGATAGTGATTGTGACGGCGGGGGAATGAAGGATATTTTCGCTGCTGGAGGAATCGTTAACCGCTTTGTTAGGTCGAAGGAGTGACAGAATGCATGTGGTGCAGTGGATGTATCGGGGTTTTCGATATCTTTGGGATCTTGTCTTGTGAAACTTTGAGCTGTTTCATACTAGTTAATCGATTTATCTAGAGCATTTTATGGAACTTGGAACCAACCCCTGCTCCCGCCAATCCCGCTTCCAAACTCTCCCAATCTCTCATACCTCCAAGCGATCTTCATTCGCTCTCCCTCTTTCAATTTCCCACCACTCCCACTATCCGCTTTCTCTGCATCACCAACTACAGCTGGTAGATCCCTCACCCAGTTTTCCCCAAACCCTACTACTGTGATTGCATGTCCTTGGACAATTCCTTCAGCAGCATAATACCTCAACAGTGCTCCTCCAAAGTCTGTAGTTCCTGGCTCTTCAATCAAAAGCGAGCAGCCTAATGGTAGCCCTGCATGACCGGCAAGTAAGGAATCCAAAGATGGTGTTCCTGTCGAAGTTGTATATTGCCCGTTAATAGGAGAGGGACGAGCACCAGGTGGGGGCCTCTTAGGAATTTGGGGGGTTGAAGGTATCCCAGGCACAGAAGGTGCGCCCGGGGGACCGCGATTTATTACCAGATTTTTCTTGCGGAAGCTCATTTGTGCGGAAGGGAGTCGGAGTTGGAGTTGTAGATGTCCAGTAAATATCCGGTGGGGTGTGTCGCATGGTGGGGTTTGCAAGATATTCTTATGCGACCGGAACTAACTTAAACTGTCAACGGTAACTTAGAATAAAAAAAAACCCTTTCTAAATTGATGATACTCCCATGACGGCGAGGACTACGAATAACTCTGTCCTCTCCCTTCTTTTGTAAGTCATATAAAACAACTAGGTATTGTACGGGTATCTACCGTATCTAATTCCTTTATGTTTTACGCCAAGTTGAGGCTTTCTGTTCGGAATAACTTAAAAACCTACCGTACTTTAGGGCATCCACGTTTTAGTGGTACGCACAATGTTTTCAAAGACCTGAACACGAGACCTGAAGATTCGTGTTATATCACGACTTCAGGCAAACGTATCCGCAGGCCGAGCCCTGTATATTACATCAGATTCTATTAAGAAGGGGAAAAAAATCACACCCTACCTGAAGATATTCAAGGCTCAAGAACATCTGGGACACGGACATACTATTAGCGGCTAAATTCACGTGACTATTATCACGTGATCGTAATCCACCTCAAAAATGCCTGAGCCTTATCTTGCCTGCAATCAACCTGTTACTCCCCCATCAGAACCTCTCAAGACCTTTGCTGATATCCCTGGCTCTAGCAACACAATGAGGTTAGTACCTCCACTTTCAAAGCTCTCTCAATATACTGTGGGTATCATTCTAACTGCGCAGTGAGCCAATTCTCTTCGATTCCACCTTCACTATTACGGGTTTCGACCAGAATAAATACGACCGTGTCGCTCGTATATCTGGTGAGAGAGAGGATCTAAAATTCTCTCTCGACATCCACGTCGAACTCTACCCGGTTGCCGTTGGCGATACGGTTCAACTATCCATCGCATCCACCTTATCCACCGATGACGCAAAAGAAGACCCGGCGGAGAGCAAAACCGGTTGGAAGGAGAACAAAGCAGCGGAGCCGAGCCTTGCTGACACCTACGACTATGTTTGTCACGGGAAAGTCTACAGATTTGAAGAGGGAAATGGAGAATTCATGTGAGATACCTCGAGTCGGATACTTCTACTTCCTTCACTGTGCTAATAGAATTGGGTGTACAGTAAGGTATACGCCTCCTTTGGAGGTTTGCTTCTTTTTATCGAAGGTCCTCACAAGAAGCTGTCCTCAATGAGACATGAGTATGTCTACTTACTCATGAAAAAATAAACAAAAGACACGTTTCCAGGCAAAAAAGAGAGAGAGAAAAAACTGTATACTAGTTCCCCTAGCATTTACTAGTCTACTAGGTCATAATGATAATGTCAAATTATGACAGATAAAATACAGTCTGTTGTGCTCAGAATATTTACAGATTTATTTAATCTGTAGTGTGAAGCAAGGTACGGTACGCCCTTCAATGACCCATAGCGTGTGTGTGTGAAGTTGACAGATCACCATGTTGGGAATTCTAAAAGTCGATGTAGACGGGAGCCAATTTCGAGGTAGTCTGGTTCGTTCTCCGGAGTAATGATCCCATGGCGGATGAAGAAGTCCTAAAATCGTTAGCTTCTGCCCATTGTGAAGAGTTTTTTATATAAACTTTTACCAGAAGAACTGTATGAATAGTCAGCCTTAGCCAAATATAATATAATTAGCCCCGAGTTAGGTTCATACTTAAACTGCAATTCGGCTTAAAACTCCCCTTCGCCAATTCAGCTTTTACCTACTTCAAGGTCAGCGAAACCTCCCTCCAACCTAAGAGATCGTCTTTCGGACTTGTTCTACGTCTATCAAGTGAAAATCTTGCACCTCGTCATCGCATGGTTTCGGGATTACATCATTCCCAACATCCAAGTCGTAAACGTACTCCACCTCGGGCTGGAAAAGTCCTTCTTCGCCGCCACCACTCTTCATTCTCTGATAGAAATAAGAGACGTGCCCAGCAGCCTTCGCCTTCTCCCTAATTAAACTTTCTGGGAAAGAGGCCTCCTCTCCAGACTCTTTCACTAGAGTTTCGAAAACAGACATTCCGGAGGAGATTCCCCCAGCAACAGTATTATCCAAGAGACCGCCATAGGTAGGCTTTGCCGGATTGCGGCGGGGTACCCATATCTTCAACGGAGAAGTAGTATACGCAGTCATATGGACCTACTCACTGTTAACTTAATGCCAAAATCTAATGGATCTGTGGACACTTACTCCATAGGTAACAACCCCAAACAAAGCACAGGCACTCCTCTCAAGCCTAAAATATTCCTGTCCTTTAGGACTGTAGATAGTGTACAGTTCATTCCTCCATCCCTTCAGAATATCGAAAATACCATTCTCTCTCCATGACTCGGCGGTCCCCCGGATATTCTCTGAACGCTCTTCGACAGTTTCCCCGGCCAAAGTAATAACTTTCCCAGCAAACCCCCAGTGCGTACCCGAGATTTTGGTGTCTTTTAATACGGCTGCAACAGACGGAAGGATATAACCGAGGGTGTGTGTATTGTGAACGAGGATAGACAATTCCCCCACGCGCTCGGCGTGGGAAACAGGGTGTGTAGCGGCGTTTGGGAAACTGTCCACCAAATTGATGAGATCGAGATTGGAATAGTGTTTAGAAGCCATAGCGATGGGATTAGGGGATTGGTATGTAATTCTTGGGACGATGTTGAAGGATGTTACTAGGAAAACGGAGGGGTAGCAAGCTATTTTATAAGGTTGTACATACAAATATTACCCTAAGTAGCTAGTGTAAGTTACCGGTAGAATTGTTTTTTTTCATGAGATTGATGTAGAGGGGTGTTATCGATATGAAAATTCCCCACTTTCCCAGATAACCCCACTTCGATATTTATCCCCCCGTATTCTCATCATCTCCTCGTTCCTCACCCCATCTCATTTAGAGCCCCAGTATTATTGAAGGGAGGAAATCAGCATAGCCAATGTCTCCAACAAAGTTGAACGCCGCCATCATAATTGTTTCAACAACCGCATCAAAGAATCCTTCCTCCGATGCATCCGGCAATCCGCTCACTGAGATCTTTACCGCCAATTCAAACACAGAATCAACTTCTTGGGAAGTCGTAGCACGAAGAATAGTGTCCGATGACCATGCAGAGATACAGGGAGCTCTGAAGACCCTTTTGGAGGGTCCGACTATGTTGAACCTTATTGTGACGACTGGTGGGACAGGTTTCGCTGTAACAGATATTACACCCGAAGTAAGCGATTCAATATCTGCCCTTCTCTAGATACTAATAATAGGGACAGGCAGTGAAACCGTTCTTGCAGAAAGAGGCTCCAGGATTAGTGTAGGTTTGATATCTTTCAGATAGTCCCCGGAATGATTCTAAAAGACGACAATAGGCATGCCATGCTCACAGCCTCACTTAATATTACACCATGTTTGTTTCCCAGCGTTCCTATTTTTGTGTGCTGCTAATAACTAGACAATAGTCTCGATGATGTCTCGGCCTGTCGCTGGTGTTAGCGGAAGTACTATAATCGTTACTCTCCCCGGTTCACCAAAGGGTGCCACAGAAAATCTCGGAGCTCTCATAAAGTTACTGCCGCATGCTTGTATCCAAGCTGCTGGAATCCAAAGCTCCCGCGAACTTCATTCTGGTGGTGTTGAGTCTCTCGAAAGGCAAGCCGGTGTTCACAAGCACGGTAAACACTCTTCTAAAAGTGATACTTCTCACGGCAGCCATCACCATGACCATCACCATCACCATGGCCACGGCCACGGTCACGGTCACGCGATCCCTAAAGCTCATACCAGTTCTGAGTCGAGGGCCAATAGGCTTGGCGATGCTGTCACAAGAAGACATAGAGAAAGCCCTTATCCAATGGTCACGGTAAAAGAAGCGTCTGACATGATTGCCCGGGAAACGCAATTGAAGGGGATCGTTGAAGCTCAAGTCAATGAAGACCTAGTGGGCTATGTGCTTGCTGAAGATATTATAGCTGCGGAGAACGTTCCTGCGTATAAGGCGAGTATCGTGGATGGGTATGCTGTTGTGCATTCAGATGGGAAAGGAACTTATCCTGTGGTGTCTGTATCTCATGCTGCTCCAGGTTCAATTCCTCCTTTGAGCTCTGGTCAGGTTGCTCGAATTACCACAGGAGCACCCTTGCCACCCGGCGCGACCGCAGTTGTCATGGTTGAAGATACGGTCCTGAAGTCCATGACCGAGGACGAGAAAGAGGAGGCAGAGGTGGAAATTTTGGCAGTCAAAATGAAGGATGGGGAAAACGTCCGTGAGGTTGGCAGCGATGTCATGAAAGGAGATGTTGTTTTGGAAAAAGGTGACATTATATCTGCGATCGGTGGAGAGGTTGGATTGCTAGCTTCTGTTGGTAGAGCTTGGGTTAAGGTATACGACAAAGCCACTGTCGGCGTATTGAGCACCGGGGATGAAGTAGTCCACCACTACAGGGAAGGAGAACTGCAACTTGGAGAAATACGGGATAGTAACCGCCCAGCTCTTTTGAGTGCAATCAAAGCTCAAGGGTTCTCAACAGTAGACCTGGGAATTGCAAGAGACAAGGCTGGAGCACTACAGTCAACGCTGATAGAAGCTCTACAAACCGTGGATGTGATCATCACGACAGGAGGCGTATCAATGGGAGAACTAGATCTTCTGAAACCCACAATCGAGCAATCCCTCAACGGCACCATCCACTTCGGAAGGGTAGAAATGAAACCAGGGAAGCCAACTACATTTGCTACGGTCGAATCGCCTAAAAAGAAGCTTATCTTTGCATTGCCTGGTAACCCAGCCTCTGCGCTTGTCACCTTACATTTGTTTGTCTTGCCTTCGCTCAGGAAATCCCAAGGATACGAACACTACGACTTTCCTCGAGTCAGAGTCACAGTCGACGAGGATATGGGACTTGATCCTCGTCCTGAGTTCCGAAGGGCATTCGTTAGATTTGACATGGTAGATGGGAGACTTCATGCTAGTGGGACCGGTGGGCAGAGGAGCAGTCGTATCGGTAGCACCCATGGGGCCAATGCAGTTCTAGTAATGCCGGCGTTGAAGGAAGTTGGTAAGAAGAGGAGGGAGTTAGGATGCATTCCAAGAGGAGAGACCGTTGAGGCAATTTTATGGGGACAAATTGGTTGCGCTTAGGGTTTACCAAGATATAGTTATTGTAGTTATCTACTGGCAGTTCAAAACTTAATACGGGATCGAATCGCCAATAAAATAGAACTACTGTAAAGTAGCGTGACAAAAAAACTCGGGCCATCTCTCTGGACCGACCACCGAACAACACCCCGCAGATAATCCCAAAAGAGTTCTGAACATTATGAGAATAACAATTTTCTTCTATACTAGAAGTATCAAGTACCTAAATCGATATTTGATTACATTTGATGCAACAGCACAGCAAGGTCAGAAAGTGACTTCTCATTTTGTATCAGTGTGCTATACAAAAAGTACATGTCAACCATCTACTGCCCACATTATTAGCTGTTTCTCAACTCTCTTTTTCTTTTTAGTTAATTTTTTTGTTGCAAATTGTTCTAAGCATGTCTTCTAGCTTAATTATCAAAAAAGGAACAGTTCAGAATTTGTTGTGGTTGAGAAAATGGTGGGTGAAGATGGCCTATTTTTTATGTAAAAAGGGTATTGGCTCGAGTTTTTTGTCCTAGTGCTGTACGTTCAGAGCTTGTTAAAAGTGAATTTCCCACGTACTGGAGAGTATAATACTGGAAAGTTTGTGCACGCTTACAAACGCTGTAGATATTTTACAGTAGCTAGATATAAAAAATGCAGCTTCAAGAGCTCTAAGTTCTCAAAACTAATTTACAAACCGTACCTCTGGACTATCGAGTGAGGAATTGTGAATCTACTGTCTCCAGAAGCTTCAACTATCATCACTCTTGGTACCATCGCAGGAATCATGCCAATTAACTTAAATGGTATCAAATCCCAAACACTCAACTTCCATGGCCTTAGATAATAAATCAGTAATGTTGCAAGTTTATGACAATTAATATTTTTCTTTCAGGTGGGAGAAGGCCATGGGCTTTGCGTGAACCCCGTTGCAACGTATCATACTAAAGAGGCTCATTAGTGTTAGTCAGCAACTTCTGTGTCCTTCCCGCCTTCTCTTCCTTCTTCTCCTCTTCTCCCTTCCTTCTTCCACGACAACAACTCCCTCTCTCTTCCATCATCCCCAGTTGTTTCTCATCAGCCTCGACTTTTCTTCTCTCAGCGGAAGAACATTCTTAGTCGATCATCTTACTCCCGCCACCTTTTTCTTTTATTCCTCTTCACACTTTTACGAACCTTTTACGACTCTCTTCACCCACTTCTATCTCTTTTTTTCCTCCTTCAATCCACCTACCTCTCTTAACGAACATCATGTCTGGCGAAGAAGATCTCATTGACTACTCCGACGACGAGGGTCTTGACGCCACCAAAGAAACTCCTGCCGTTGCCGCTAACGGGGAAGTTGCGGCCAAGAAGGCAGACGCAACTGCTGCCGCCGGTGGTCCTGCTGCCGACAAAAAGGGCTCTTACGTCGGTATTCATTCTACTGGTTTCCGCGATTTCCTTTTGAAGCCTGAGCTTCTCAGAGCTATCGTCGACTGCGGTTTCGAACATCCTTCCGAGGGTCAGTTTTTTCTCCTCCCTACATCTTGAAAGCAAAATTACCCTCTTTTGTCACTCCTGTCTCCATTCTGCATACTACGCGTCGCGTCTTCGTGGTGGTCTTCTCGTTATCTCTCGTCTGGGTGGTGGTTACATTCTCGCTTAGCTCTGTGGAGCACGGGGAGAGGGTAGAGAAAATTAAGGACAAATCACCTTTGTTTGTGATTGATGTATACAATCACATTCAAGCGGTAAAGAATGTCGCCTGGCTTAACGATACCCAAGGACATCGTCGCGACTTTTTTTTGTTTTTCGAACTCTGGTGTATCGAGACGATTGAGGGATTTGTATCATTATCATAACCCACGAAAGGTCATGAAAGGAAGCCATAGCCGAAGGTTCAGAGTTGGAGGAGACAGAGATCGACGAGATAGACATACTTCTGCACACTCATACGCATACGCCTTTGCATTTGATTCCCAGTCATCACTTTTTACAAAATTCGGTCGGGAATACGCAAGTTAACATAAGTATTCGGGTTCGTTCTACAGTTCAGCAAGTTTGTATCCCACAGTCCATCCTCGGAACCGATGTTCTATGCCAGGCCAAATCTGGTCTCGGAAAAACGGCTGTCTTCGTTTTGACTACCCTTCAACAAGTCGACCCAGTTCCTGGGGAGGCATCGGTATTGGTCATGTGTCACACCCGCGAGCTAGCCTACCAGATCAAGAACGAATATGCTCGATTCAGCAAGTATATGCCTGAGGTCCGGACTGCGGTCTTCTACGGTGGGACACCAATGCAGAACGACGTTCAAGTCCTCAAGAACAAGGACCAGCACCCCCACATCATCGTTGCCACACCCGGACGATTGAACGCTCTCGTCAGAGACAAGCACTTAAGATTGGGTAGTGTCAAAGTATTTGTCTTGGATGAATGTGACAAGATGCTCGAGCAAATCGGTTAGTTCAGAACTCATCACTTTCTCACTTGATATCTATGGGTTGCTAATGTCTTTTTAATTCAGATATGCGTCGTGATGTCCAGGAAATTTTCCGTGCCACTCCCCAGCAAAAGCAGGTCATGATGTTTTCAGCCACCCTTTCCCAGGAGATCCGCCCTATTTGCAAGAAGTTTATGCAGTCTCCTCTTGAGATCTACGTAGATGATGAAACTAAGCTTACCCTCCACGGTCTTCAACAATATTACGTCAAGCTTGAAGAAAAGGAGAAGAACAGAAAACTTAACGAGCTTTTGGACCAGCTTGAGTTCAACCAAGTTATCATTTTCGTCAAGAGCACTATCAGAGCTACTGAACTCAACAGACTGCTTACCGAGTGCAATTTCCCAAGCATTGCAGTTCATAGCGGCATTGCCCAGGAAGAACGGTAAGATTTTCGCATCTCTTGACGAACTGAGCGTAAGCTAATTCAATACAGCATCGCACGATACAAACAGTTCAAAGAATTCAACAAGCGTATCTGCGTTGCTACCGATGTCTTTGGCCGTGGCATTGATATTGAACGTATCAATTTGGCGATTAACTATGATCTCCCAGCAGATCCGGATTCCTACTTGCATCGTGTAGGACGTGCTGGTAGATTTGGAACTAAGGGATTGAGTATCTCATTTGTGAGCTCCAAGGAAGATGCCGAGGTCCTCGACAAAATCATGGAGCGTTTCGAAGTTAGCTTGGATGAGTTCCCCGAAGGTGGAATCGATTCTAGCTCGTGAGTTTCCCTAATTTTATGAGTAAAACATGTCGAGACAGTTTTTGTACTAACTAGCTATAGTTACATGAATACCTAAATTTGCTGAAAGTTTCCTGTGTTTGAGTGCAGCCGGTGGTGCTGGAGGGATATTCTTGAAGAAAAAAAAATTAGGTTCTCATTAATAAAGATACGGTTGGGTTGGGACAGGTGCTTTACATGTGTGGGAAGGTCGATAATACGTTACCTACAGCATCATTATCGTTTTCGTTCATCTAGGGGGCACTCTTAATTGGCCTTGAGGCAAATTAAGCGTTGGTATTCATGTTCTTTTTGCTGCTAGTTTTATCTTGCTCCTTATTCTTCATGTACTTGATGTTTTTTCTTCACCCCATGGATTTTTTTTGTCGGGTTGAGGACTGCAGTTGATTCAATAAAAAGCTTGATAGTACCCATATCTTCGACCTTAGGCGTTCAAGAGATCCTATTTGTGTGCATTTGTATCATTATTAGGGTTTGATTCGAAGCGTGGTTATCCTACTGTGTAACTTAGTCTTTTTATTTCAATTTCTGCGAATTATTTGATTTACTTGATTGAAGCAACGCTCAATATACGGTAATTATTTCTTGTATCATACCCTGTGAGCGTTGGCTAGAAATATGCCGCTATACGATAAGATAGAGGGCCCTACGGCATGTACGATAATTACGGATTAAGGTCTACCCATGACTTCCGTGGATGGCTATATTGTTTAATCTCCTGACCACTTGTGTGCTTTTCTTGGGATCTGAATTGTTATTGTTTGCTCAAGAGTGTGAGTTTGGTTAGAGGGAACCCAAGCTATGTAGTAAGTTAGGTGGTTCTGTTTGCCAGTATGCATCTGTGTGTGCGATATGTTTGGGGGGGGGGGGGGCTGAAATTCGAGATGTGAGTGCTATAAAAAAGTATATCTCCTATCCTGACTCCCACTTGGTCAGGAGGATGCCACACTGACAAAATGGGCTACTTCCCATTATGATATCCTAGCGATAAAAGTAAATTTTTATCTATCGGGGTGGCCGGCCAAGTAGCCTAATGGACGGTTGGATAGCACCAGTTATTGACAGATGTTGGGGTACAATACATTGTCATACTCACAGAGCTTTCTTGTCCTGGCTTCCCATAAGACAATCTCACTACAATATTCTTTCTGGTTTGACTTTATGGTTGTACAAGGTGTTAATTTTGATAAGTACTATGAGCTTCTCTAATACTTTATCGTAAATCTTACAAACCCCTTAACTCAGTCATCTGAGAAGTTTGCCTCCCTTCTTCAAAGGTGGGTAGTATCTTCCATGCTTCATGACAGGTGTTAGATGTAACTATGTAGTTTTTGGATAAATTGAGGAATGTAGGTGGGGCATGGGGGTTAGTGACTGCGATAGCTCGGATGGTGACTAGGCTATTGATATATGTATACTATCTAGTTGGATTTCTTTTAAGGACTAGCAAGTCCCTACTGGCAGCCCCTCCAGACATAGGGGGGCGGCAGCTGCTTGTGGTTTGTCTTCAAGTGCCGCATGTGAATTTGATTTTGTAGGATATGTAGAGGTTATTGGATAATATGAATAAGGTTGTGAAATTTTAGGTACAGATATTGATACTGCAATGAATTCTGAGTAAATTTCAGGATACTGATTAGGGACCATTTTGGCAACAGTTAAAAGAAAATAGTCTTCTATGTCTCATGCTTTTTTTTTTTCCTTTTAGAGTTCACTCATTAGGTGTAGCAATGCGCAACCGGTCGCAGCGTGAACAATACAGTAGCAACATATAGGCAGATCAGATAGATTCCTCGGTGAAGAGTTATTTGATACAAAGGTAGTGGCTGACAGGAAGTAAGCAGCCCAGTTATGATATTTATGAACATGATATAGTCGAGGCAGTCTTGTCCCACTATCTGCCGCGACTTGCCGGGATACCCTGATTAATGAAACAGACAAAGGTCAAGAAAGAAAGAAGAGGAACAAGACTAAGAACAAAGGCAACATCCACCAGTCCACCAGGAGCTGGCTTAGGAATGGAGTAATGACCTGAAATGAAGCATTCTAGAGCATAAAGAAATCCTCGTTTCACAATTCCGGTATTGGTTGTTGTAAATGATGGAAATATACCATAAAGGTAATGGAGGTTTATGCAGGGAAGTGGAGTTGGCTATTGTAGAGAGACACAAGAATTGTACTTAGAGGAAAATGATAATTAGACTTTATATTGATAAAGTGAAGACAAAGAAAGATGTGTAGAGGTGATTGTTTTAGAGAAAGAGAGAAAACAGGAATGAACTAAATAGGGGTAGACAAATATCCCAAGCATACATGTCCTACTGCTAGTGCGTACGTGTACCATTGCGTTCTTCCTCTAGTGTATGCATATGCCATTACATCCTTCCTCTAATGTGTACATATGCCTTGACAACTACAAGTGCTTGTACATCCAGCAACAACTTCCACCATTCAGCCAATGTTTTCAACACTCCCACTGCTTTAAAGTTCTCAAACTAAAAAAGCATATAGAAAATAAAACAGTATGTGATCCTTCCTCTGTGGGTCTAAATCAAGATCTTGAAACTAGTAGAATGAAGTAATAGGAATAAATGAAACAAAAACAGGTCCCACAGCCTCATTAAAAACCTTTGCTGTGGAAAACCTTCATGGGATAAAACCATCAGGAGGAGGTATTAGGCATATGGAAAAAAGGGCCAAAGTTACCTGGCCTTTACTTAGGATTATTTCTACCATACCCCTGCAGCCCCCATGTAGGGACCGGGCATCATCACAGTATTACGGCCAAGTTGCATCCCAGCACTTTAGCGACAATAAATGACACCTTTAGCATAACACTGTATATGTTGTCGCCATCTGTCCAACTGGATGCTGTCCATAGGATATATGAGAGGTCGCCTTTGGTGACTCATGAGAAGTAACTCGAAGGAATTTGGTTACATTTTGAGCGAGCTATTATCCTGTACATGAGCAGTTAAATATTATGGCTGATAAGTAATGGGACAATTTGGGAAGAAACCGTTAGTGACCAAATATTGTGAGCCTATGGCACCAAAGGGTAGCTATAGAGCTGAGCCCCTTGCTTTGAAAGAAGTAGCACCCCAAGAGGGTCTGCTCAAGAATCGGTATGAGAGGTTTTCGCCAGATGAGCTATTGGCTTGATCCAGGGCCAAAAGTCTTTCATATCCAATGAGCTTTGCGATGTATAAAAATGCAATGCGATAGCTGCGCTCATTCATTAAAGCTGATCACTTTATGTTTTGAGGCAGAATGATTGGCATGGTTGCTATTAGGGTGGCATACTCAAATTAAGTTCATATAGTAGAGAGATCAAAGACTACCTACTGGCAGAGTATTCGCACCCTCAGAAACAAATAGTAGTTTGAAGCAATCGAAGCTAAGCAAATGCAAATATTCTCAGGGTCAGGAGTGTTCACACTTAGGAAAAATGAAAGGTTTTCGATGCAGGTACTTAGATAGTATCAGAGTTGATTGTAGCCCGCAATAACTGTAATGACCCACCAGATGGTGTCTTACAGTAAACTATTCTTACACCCATACTGGAGACCTTGAGGTTAATGGGTAAGGATAGTTTAGTTCACTATAGTGGATAACTATATATACTATAAGATTGTAATATAAAAGGTGGGCTCAGGAAAGGCTTGTGTAATGAGGCCTGAGTTACCCTGCCATAAGGTCTGAGTTACCCTGACATGGCACCCAAATTACCCTACCTAGCATTTAGAGGTACTTACTTGGGGCAGGGGGTGATCCTATAAGGATTGGGCACTCTGGTAAAATCTAAAGGCAACAAACCTGGTAGCCTTTAGGGGACTATAGGAGGGGCTACAGGGCTCCGAATGCCCCAGAATTTTACAGAGGTATTCCTAACACCCCCCCGCAGCCCCAGTGTAAGGACCGCACGTCATGAGCTTACGGTTGTTGAGTTGCTCCATTCCTTACAAAAGGAACTGAGTGGAGGCACTCTTGTAATACCATATAGGTTGTCACCGTCCGTCCGACCAGATGCTGTCTGTAGGATATGTGAGAGGGCATAGGGTGTGCTCCAGAAGAAGGGCTATCTTCTGGTACCAAATATGTGTAAAACGGACAGGAACTGAAGGAGTTACTTAGGTAATACCGGAAGGGTAGTCCGGAGCCTCCAGGGTAGTCTTGGGGTGGTCTGGAAGATGTTGAAGCATCTCCAGCCAGGTAAATTGCACATAGACACAACTCGTGCCCAATTACTGTAAGACTATTGTGGTTGTTTGAGAACTCTAAAAGCATGATTCTTATCACAGTAGTGGTACTTTCGGGGGAGTTGACTGTGGGTAGTACCCACCAGGCCAATCACCAAGGTACCCTACTGGGGGAGCTGAGTAGACTTTCCTATCAGGCAAAGACTTGACTAGAATGAAGTAGAAGGTTCAGCTCGATTGTGAGAGCTATATCTACTAAAGGCTTGCATAGATGAAATGCATATGGGTATGAGAGTTCGTAAATGGTATATCTCCTTAGTTACATGATAGTTCACCACTAGCATGTCAATGATATGAAGAGTTTTTCTCCTGTGGTTGCATTAGAGATGCAGCGCTGAAACACTTGATGTCAGAAGGAGGTTTAGCCAGAGCAGACCAACATCTACAAAGGAATAATGTCCTGGGTGGTGTGTGTTGGCCAGCCTGGAGGAGATGGGTGTGCTCATGATTAAGTTAGAGTAGTGATGGGTGGGAACTGATAGTATATGATATTCTACTTAAACTATATGCAAGTCCCACTCTACTCTGGCAATCAACTATCTCTCGAGAAACTTACTGAGTGAAGCTGCAACTTAACGATATCCAGTTTGACTGTTTTGATTGTTCTTACTTTACTGTTGATTATTGCTTTTGATCTTTGAGTCACTTCAGTGCGGTTGCGAACTTGGGATCCATCTTCCCTTACGGCGCCACCATTACAGTATATCATTAAGCAACTTCCTCACTTAACTCTCTTGAACTTGTTGCTACAAAACTTTCCTACATTGATATATTCGAGTACGAGTCGCTTGTCTGGTACAAGAATCATCAGGTAGAAAGAATTATGTCTTCCAAAGTTGGTTTTACTGACCCTACAGCATAGGAATATACTGCCCAAACCCTACAAACCAGTATCTTCATGGATCTACAGGGTTTGGAGTGAGAACCTGTGTCACTATTGCTTGAAGTTGCTCCCATTGAAGTTCCTCAAGCATGTCAAGAATTGGTTGTTGTGGACCCAAGGGCCCTCATGCAATCCTTTTCCCATGATACTGAGTTTACCGAGATGATGAGTGTTGACAATCAGGGTATCAGCTTTGCAGACTTCACATGCGAGTATGTTGAACTATATATCTTTTGGGAAATTGGTCATCAATGTCACGTGGCTCAGGAACAGTTACATTTCTGGAATGAGCAAAGGCAAGCTGCATTTTGTCAGGATATAGTGAAGATAGCACGGAGTTGGATGCTGGATCAACAGGCACATTTCATGAGCACATCCAAAATGCCAATTCACTAAACATCAGGATCGGAGCTCTAGAGAAGGCAATCCAAGGCGGATATGCAATAGACTCCAATAATGACGCAATTATGAGAGATGCTCCTCCCCTTCCATTAGTACTTAGTGAAAAATGTGCACCTAACTTTGCTCTGAAGCTTTATGAAATATTGCAGAAGGCAGAAGAAAGGCAATTTCTCACCCCTTTAGGGATACGAGAAATCAGTAATGATTGGGAAGAGCAGTTCTCTCAGGAAGCCTCACAGGCTCCATCCAACCCACCCTGAAGAGCACAGAGGAGTAGAGACAATAGTCCCTCCTGAGTGCTAGGTCCTATGACTAGGCCCATGCCAAGGGTGGAAAGAAGGACAAGGCAGACACCACCGGTCGGAGAAAATTCAATGACTCTTTCAGGAGCCAGGAATACCCCGATGGTTGCAGTCCGACCACCCATATTGGAGAGACCTTTTGGTAGTGCAATACCAGTTCCTATGGGACAGGCACTATAGACACCGGTGTGCAATACTCCTATAGTCATTCCACCAGCCCCAGGACCTAAGCCTTCGGGCAGTGGTTTTGGTCAACATCTAAGGGTCCCGGAGGCTTGGGCGCAGTCATTTGTGAGTGATTGTTCCCCTGCTTGTTGGGTCGAGGGAGGGTCACTTTTCGAAAGACACTATCACCATGTTGACGGGTGTATTAAACTTCCTTCACAGGCAGTTAGGCACCCATTCGGACAAAATACGTCAAGAGAAAAGGGACGCAAAGTTGAAAAAACCCCATGTGATTTCTGTGGCTCACTTCACCATCAAGAACTCCTACTAGCACTGGAGACTTGTTTGGAATACCAACAGTCCCAGTTCAAACTTGGGCAAGCAATGGGAACTCCGAGTCAATCGAATAGTACTCGCTTACCCTTTCCAACACTATACCCAGTCCCACTATCCAGGGGTGGTTCCCGTTTTAGTGGACAGGGTAGTTCGGAGGAATCTTTTGATGAATATGATATTCTGGGGGGAGGCGGAGGTAACATACCTCCTGCAGGTGGAAACGCTAAGGCTGGAGGAGATCCGGGTGGTTCCGATTCTTCTAGTAGCTCAGATGATGATGCTGACTCCCTCCCTGATCTTGAGCAATTCCTTAGATGACGTAAGTCAAACTAGAATAACTTAAAGAAGAGATGCTATGACTGCAGAACTCGTAAGCTGGCCAAATTCTTACAGTCATGTAAGAAGGAAAGCAAGACAGCTTCCAAGGTGAAGCCTAAGAAACCTGAGAAATTAGGAGACATTAAGGCTTTTACCGGGGATGTTAATGACACTCTGAGGTTCCTTAGTGATGTGGAAATCAAGTTTAATTATTTCCATGAGTCTGTTACTAGAGACATGGATAAGGTTAGCTTGGTTATCCCTCTCTTGGAAGGTTCTGCCAAAAGCTGGTATATGGGTCTCCACCGTTACATTAATGAGGAGGCTGCCTAATGAAGTGGAATGCCATTCAACCCAGATAATGAGCTACGTACCTGGGAAGGATTCTGCCGTCATCTGGAAACCAGTTTTAGAGGACATGGCTATCGGGATCACTCTTTAGCTGAGTGGACCTCTTTGGAAATGAAACCCTGCCAAGTAGATAAGTACTTGGACAAGGTCATTGATCTAATGACTAAACTAGGGTATACAGATGGACGAGCAGTGAAAGATAAGGTGCGTATGGGCATTATGTCAGAACTGCAAACAGCCTGGGCTCAGAAGAACCCCCATCCCGAGGATGTAAATGAGTACCTCAATCTCTTAAGGAAAACTGGCCATGACTTGGAGGACAATACACACTTTAGCTGGACAGTGGTTAAGGATAAAGGATCCAGTCATGATAAGAGTGAGGATAAGTATTCCTCAAAGAAGCAACAGAAGAAGGGAAAGGGTTTGGGTAAGCAGAATCCTAAACCTGCTAACTCTTCGGGCAGCCATCAGTCAAGGCTGGAAAATTCAGAGTATTCAATTGCTCACAAGAATATTCCTAGCATTCTCCTTGACAAGCGCCAAAAGTTAGGCCAATGCACAAAATGTGGACAACCAGGTCACTTCTGGTGGAAGTGTACCTTGGTTACTCCAGTTGTTAGCTCTTCTAAACCAGCCAAGGCATGCAAGCGATCTGCAGAAGAGGCGGGCCATACCTCTGGTCCCTCTAACAAAGTTAAGTGCATTGAGGCCCCTCCTCCTTTTACTAGAAAAATTCTTGAAGTCTGTGAATCAACTCCTCAGATAATGGAGGTTGATACAGATGCTTCAGACTAGGTAAGTAACCCTCCAAAGAGAAATTAGTTAGCAACTAACAATTCCCTAGGCCAACGATGGCATGCTGGAGTGATAAACTTGATGGACTGGAGATGGACATGGTAAGTCCACCCTCCGAAGACCATGTATAGAAAGCTAAAATTTGACTAGGCTCAGCAGAGTAAGGTAGTCAAGGATGGAAAAGGTTTTCTTATGGGTTTTCAGTATTAAGGGTTCTCTCTGTTATGCATCTATTGGGTTTTTCTGATTATATTCTGTCTGGTTTTTCTTGGTTTGTTTGGATTTGGTTAATTATGTTTACATCAAGCGGGACTTGATTATATACAATTGAAAGTTATTTCCAAGTTTACCTGAGGAGGGTTTAGTACCCAAAATCATGCTGGCATGATAGCAAACAGTACAACTTACTTTGACTCATGATTTTATAACTTAACTGTTTGCAAAACATTTTAAACTTAACTGCGATTGACCTATTTGACCTCTCTTATATTGAAAGACGAGAGACCCCATACCCTTACTTACCTACTAACATTATTTGATACTAGAAATGTCTAGCGAAGAAAGAACCAGAAAGCAGCAAAGACTCTCAGGTCCCCCATGACATACAAAGTCTATCTGGGTAAAGGTTAGACTTGAGTGGCAACTGAATGAAAAAAGGAGTAGTGCGGAAGCAGTACTACTCCTGGATAGTGGTGCTACGGGAGCTATGCTTGGTAGCAGATGGGTAAAGGACACTCAAATGCCCTATGTTCGAAGGAAGACTTCTTCCCCCATATTAGATGCAAGTGGGAACAATATCCCAGAATCAGGTCTCCATTATACCAAGGCAGTAAAGATGACAATAGGAGATCACTCAAATAAGATGAGCTTTGAGATTGCAGAAATGCTAGAGGGCAAAATTGATGGGTATCTTCCAATGTCCTGGCTCTCTGAGCATAACTTGGACATTGATTGGGAAAAGGGTATACTGGCTTGGCGGTCAGTATACTGTAAGGCGAATTGCCTAGCTGGATGTGGTTACAGGTGATTAGAATTCATCACTGAGGAAGAAATGATGGCTGAGTATCAAGGATCTGTCCATCTCCTTGGGATGGCTAAATTCTCAGATGAAGACGGGAATGATATCGCAATAAAGCTCCTCCCAGAATATAAGGACTTTAGTGATATCTTTAGTCAAGAAAGGATAGAATCCTTACTGCAGCACTCTAAGTACGATCACAGGATGGAACTACAGGCAGGAATGACTCCTCCTTTTAGTCTGATCTATCCCCTCTCAGAGAAGGAACTAAAGGCACTCCGAGAGTACCTTGATAAGATGCTGGCAACTGGAAAGATCAGGAGATCTAGTTCACCGGCTGCTGCTCCTCTATTATTTGTACCAAAGCCAGATGGTACACGACGGTTATGTATTGACTATAGAGGACTGAACAAGATAACCGTGAAGAACCATTATCCCCTCCCACTAATGAATGAGCTGAGGGATAGACTTGGGAAAGCGATGGTATTTACCAAGTTAGATCTGAAAAACAGTTATTACCTTTTGCAAATGGCAAAAGGTGAAGAATGGAAGACTGCTTTTCATTGTTGGTATGGCTTGTATGAGTATACTGTGATGCCTTTTGGGTTATGCAATGCACCATCCACTTTCTAGAGTACGATAAATGATGTATTTAGAGGTCTATTAGATGAAGGAGTCATCACTTATATGGACGATATTCTGATCTACTCAGAGACTATAGAGGAGCATGTTGCTCTAGTTAGGAGAGTAATGGAAAAGCTACGAGAAGCAGCCTTATGTGTTAGCATCAAGAAGTCAACATTCTACCAAAGAGAAGTTGAATTCTTAGGATATAAGATATCTGATTGTGGGATATCAATGACAACGGAAAAGGTGGAATCGATCAAGAACTGGTCAAGTCCAAAGAGCATTGTTGAAGTACAAAGCTTTATGGGCTTTGTTAACTTCTACTAAAGGTTCATCAAAGGGTTTAGCAAGATAACGAAGCCATTGACAGACCTGATGAAGAAGGACATTAAATGGGACTGGACACCAGCCTGCATAGAGGCTTTTGAACAATTGAAAGAGTTGTTTACATCCAGTCCTATTCTAGCACACTTTGACCCTAACCGGCTAACAAAGTTAGAAACTGATGCAAGTGACTTTGCATTAGGTGCTGTTCTGTCCCAGCTCTGTGAGGACGAGAAATGGTACTTCGTGGCCTATCATAGTAGGAAATTTGTACCAGCAGAGGTGAATTATGATGTCCATGATAAGGAAATGACTGCGATTGTGGTAGCATTCAAAGAATGGGATTATTTACTGAGGTCTATCACTGATCAAATTGTTATATATACTGATCACAAGAATCTTGAATACTTTAATAGTACCAAGATACTGAATAGATGGCAATACCGCTAGGTAGAATTCTTACAACCATTCAATTTTAAGGTTATCTACCGTAAAGGTAGGTTGAACGAGAAGGTAGATGCATTGTCAAGGTGTAGGGACTACCATCTTGAAGGGGGGGGGTAATTCTCAACCGAACACGGAAACAACCTTTTTCCGACCAGGTCAATGGGTTGTAAATGAGGAGCGGGACATCTTGCGACCACAGGTGTTGCAATCTTGCCAAGGCTATCGGTTGCAATCTTCCTTTTTGGAAGCGCTTAAGAAAGCAACCAGTGCAGATGACAAGTACATGAGCATATTCAAGTCAGTCATAGGTGAGCAGAAAGATGTTGATCCTAGTTTTTCAGTAGAGAAGGACTTACTACTCTATAAGAATAGGTGGTACAGACTTGAGGCAAAAGGGTTGAAGCAAGCAATCATGGAGGCAGAACATAATTCCCGTATTGTGGGACACTTTGGGACATACAAGACAGTTGGACAAATCAAGGCAAATTTCTACTGGCCAAAGATGGATGAGCACATCATGGAGTATGCATCAGCAAAAATATTATCTTGCGCCCCATGCGTCCTGTGCGTCTGACACACAGGGTGCCCGTAACGATAACCGTTAACCAGGACGTGCTGTCGAACCGACGTCGCGTCCTGACGCCGAGTCGTACACCTGGTGCATCCTGATGGTATCTGGACACAGACCCCTATGCCAGGTGCGCCCTGACAATGTCTGATTCTGCACTCTTGCATCCTAACAATGTCTGGTCCTCGGATGTTGCATCATAACAATGTCTGATTCTTGGGTGTTGCATCATAACAACGTCTGATTCTCAGGTGTTGCATCCTAACACCATCTGATCCTAGCCTGTTGCGTCTGGACGCTACTTGATCCTAAGCTCTTACATCATGGCGATGCCTAATTCTGGCGTCTTCCGCCCTGACATCGCATCCTCGCCTGTGTGCATCGGGATTCCATGATACTCACCATGCACGCCCTGGCGCCACCTATCATCAGGCTTTTCCATCCAGATTCTTTCTACGTGACGCTCCTCTCGTCTGGATCCCCGCCTGCATACACGATGCGTCCAGACTTCACCTCGACCACGACGCCTCATCTTGATGCTACTACTTCATGTCTGGACCTCCTCAGGATGCCTTCCGAAGTGTGGTCAATTACCCCTGACGCCATCTGCACGTTGCGCCCGGTATTGTCCAATCTTCCCAACTTCCTCCTGATATCCGATATACTACATTGTGATTGCCCTGACACCCTCCGGATGGCCGCCTTTCATAGATTCTACGGTGAATATCGCCCTGATTATTCCTTTGCACTATATCCTTCGGTTTCTGTTGTAGTGTCGTCATAGTAAGCTAAATTAAATCGATTACTCATAATCTTTACATGTTCTTAATTCCCCTTAATCACCCTCGGTGATGGTCCCACCCCCCCGCTCGTCATCATCTGGCTTATGATGACATCCCCGCTGGTGCTTCTTGCCCTTCCTGAGAATCCTCAAGGCTCAATGAGACCCCACGAGATAGAGAAGCGATTGTCACTCTGTCCGCCATCGGTCCTACGGTCGGATTATGTGAGTCATCTGGTCTCAGAGCATCTGAATCTTGTAACTGAAGCTCCCGAGCTACCGACGTCTGGCTCAAGTCAAACCAGCTCTCAGTTTCCGGCGACGGATTCTAACGTTCCTGATTTCCCACTAGGTCCAAGTTCCAGTAATTAGTGTGTCATGGTACAAGCTGTGTAGAAGTGTCGTTGGATATCCGACTCTCGAGCTCAGCGCTTACAGCTTCCCAATCGTCGTCGTATCCTTCACGGCGGTCCCGCTGCACCCCGTGAACTTGCCCAACCCTCTTATCGATTGTTTCTCAAATATTTTGGACAATCATATCCTGGATCCTCCATGGGCACTTACCCCAAGTTCCTTTTTGCCGGTCAAAAAGGTCTTGTGTTTGGTAACAGGTTAGCCGCCTTGGTCGCGAATGAACAGTTGGATGATTCAGTGACTCACCCCCGACTGCCTCAGGCTTGAAGTCCCTGGGCTCCTGATATATCCCCATTTGCCATGCACGCAGTGTATGGCAGATTATGGTGCACGTCAAGCAGATCATAGTGCCATTGATGCGTGCAAGAAACCCGGGATCCACAATACCTTGCATCTTCTTCCCTGCAAAGTACTTACGGAAAATCGCCTCAGGAATCTGGGGTGCAAGGAATCGTAATGTCAAGCCCTAGGTTACGTCCAATTATAGTCAGTAGTAGTCACTATATGGTAGGCGTCTGGCGGAACAAACATCGTACCCTCTTGGGTCGCACATAAACCTGTCCCATTCCAACAGATAATCGACTCTGCGTGCCATAGCTGTGGGATCGTCCGGCAGACTATATAACTCCATAATCTCTTTCTTCACCTCATGTACAAACTGGGATTATACCCCAGAGTGTTTTTGGCGTATCTTTCTAGGTTAGTATTGCATTCTGCATTGCATCATATATGCCTGAGTCCACTTACCAAACTTATGCACTGCTCTGAGGGTTCGATGTTTTCGGCATCCGCAATATTAGCAGGCGCGGCATCCCAAACTTTGTGCACCTGGGCCATCAGAGCAACAACTTTCGGGAGTGGCTGCTCAAACAGGGTGTACCGTACAATCAGAGTCTTCGCATCATCTAATATGGCCCTTGCCGCACCTGTCACTATATTTCGCCAAGAGTGAGGAGCTGGACTGGAGATCAGGGTAGCAGATGCAGGACCACGCAGGCTACCCAGTGGGGATGATAACCGTGCATCACTGGATGATGGGAACATTGGAGGACTGTAGGCTCTCCGCCAAATTATGCGTCCAAGATCCGTGGTTGTATGCCGAGCAGGACCTATCTCCTGAGACCCTGATGTGGTCGAAATGCATATAGTTCTCGCCCAATTGTCTCCCTTTCTGGTAGCTACTTGTGAGCCATGATCACGTCTTGATCCGGGGCCGTCTGCTATATCGATGCCTTCTGCATCAGGTTCGGTGTCTGATTCTGTTTCGTCTGGTCCGTGTGAGATTTGGTACTCATCACTACTATCGTCCAATAGATGCACTGTTTGGGTATTTGGTTGATCATTGGGTTCGGTTTTGGGTTCTGCATGCACCTTGGTCAGCATTGTGCCCTTCCGTGAGCGCTTCGGTGCTCTTCCTAGTAGGCTTGCAATCGAGGGTGGCGAAGAATCCTGGGTTG
This sequence comes from Choiromyces venosus 120613-1, assembly GCA_003788595.2. Classification (NCBI taxonomy): domain Eukaryota; kingdom Fungi; phylum Ascomycota; class Pezizomycetes; order Pezizales; family Tuberaceae; genus Choiromyces; species Choiromyces venosus. The sequence goes on from ML120390.1 coordinate 767,857, forward strand.
AGGTCACATCTTGAGATTCGTTTTGACGCGTTCTGGATCTCTCTTTTCCCGATCCCATAGTACCAGGTTGCACGTCACGTCTACCTCTGTATAGATTACCGACTCGGGGCGCTGGCTGACTGCGTGTATTGGCCTGTTGCTTATTCATGGTGTAATAGGTTAGCAAATGTCAGGTGTTAGGATTCAGGACGTAGGAAAATCGTAGGTATCTCAAGCACAGTTTAGTGAAGATGAGAAGCTTGTATATTTTTCTTCTGTTCTCTACGACACGTCACATCTTATATGCTAGCGGGCGGTGCAGGATCACTGACTATCACTCGTTATTAAAGCAAAAGATTTGGCTGCAAAAAGGTGTTTTGAGAGTGTTCAACATTATGTTCGTAATAATCTAAGCATTCTCAACTACGATTGGACTCAAGACTCTGGCATGAAAAAATTAGACGAAATGAAGGGGTTGCTAATGGAGAAGGTGTAACAAATTCTAGCCAAAAAAGGTATCGTTCAGCGACACTAACTCCTCACGAAGTTCTCGCCTTGCCTAACTAGCACTAGCGATATCTAAAATGGTCTACTGGCATCCAGTCAACACTGCTGAACACCTGAGAGGCTGAATTCAAGCAATCCGACCTACTCGGACATGAACGTTAGTGATGAGACCAACAGGGGTTGTAGTCCGGCCATTCCGTACCAACTTCAAACCCCGATCCATCTCATCACTAATGTCCATACCCTAGTAAACATTCGGCTCAGATGATCGGTGAACGCTAGGCCTGTTAACGACAGACAATGCAAGACGCGCCCAATCAAGAAAACTCCAGGCGCCAAAGTAAGAGGGCTTGGTGCTATCACTATTATCACATACCAGGCACTCGAGATCGGAAGGGCTAGCAAGGAGACGCCCAAGCAAGGGTGTCAAATGGTTTTTTTATTACTAGCTAACAACTACTAGCTAAGAAAGACTAACTAACAAAGCAAAGCTAATATATAGCAAAAAGAAAAGAAGAAAAAGTGGAAAAGCTACGAAAGAGAAACGGGAAAAGCTATGAAAGAAAACGAAGAATCATTTTCGTGCCCTCCGGTTTCTGGTTCCACGCTGGGGCACACGGGGGGACGCAGGAGCTGGAGGAACAGTCGTGGGACTTGGGGGGCTGGAGGCAGCCACAATAGAAGTCAGGGGCTCAGAGGGGGTCGCCGGAGCCGGAAGAATGGTGGCGGGACTCGGGGGGCTGGAGGCAGCCACAACAGAAGCCAGGGGTGCAGAGGGGGTTGCCGGAGCGGGAAGAACTGGGGGGGAGGAGCTATCCATGGCCCCATCTTGCCCACCAAAGTGGGCTGCCCGGCCAGGAGTCGTGATGAACTCCGCCATCCAGGGTTGGTCCCAGACAAGCTTGAGCATGGCTCGGAGCTTGTCTTCCTTAGACAGCCCGGTGGAAGGCTCAGGGTCACCAGAGGAAGGGGCGTCTCGGCGCCTGGTAGGAGGACGTCTCGATGGGCCCGGTTCCCCGTCCAGTTCCTCATCTGATTCCTCGTCCTATGTTCATGATTAGCTGAGTATGTATCTTGATGTTAGCTGAAACGGGTTTAGGGTTAGAAACTTACGTCCTCAATCACAATGGCTCCATCGCCAGAATCCTCCTGATCCTCATCCTCCTCATCCTCCTCCTCCTCGTCCTCGTCGTCCTCCTCCTCCTCCTCATCCTCGTCCTCCTCCTCCTCCTCCTTGTCCTCCTCATCCTCCCCCACCTGAAACTCGTCCTCCTCCTCCTCTTCCCCGCCATCCGTCTCCTCCTCGTCCTCCTCTTGCATGGCCCCCCCGATATCTCCGGCCTACCCACAGCTATCCCAGACCTTGCGGTCGAAGAAAGGACATCTGCCATTGGCAGGCTCGGGGGTCTGGTCATTGTCCTCTCCCTCATCCAGGCGTGGCTCCAGGACCATGAGGTCCAGTGGATGGTTGCCATCATTGGCAAGCAGCCATGTCCAGATGTCCTTATCTTCACGCAGAAAGATGAGTTCCCGAAGTGGGAGAGGATTGGAGGGCGCCTGATGAAGTAACGTGGCACCCTCACCAGACGCCCCGATGAGATATCAGGGGCACCCAATGGGCCCCTCCACATGCTGGCCTTTGACCACCCCAAGCAGATTGTTCATGCTCAGTGATGCCATGACCCCCCAGGCGATTCCCTGGTCCGAGTCAGTGGCACACCAGGGGTGGCCAAGGAATGGATGCCCAACTTCAGCGGCACCCGTCCGGCGAACGATGTGGATCCTTATTGCCCATGGGCAATAAGGAGTGGCCCGATCGGATTGAGCCACTGATAAAATGTGTTAGTACGAGATAGCACATCATGGATTGGGGGGAACACTTACTCGGAGGTCCCTCGACCTCACAAACCTTCCTCGCCTCCGCCAGACGACGCCCATTTGACCACTGAAGATTCTTGGCCGTGTCCAAGACCAATCGCCTTAGATGGTGGTCGACTTCCTCGACGTCGTCGGCCCGGTGCTTGTCTCTAACAAGCTCGATCCGGGCCGCGACGGGGGGAAGGGCATGAGCAAAAATTACCGCCGACCCCACGTTGGAGTCGGTCATGTGGCGGTTGTCCAAGGAGCGTGCCTTGAGGTAGGCCCGGACTTCCTCACGCCACGTAGCATACGCCACCGTGCTAGTGCAGGGTTCGAGAACCCGCACCAGCTTTTGGCATATGCTATGTCGCCATAGCGGCACCTATTAGTGTTAGTTTAAAAGATTCTGATATATGTATATAGGTTAGCTATTACAAACCCGGCATGGTTTGTAATGGTTTCACATGACATACAATTGTATGTCATAGTATTTCATTTGTTAAAAGGTTTTTCACATGACTCAGTTGAGTCATACGATGATATGTTTTCACACTATAACTCAGGTATGAGTCATAGGGTTTCACATGACTCACAGTTGTGAGTCATAGTTGTTTATGTTTGAATTTCATTGGTATGTTGAGCATTGACTCATAGGTATGCCTATGAGTCATAAGGATTAAGAGGCATGACTTCGTTTATACGAGTCATGAGATTTCGCACATGACCCCTTTAAGGTCATGGGACTTTCGCGCATGACCAAATATGGTCATGAGGTTATATGTTACGCGAATGCATGAGTCACAGTTGTGACTCATTTGATTTGTAAGCGAGTTGCTGGAAGAACTATATAAGGAGGTCAGTAGGACCTGATAGTTAGTTCTTCACGCAACCACCTAAGTTATTTCCTATCTTATAAGTTATCAATAAAACACCTTTATGCTCTTTACAAAACAAAGACCAACCAACACGAAGAAGAGACAGAACGAATACTATTTAACGCTATAAGGACTTAGTATTGGCAACGGTCAATATCAAAGACATAGCGTAGGAGAATTAGTATCAGAATTCTCGAAGGAAGGAGAATACAATAGGAGATAGGTAAGTACTATCCCTATAAAGAAGCTAACAATAGTGTCGTTACCTGTTGCGAGATATAAGAAAGGAGAGATCATATAGAGGATCGTAACATTAGCTTTCACTTACAAAGAATCCTCGACGGCCGGCTTGAACGGCTGCTTCTTCATCGCATTCTGCGACATACAGCTGCTAAAAGAAAAGGGTGATCGTTAGCTTGATCTCAGGGGACGTATGAAGATGATCGGTAAGGGAATATTTTCTTACGCTCTCTCCGCCTCCCCTCCACTCATAACCACACGATGCAGGACTCTCCATTTCCTACTCCACTGTTGACCATCGAGAGCCTCGACAGCGGGGCGCCTAAGAGCAAAAGAAAGGTTAATAATTATCACTAGAGAATACTTAGACAGAGTGTACTTACTTCCCCAACCTAACAGTGCTGAGCGGGGGAGGGGTAGGTGTGCCAAGGTCCGAGGCAGCAGGACGAGCAGAGACAGCGGGACGTCTAAGTAAAAAAG
>ML120391.1:0-129005 GCA_003788595.2 Choiromyces venosus 120613-1
AACTTGTAATTTTGACTTTCACACTACTCATACTACAGAAATTTCCCAAATAAGAAGAAGAGATGAGCCACCCATAGGGGGGAGGGCAGCTATTTTTATGTGCCTTTAACTATATCTTTACTTCACCTCACTCCTTGCACAACCAAATGTTCTGCTTACATTGTATTCTGAAATCTACCCCAGATTCTACATTGGTCATACTTCTACATTACAATAACCTTCATAATAGGGAAGATGAGCCGCCCGTAGGGGGGAGGGCAGCTAATACTTCAAAATACTACAAATATAAAACTACGGACAGAGGAGATGAGCCGCCCGTAGGGGGGAGGGCAGCTAGTCTTATATGTACTAAAGGGCTAAACTTATCTTCCTATCTGGATCATCTCAGTTTACGATCTAGAGGATCTCTATGTACTATCTTATCCAAATTTCTGATCTATAAGTACCATCAGATAAGGTGCATGGCAACGGTTGTCACCTACCAAATGTCATAATTTGTTGAAGAAAAGTAAAGAAAAGAAATGAAAGTAAAAGACAAGAGATTGCACGTGAGATCGATGCTCTTAACAAGAGACTGACTAACGTAGCAAAGATAAGAATATTGTATTAACCCAGAACTGTGCTGACAATTCTTAAAAAGGACTTGGCCTTCCTCATGGGAAAGGTGGACGATGTCGTGAAAAAGGTGGACGATGGCTTCCGCAGACAAGGTAACTTGATCACGTTGATCATAGGACTGTTCGTTACAATGGTATTTTTTGTTTGCAATACATCACCTAATTGTATTGTGCTGCCGTATCTACCAGGTTATAGTCAAGTTCGCCCACACCGACTTGGAATTTGAAAAAAAAGTCCAACCAGACATCCAGCTACATGTTTCCACACTAGAGTCGAAAATTAAAGCAGAGGTTTCCACCCTGGGGTCAAGGATTCTCATGGAGTTGGCGAGAATGGAGATGAGACTCTCCGGGAAGGCCCACGAGGGTAGGGCAGATGAGAAGAAGAATTAATAATTAGGTTTCCGCCTGTATTTATTTTTAATGGGAGGGTAGCTAGGGCAAAGATTAAAAATTAAAAATTTACGTATGACTGATTGCTACTAAGGGCGCATCTGGTTGCCACCTCAAACCTTCATTTTGACGCTGATTATAGAGGTTTGCTGCAAAACTCTATTTTGCTTTTAAGTATGATAGTATTTCACAAACTCTCATTTTAGAACGGTGTGCATAGGTTACAACAATACACCATAACTACTAATTTTTGAGTAAAAAAAGAAAAATAAGTACTGAAATACAAGTGCCAATGTGTTTCTCATAATAATTATGGTGATTTCTTTCAGTGAAACTTTTTGAATTTATTTTCCTGGTGACCAGACACATCTTGGAGCTTGAAAATCGCCAATTATAACAACTTACAATTATTGCAGTTGCCAGCTGCAACTCTCGTTTTGTGATTATCAAGGTTTGAAAAACTCTGGGCGACCAGACGCACCCTAAACATCAAGAAATCACAAAACAATCATAAACGAGGGAGTATGTATCCACTATTACTTTCTCCTACCCCCACTACTCTACTGTTCACGAATCCACCATATCCCTCAACATAGCCTCGCTATACCTCTCATCATCTGCAATGTTCGCCACCACCGCCCATGTGCATTGATTCTGCCATCAACATCTGCCTTGTCCCAGACCTCCGATTTTATACTCAGCCATCACAGAGAATTTGGCAAAAGAAAAAAGGGAAGGAAAAAAAAAAAAACTGGCATCGGATATACTCCAGTGGAAAGACGCTTAATCATGCAAAAAGCACTGAACCAGACCATGCGCGATGACTGGCCTGGGTAGCTGGTATGTATTCGGCAGCAAGTTATTCGATAACAAGTCTGGTTCTGGGGGGGGCTCATCGGGCGTCGTACCTAGGTTGAAAACACAGCTCTAGTTCACCAAGGGGAAAATCGCTATTTGGGGTCATGCAAGGTATGATAATTTGAGAGGTAGGAAGGGATCCTACCTATGCGGTGCAGGCTCCATGAGATGCCTCTAAGTTGGGGTTGCGGTAGTGGGGAGAAGTCGATTGTTTTTCAATCGCAAATGCCGTGTTCAACCAATGCCTCACTCATCACTTTCCGATTCGGGTTTAGCGGGAGAGTTTGATGAATGGTTGAGCGGTTTCCTGGTGGATTAACCAACTACACCAGGAAACCGGATGGCTATTCGGCTCCTCTCAGCACACATTGGTCTTTGTTCGGCATCTGTTAGGCCAACCAAATCTAGTACCGGTGTGGACTAGGGCGATATCATAGGGTAGTTTGGTGGTCTCATGGGACATTTTCTCCCACTGTGACTTGCCCACTAGTAGATAGCTTGGCGTGCAGAGTTTTCTGCTTATAACGCACCTTCGTGTTTCCTTAGTTAGACAAGTGCAACCACACCTTCCTTCAACGGTCAATTTAATCATCACTTCACTTCTATTGGGCTTAGCTTTCTCGTGTGTTCCCTTTATCGCCTATCGGCAGCGTTACGCCGTATCTATCCGGGGGTCAAGTCTACCCTTCCAATCCCCCGGTATAGAGAGCGGGTCACGACTACACTTATCCCACACAAGTGCGCCTGGTCAGACCACCATCCAACTCCGGGAAAGCCATCGAGCACTCCCACACCGGTGCAGGGTCTCTTTTCTAACTCCCGTGTGTGGATGGTGTGTCGACCGAGCCGTGTCCCGCCGTGGTGGGTATAGTTGTGACTGTCTGGTAAACCGGACGATATATCGGTGTGGAATTGACTTGACGATGTATTGCCCATTTGGACGAACAGGGGAGGGATAAAAGTTGAAGAGCTAGGACCAATTGAGATAGAAAGAAAACGTTGCCTAACGAGTGGTTGTATTGTGGTTGTCTATGCTCTGGTAAGGAAAGAAAAGAAATTGCCACTACATAGAGGAAAATCAAGTGTCAAGCCCTCTATCTAAGCGACAAATTATGCGGGCTAAATCCCCTAGTGGATATCATACAGCAACAGAGCCTCCAAACAAAACACCACCCCACACCGGTAGTTTAGGTGTCCAATACGAGTAGACCGTGTGATCCTGCAGCAAGGCACGGCGAGACATGGCAGCAACAGCCGCCCGTGTTTTCACTATCCCTTGGGCGGTCTGAAACAGTCAAATTCGTAGCCAGAAACGCTAAGCCTGTCCTGGAGAGATTCGAACTTCGTGATTTGCTGAGGATATTTAAGCTCGCCCAAGTGCTGAGTCATTTGAGTGCTGAAAATTCAGAAAATTCAGAAAATTCCAACTTTCTGACCAAGGACAGCTAACTGTTGACGAATCTGGCCCTAGCGCGCCTGGCAACGAATTTGACTGTTTCAGACCGCCCAAGCGATAGTACAGTAGCAAGCCAAGCAATGCTGCGCCTCGCTGAGGGCTCACACGGTCTACTGTACTCGTAATGTTCTGACGTTTGTAAACACGACTGCTATTGCATGCCACCAAAATCTTGAGGCTCTGGCCGACGTTTTGCATGCAATAGCGGTTTCACAGGCGTCAGGATGTTACGAGTGCAGTGTTTGGGGGGTAGTCAAAGTAGGGTAACACAAAATTACTACTTATACTTCGGGGTTTGACTTCTTTCCTTCTTCAACTACGATTGTGGCAAAGCTGATTCTAGACAACATTCTCTGCGATTGCCAGTTACTGATACTTCGGGGTTTTATTTCTTCAACTATGTCAGGATGTTACTCTACCGGATTGCTCGAAGATTCCGTTCCACCCCCACCCCCCTTCTCTATGAGAATCGTTGGAGGCTGGTTCACCGTCAACCTCCTTCCATTATTCTATGTGTTCCAGCTCGAGTGGGTGTTCATGTCAGCTGTGCTCTATAAGTACTTATCATGTGGCTCAATAGAAGTATTCGACCGACTACAGTACCCCTGACTCGGAACCAGATAGTTTAACTACCCGAATCACAAACTTGGAGAAGGTAATGTTTGCAATGATACTCCTAACTACTTTAAGTTAGTAATACGCTAACAGTCATCTAGACTTATGGTTCCATAATTGAGGATGGGTTTAAGGAGTTGAAAAACGACTTGAAGAGCGAGTTGAAGCACGAGTTAATGACAATGGAAAAAAGTATGGACAGGAGTTTCGCAACGTGCAACAATAGAATAAATGACCTGAGTTCGTGGAATCAGTGGATTATCGGTACCATTTGCACTGGAGTGCGTTGTCGTTGTCGTTAGATTCTCCTGCATAACTCTAGGCTAACTGCTAGACTAGGTTATGTTCAAAGTTGTGTTCTACGACCGATACACGGAGGAAAAGCTCATGGCAAAGATTCTCGATTCGGAGACTAGGATAACAACTATGGTCCAGAATGCGCTGATTCAACTGAAGCTTGAATTAAGGATTAACCAATAAGATAAGCTGTTGTCGGATGAGACCAAGAAGAAGAAGCACTAGTTTAATTATTTTGAATGGGGGGGTAATTGATGGAGGACTTTTTTCACAATGGGGGTTGTTTTTTTTTGCAACGATGGCGTGGCGGGAGGAGAGGACACATGTGTACTCGTTACAGGCATAATGATATGGCAAATTGTCTGTGCACATCTGAGCGCCCATACTAAATTCAGACTCAAATGATCGGGTTGAATATTCCTCTAAAGGGGCTGACAGTCTGATGACGAGAACAGTCTGATAACGAATTTTCCTGTAAAGGAATTGATCAGTGGAGATAAGATCGAATTTCCGGAAAAGCTTTATCAGATCGTCATCAGGCTGTGCTCATCATCAGGCCATCAGGCAGGTTAACGAGTACTGTTTCCTCTCTATCCGGAGGGTAGGCGATTCGATGGCTGGAGGGTAGGCACGAAGCTCGGTCACTTTTCTCTTCTCTCAAAAAGTACCTCGAAGCAATGCAAGAAAAGACACTGAAAATTTAACTCCCTCTCTCTTGGGATAATTCTCCGTCTCAAACTATTTTCGTAAAATTCCGATGTAAAATAAAAGAAAAAAGAAAAACTATCAACCTCTCAATTCCTGTACAGCTGCGGATCTGTCGCGGAACCCGATGTCTTTCTGTCCCTACTCGTGCCAAGGTTGTGGCTAGGCTACAACCCACGACAGCTCCCAGGCTCGCAACCGTGGGCACTCTCAAGAGAGTGCCCGACAGCTCAATGTCAATTTGCAGCTCAACGTCAATTTGTGGCTCGCGGTCAATTTGTGGCTCACGGTCAATTTGTGTCTCGCTGTCAGTTTGTGGCACAATGTCAGTTTGTGGCTATGTGTATCGTGGTAGTTTAATATGAGTTTTATTACTAATTTAAAATTAATAACATAATAATACACATTTATTATGGAGAGCTTACATAATATTTAACACCTATAATGATCACCTTAGATAATTTCATTTTATATGATTGAAGAGCTTTTCTTTTCTTCACGCAAGTCTTCAGCTCATCTAGGAATAGCTTGTGCACAGTTTTCTCAACTCGTTTGTTTGCATTTTGTGGCCGCCGCAATTGTATTTCTGCCTTTTCAACCTCTGAATCCTCCTTTTTTTTCACCATTTGACATGCATCAGCAGCATAAAGGACTCCTCCTTTTTTGTTCCTGCCTTCGATTCTGGTCTCTATGTCTTGCATTTCTTGCTTGCTCTGTAGCCTGTGTATACTCTAAGTGTTCTATAGCTAAAGTACCAGATTGAGCTTGGGCTAATCCCCCTTGTAGAACCCACTTCAATTTATGCTGAAATGGTGGTGATAAATCCTGAGCATCTCCTTGTAAATCATTTGCAGCTCACTTAAGGGTTGGAATTGTAAGAGGAATTGAAGGAGGAGGGTCTGGTTGGGATATTGAAGATTATGTAGGAAGAACAACTGCCTCATGTAATTTCAAAAGTACAACATCTGGGTTGTAGGGAATAAGTCCAGTAGCTTGAAATTCAGATAAAATAGTAGAACTCTTAAAGATGAGCTGATGGATAGAATGAATTGTGTCTAAGAATTCACATTTATCGAAATCACCCCATCTACTGCGAGTGGCTATTTCTATAGCCTCATCATGGTAATGCTTGTAAGGCTGAAACACAACAACATTCAACGGCCATTGAAGGTAGCTGGTAGGGGGAGAAAGGCAGAAGATGATAATCTTATATGTGTCACAGTAGTCAAGAAACTGTTTAGTGCAATGCAAGCCAAAACCATCGAGAATTAGGAGCTGATAGGTGCCAGCCTGCTGTTAAGCAAAAAGTGTTCCAAGTGTATAAGCCACTTAATTGTGAGGTCATCATTTGTATATCCAGTCTCTGATGTACCAAATAGGTAATCATCATGTATAGAGGTTGTTATATACCATGGTTCCTGGTGGATAATTCCAGGAACAATAATCATTGGTAGTAAAACCATACCATTATGACTAATAGTCTCATATACTGTAATAAGCTCCCAATTTGTGGAGCTGGCTATATAAGACTGCCGATCAGCATCTCTTGTAATGATCCATTGGTCTCTTCCAATCTCGATGTGAAAACCAGTTTCATCAAAATTATACTGGTCCCCTTGCTGAATCACATACTTATCCCGTACAGATTCATATTTTTGGAACCAGTCACGAATGTTATCTGGCTGGTGTGTATTGTTCTGGTCTGCATCAATCATTTGTTGCTTTCAGATAAAGTACTCAAGATGGTAGCCAAGAAATCTCTGAGCCCAATGGTCACTCACAGTTGGCAAAAGAAGTGGTCCAATATATGCATTTTGAAGTATAGTATTAGCAGAGCTAGTAACCATCTGCAAACATGTACTTGTACCTATATTATCTACACTATCTAGATATTGACAACCTGCAAATTCCTGGTCATCAGAGAGCTTCCAATTTGCTCCTGGCCATTCGAGTTTGGATTGCTGGCCTTGCTACTATCTTGATAATTGTCTCTCTACAAGTTCACACTTGCATGCCATAGCAGAAATATTTAGTGAATCATTTCTAGTCTCATGAAGAAAGGTAATAGCTGCCGGGATACGGGCCTCATTATGCTTGTATGGCTCCATGCTTTAGCTTGGTGGTATGATGGGAGATGATGATTGTGACATAATAGATGTTTGTATAGAAGAGATTTGAACTTGGTAGGATGGAGTTGTATATGAGGGAAATACATAAAACTATAAATACTACCTGAGGCTCAAAGTTGGGCTCAGATGCAACATTATATTTGAGCCACAAACTGATATTGAATAAGCTACAAATTAACATTGAGCCACAAATTGACATTGAACTGCAAGTTGATATTGAGCTGTTAGGCACTCTCTTGAGAGTGCCAATGGTTGCAAGCCTGCAAGCTGTCATGGGTTGTGGCCTAGCTATAACCTTGGCATGAGTAGCTATTTCTTTCTTGCTCTCAGCTATGTTTTCTCCCATCTCAGTGCTTGTATCTTTCTTTCTGGTAGTCAGTTGGTTCTCTCTGGTTGTCAATGACTGCCACAGAAAACTCCCAAGTGCCCCACAAGGCTGCACCAGTCACGTGCCCTAACCCCAAAAACAAACTATCTAGGAAACAAAAGTCACGCCAACTAAGCCATAACTCCAACAGGTGATTTACTACCCAACTCTAGTGTGATATAATTTCTCCTCCACAGCACCATAAAAACACTTGAAATTCACTCTCTCCAGCACCCCTGTGATCTCTGGATTCTGAGTCAAAACACCTCAAGAAAAAATAGTATTTACCTAATACTCATGTTAAGGTTGTAGCTGCCAGCTACAATACACCATTGCTCGCAGGCTCACAACGGTTAGCACTCTCAGGAGAGTGCCCGACAACCCAATGTAACAACCTGGCTCCACATCACTTTGTAGCTCAATGTCACTTTGTGGCTCAACAAACATAAAATTGAGGCTCAATTAAACATTGCAGCTCAATGTTTGCTTGTAGTTTTATGTAACTTTGTGGATTAATAAAACTTTAAATAACTAGAATATATTATATTCTACCTTGTAGAGGTTTTAATTTTCCAGACCTTACATGTCACTTAACACCAGCAATTATTAATTTAGATGTTTTCTTTTTATACATCTAAATAGTATGCCTTTCTTTTGCATATGCTTTGATCTCGTCTAGGAAAGGTTTGCGTGCAGCTTGATATGCTCTCTCCTCTGCATTCCGAGCTTGTCTTAGCTGCCTTTCTGCCTTTTCCACCTCATCCTCTTCCCTTGTCATTACCATCTGATGAGCTTCAGAGTCATAAATGACACCTCCTCTCTGTACCTGCCTTCAGTTTTGTGCTCTACACCTAGCACTCCTTGCCTCCTCTGCAGCCTGTCTATGCTTCATATGGTCAATGGCCAAAGCACCAGACTGTGCTTGTGTTAACCCGCCCTGGAGCACCAATCTCAGTCAATGCTGGAAAGTTGGTGAAAGGTCAACCACATCACATAGTAGTTCGTCTCCTTGTTGCTTTGGACTTAGAATTGTGAGGGGAATGGTATTAGAGGAGGATGGTAATTGTTGTGGTGAGGTGACTGGCTGGTATGAAATAACCTGTGCCTCTTGCAACTTAGAAATTACAGTGTCTGGATTGTAAGAGATAAGTCCAGTAGCCCAAAAGGCTGAATGTATTGTTGAGGGCTTGAAGGTTTGCTGATGTATTGAATCAATTTTGTCTAAAAACTCCACTTTGTCAAACTCTCTACATCCAGTATAGGTGGCAGCTTCCACTGCTGCAGCATGGTAATGGTGCCAAGGTTCTGGCTCCACCACAAACCATGGTTGCTCACTGGCTCACAACCTTAGGCACTCCTACAGAGTGCCTGATAGCTCAATGTAAGATTGTGGCTCAACATAAGATTGTGACTCAACATAAGATTGTAGCTCAACATCACTTTGTGGTTAGTTTTCCATATGCAGAATATAACCTGAGCTAATAAGTTACATTAGTTTTTCTATTAATAGAGATTAATTCTATTAATATAGATTATTAGTGCTGTCTTAGCACATGATGAAAAAAAATATATTTTGAAATCAAAGCATCTTTATTGACAACTATTATCAATCCATGTTACCTGAATCACCAATTATGCCACGAGCACCATCTTTTATTCTTCCAAGCCTGTGAGTTGAGCCATATGAGTATGTTGAGGTATGGAACCAAGCGGCCCTAACCTTGATTAAGTCTTCCCCAGATGAGTATCCCAATATCACCACGATAGCATAAACATATGAAATACCTGTCTCCCGACTTCGTGGATGAGTACAAAAATATCAATAGTGACAAGAGAGAATTGGGGCAGACCTGAAGCTCTCAAAGAACCAAGAATTAGCTGTATGCCAGTATCTGGACTGTCTAGATTCTGTTGGAACAAGTGCTCAACTACAGACGGTTTTCGACTGTGCAAATGCAATCCTTCAGTATGCCCATACTGGTTCTGGACCAACCCTTGTCTTCAGCAATCACTGGGCACCTCATTTTCTCAACTGCCACTGAGAGTACTTTATTCGGAAATAACAGTCAACTGATATTGAGCATAAGAATACACATCAACCTCAGAGCATCCGTGCCTAGTGTGAGAAATATCACATGATTTGTGAAGACTACAATATTCAGCCTACAGACCAATACAACTTTGATAAAACTAGGTTTTATATTGGGATTGGCCATGTTCAATGGATCATTTCTCTTGATCCCAGCTGATAGCATTACTTGGGGAGTTTAACAAATCAAGAACTAGACAGTATTTGCAAGACCATCAGTAGTGATGGGGTGGTATTACCACCTATGATTATTATCCCTGTTATCATATACCAAGAGGCCTGGTACACAACAACTAAAATCCCTATTGACTATCTTATAGGTACCTCAGAAACTGGATATAACAATGATGAATTGACTATGAAGTTGATAGTTCACTTCCAATGATTTTCTGTGAAGTGACAAAAAGGGGTATATTGGCTGGTACTCCATGTCCAGGATAGTTTTAGCTCCCATTGTACAAAACGGTTTCTCGACTACTGTGATTAGCATAAGATCATATTATTTTACCTTCTAGCACATTCAAGCCATCTACTTCAACTATTAGATGTTGTCATATTTCAACCATATAATCATTACCATTCTGAGGCTGTTGAAGTAGCCACACATGCTGGTTGTGGAGACTTTGATAAATCGGAATTCATGGATATGATTGATACAACCTGTCAGCAAACATTTAAGTCTTCTACCATCAGATCTGCATTCTGTGCAATAGGATTCATTCCTTACAATCCTGGGATCTTCATTTCGAAACTTTGAAAGGCTGCTGTGATACCTAGTCAGTCAGCTTCACAGTCTTCTGAATCTTGCTCTGGTATTCCTCTCACCATTGCTAGCCTGAAAACCATGGATGAAGAGCTACAGCTTGAGGCCAAAGAGCTGTCACCAAGCTTCTAAAACAGGTTAAAGCTTGTGCTACAAGTTGGGTTAAGTCTGGCTCAGTCTGGTGCATTGGCTATGGAGCACATGGAACATACACAAGCACCAGAGGAGGCCTGGAATGTAAGATGCAGAGTACAAAATGGAAGGCAGGTGCAGAAAGGGGGAGTTCTATATGCTTCTGAAGCATGTGATATGGTTAAATGAACAGAGGATGCTGAGGTGTAAAAGGGAGAGAAACAGCTGTTAAGAGCTCAAAATGCTCAAAAGAAATCTGATAAAGAAGAGTGCAAACCTTTCCTTGATGAGATCAAGGCACAGGCAAAGGCCAGACATTCTCTTCAAGTATATAAAAGGAAAATATCTAGGCTTATTATCACTGGAATCAGGCAACAAGCAAGGTTGCAGAAACTCATGTAAAATAGACTGCTACTTTAAAATATTATTTTATGCTATATGCTTACGTTCAGCCACAAAGTAATGTTGAGTCATGAAGTGATGTTGAGCCACAATCTTACATTGAGTTGTCAGGCACTCTGTAGAAGTGCCCAAGATCACAAGCCAGTGAGTGACTGGGGGTTGTGGTGGAGCCACAACCTAGGCACAATTAATAGTTATATGGTTAAAAGACAACCACATCGAGGGGCTGTAGTAGGTGACTTGTATGAGGAGGAAGGCAGAAAATGATAATCTGATGTTCATCACCGAAGTCAATAAACTGTTTTGTACAGTGAGAGCCAAACCCATCAAGCAGCAGGAGGTGATAGATAGCAGCTTGTCTCACTGAAGAATGAAGTTCAAAGTGGGCAAGCTACTTCATTGACAACTCATCATTGCTGTAACCAGACTCAGATGTACCAACCAGATAGTTGTCTGGTACTGATATTGTAGTATACCAAGGCTCCTGGTGAATTATTCTGGGAATTATAATCATTGGTGGGAAGACATCCCCGTCACTACTGATAGTTTCGCAACTACTGATGAGCTCATGATTTGCTGTACTGCCAAGGTAGGATTGCCAACTTGGATCCGAGTCATGAGTAATAATCCATTGATCCTGCCCAATACCAATTCAAAACTTGGTTTTGTTGAAATCATATATGTCATATTTCTGAATATTAAATTTTTCGCAAATTGTTTGATATTTTTCAAACCAAGCTAGTATATCATTGGGCTAGTGGGCATTTTTGCAGTCAACATCAAGTGCGCCCTGCTTACAAATAAAGTATTCTGGATGATGATCAAGGAACCATTGTATCTACTTCTCACTAACTACAGGGGCAGGAGTAGACCATATATGAACCTTTTGGAGAATTGCATTTGCACAGCCAGAAATCATTTGTAGGCAGGCACTGGTACCAACATGGTCAAGCAAGTCTAAGTACTGACACATGGCTTTCTCTTGATCTTCTGACAGTTTTTGATTGTGGTCTTGATGATCGTGTTTTGATGGATGGTGTTCCTAATGTAACCGAAGCCCCAAAACTGAAACTTCATAGGCATGAGCCATAGCAGCAAGGTTTAGGTAGTCCCCATCAGAGTTTTGGAGGACAGTAAGGGCAGCCTGAATTCGTATTTCGATGTCTGCATATGGTTTGACCTGTTGGCTTGGAGGTATGTGTGCCTATGACTTAGACATGATAAAGGATGATAGAGGAAGTATTTGATGAGGAAATATCAAGCACAGGATAACTTTTATAGTTTTATATACTAAGTGCTGAAAAAGGAACCTAGTTCTATTGAATCCAAAGTTTCTCTCTGTACAAAATTCCTTTGAGATTCAAAGTTTTATTATAGTTCAAAATGCCATTACACTACAGTTTTCTATTGAGTTACAAAGTTTTCACTCCATTCAGCTACAAAGTTACATTAAACTACAAGCCAACATTGAGCCTCAACATTTAGTTGAGCCTCAATTTTATGTTTGTTGAGCCACAAAGTGATATTGAGCCGGGTTGTTACGTTGGGCTGTCGGGCACTCTCTTGAGAGTACCACGGTTGCGAGCCTGTGAGCAATGGTGGGTTGTGGCTGGCAGCCACAACCTTGGCACGAGTACGGGATAGCTTGAGCGGGCTGAGCCTGCTGGACCCTGCTCGCTTGTAGCGTAATATTGTTTACCTGTGCCGGCTGCTTAAGCTGTCTCACATTAGGTAAACACTATTCCTTCTCGAGGTGTTTTGCGGGTAGCCGGAGAAACCTAAGGATCACCAGGAAGATGTTAACACTAATAGCTTCAATCATGACTTATGATTATAAGGTTAGCAAAGAAGGTATCGTGAAACTCATTGGGACAGTGGGTAAGCTCTCACCTTGTGGGGCATGCGGAATGCATAAAGGGCATAAGGGTCTCTGTCAAAGTTGGGGAACTGTGGATGTGCTCGCATCTATAAAGGTATGGTTTGACAAGTATGAACAATCCGACTATCTCTGTTATTGACAAATATTGTACCGCATTATTTGGGGAGAACCGGCAGGTGCTAGTATGTTGAAATAAGAAGCGGCTGAGATGAAACTTACAATTGCGTCAAGATCATGGCCCGTAGAGGTTTAGCCCTGGCTATACAGGGTTAGGATGTGGCGTTTTATTGCGATTTCGAGACAGAACAGTGATAAAAATCTTATTTATACATACTAGCACGTGCCGATTCTCACCAAATAATGCAGTATTTGATTGGTGGAAAACAGCTCGGTATCTCTTACCCAGCTTGGAAGCAATGCTCAATTTTCCAGCTTGGGGCTTATCCCATGGATGGATAACACTGTCAATCATATTGCTGCTTCTGTACGAACTCGCCCTTGGAGATGAGAAATTATTCTCAAGAATTCCTGATCATGAAATAGATGTGCGCTCTCTCCCATCTAATCATGTTTTTCAAAAAGCTGTCAGAAAGCCATGCAACAGGTTTGAATGTCTCTTCCATCCCAGGGATAGTTAGTTGCTTAAGATAGGGATATTGTTGGCAACTAATATTACCTGGTGCAGGTACTTGTGGCAGGCAAGAGGTATTCGATAATACGAGTGGAAAGTTTCTATTATGCCTTGATCATTTTCTATATACTTTTCAAATCCTTGTTTCCGGATACATCTTGCCTGCTACGAATACATATCAGACCAGGTTCTGGCCCTGACAGGGCTCGCCTATGCAGACTGTAGGCTGTAGTCAAGCTTCTGGGGATCATTTGGACCAGTCTCACCGGACTGCCGATATATGCGGGCTTGTTGGAGTTAGTGCCTAGTTACCCGCCGTACTGTCACACGTGTTGTGGGACACATAGTTACTTACGAAGAACTTTGTAAGTGATATTGTGTTGTTTCTGCGTCACTGATTTGTAGTATTGTTGTTATCGTTCTGGTACTTAAAGGGCTCTGTGACCCTATGGGAGGGAGGGAGAAGAAGAACAGAGATCTATCGAGCAGGAGACAGGAAGAATACAGAGATTGAGCAGTTGTGAATACCTCTGACAGAGCTTTGGTATCGTTCATGAAGTTTATCGGTTCTCTTATTTACATTTCGTTTGCCTTTCGTCTTTGACTTTTTCATACTGTTGGGAAACAACCTCGTTGACCCAAAATATCACAATACTGGAGGGAAGTTGTTGTCATCGGGGCAAGTGAGAATACCCCTGACTTTTAAGCAATAACATCATCCGTTACAAGCAGCACAACCAATAGCAACCCGGACCTCTATTGACCTACTTTTCCCCGGTGCCAATACCCACCAAAGAACGTCAGACCCCAAACAAAGAGCAACAGTACAGAACTACTAGTCTCATTTCTTTCGCGCTAGTTATCTTCATTCCTCATCTCTCCATTATTTTCCTTTCATTCCTCATCTCTCCACCATTCCTCTCTGACAACATTCTTCTCTTCGTCATTTTCTGTCTCAACTACGGTATGACTCCTTTTCTCGTTCCTTAGTTGTTTCTCTCGTGTTTGTTTGTTTTGTTTCCTGTTTGTTTTCTTTTCTTTTCTTCCTCCTACGATGAAGATATAAACCTACGGGATTTCATGTATTCAAAAATGCAAGCTTCTCTTCTTTCTCTCGCACACACTTATTGATAGGGCTTTCGAGTGATTGAACATGATTACCACCATTTTGTCTAGTTTTTGTGGCGCGCCTTTTTCTGAAATTTTAGCATTTATTTCGTCATAGCTTTTTTGTTTTATTAGTCCCGTTGATTGATCGGTTAATCACACACATTTTCAGAAAGATAAGTGAACTATCATTTCTTTGAAAGGTCAGAAGGTGGTGTTTTCTCCATTTCTGCATGTCTTTCTTCGAGAGATATAGAGAGATAGGTGAACGATTGCGCTGGAGGTTCTAGGCTATGGCTATAATAGAATAGGAGTGCATTAGACTGGTGGGGATGCGTGTCTTTGGACTTTGAAGAAGTGTTCGCCAACCAGGGCTTTCCGGGAGCCGGCCTGGTCGTACTGTGGGCTGTGGTCTGGCTTTTAGGGATAATATTGCCGGATCTAACTGGACTGCAATGTTGGAGGTCACGAGTGAAGTGAGGGAACGAAGATAGAATAAAGTGAAAACAGTGTATATCTGTTGGCTGTATTATCTAGAAACATGTGTCTGAGACCTTCCTACTTATACCCATAAGGGGTATTCATATACGGTGATATGATACTTGACCTTTGCCTGTGTACCGGGTAGCACGGCAGGTGTACATTTCATCACATTGAAGTAACACTTCCAACACAATGTTGATATTTGGATATACTTTATCATCACGAAGTATATACCTTATCCTCACAAAGGCTTCGATCAAGTCTTTTGTTTGCAGAGCTTATTTTGATAGTTTACTTTGTTCTTCCTTTAGGTTTCTTCGTTATTTCTTTATGGTTCTTTGATAGTCTTTGTCATGTCATTGAGGGTGTTGAAGAATTCCGGAGAATGTGGTTTACCTAGGACACCATGTTATTTAACTAAGCAGTCTCGCTACCTTCCTGTACATAGTCGTTAAGCCTTTCATTCTCGATCTCTTTCCTAACAAGAATTAATCTTTACGATCTACTATACTTATTACTCTTACCTATAACTGCCGCATTTTTTAGTTCTTAGGCGTCAAAGGGCTCATAACCTGTTGTAAAACCCAGAATGAATATCGACAAGTAAGAGAGGAATAATTGATTGATGAAAAATTTCTTGTTTTTGTGGTAATACCTATAACACACCTCTATATAATACAATAACCCCTTTTCTGGTTGTCCGTATTCGGAACACCACCAACCTCCAAACACCAGCCCCTTACTAGTCCCCTGACCTAAGGGTTAAGTATCTCCTAGCTTAACACTAGTTTCATATCCACATATTCCGACACATATTCCAACACACAATATACTCTGGCATCCGAGTGATATAACATGATTGCTCCTATTTTAGGGAGTTTTCAGCACAGGTGAATGCATTCACCATACCTGCCCTTCCTTTCCCAGATTGTGCGCTAGCTCCAAGATAATCTTCTTACTCTACCCCTGCCTCCCGATGATGGACGAATGATCAGGAACTCTTGGCGTTCCTTATTACGACGTACAGCTTTACGCAGTTGCCCCCTCAAGCATGTCCCTCTAGTAGTGGTTGACGAAAACCCGGCAGGATTTGACAGAAATCCACCATTCCACAGAACCCTAGGGCGCTTATATGTAACTTATCACATTACTCTTTAGATTCGAGGAGGGTGTTTGATTGATGTTTGCTATGTGGTTTCGTGGTTTAGATGGAAAAAAAAAGAAAAACCATCCGGAAATTCGATATAGAAAGATGCTGGTCTAATCATGCAAAACATTGTGAACTAGATTGTGAGTTTTTGAATGGCAATGGCTAAAATGGTCGCAGGGGAAACGAAACGGATGACTAAAGGACAAAAACTCTGCACAACTAAAAGCCCAGAAGTTCTCTCTTATTCAACGCTCTCGCTCACACAACTCTCACACTCACACTCTTGACAAACTAACTAACTAGCAAGAACAGTAGAGACAGGAGTATATATCAACTGCGACAAAGACATCCTCCGTTCATTCCTCTGGTCTCCACACATATCCGTTTTCTTCCACATTTCTCCCCGCAAGTCCCCATCTCCTCAGCGCACTCCCAACTAACAAAAGAAATACAGGCACAAAGACTCCCACTGCCCGGCACGGTGCCTTTGGCTTTCCCTCAGCCAAAACTGCTTTGGTTCGCTCCCAAGCATGCATTACGGCGAAGCGCATTACGGAAACCTTTGTGCGAACAAACGAACGAATGAACGAACTACGGATGAGCGAGCAAGCGAGAGCGAACGGTAGAACGGTAAACGAACGGCTACCGGATAATGGGTAACAGAATGAAAAGCATGCTGAGCAGCATCAAAGGTTTCCAACAGTGAGCGAGGGCAAATCTGAGTAGCTGGTATGTATTTAACAGCTGGTTATTCGATAACTGCTGCAGGTACGGGGGGTGGGCAGGTTGGGCATAATACCTAGACTTTTGAAATTCGGATTTGGAGGTGACATGGTTCCAGTTCACGAAGGGAAAATCGGTACATGTCGCCATGCAAAGTGTGATAATTTGTGAAGCTGGAAGGGTTCTTACTTATGCTGCTTAGAATCTACTAAATCCTAAATCTCCCTAAGTTGGGGTGAGTGGAGTGAAGTCGATTGTTTTTTCGGTAAAAGTCTTCAATGCCACAACCTTGGCGTGAAAATATCTACAATACCACAACGCCTTGGACTAGTTTAGTTCTTGATTTCCCCTTGCCTCCATAAATGTTTACACACGCGTGCACATGTCTGAACACAGGTTGTATACATAAAGCAAGCCATGGTTAAACTAAGTGTACATGAAAATGAAGAAAAAGACCAAGAACATTTAAACTGAAGTAAATTCATGTTTTCATTAATCAGAACTCCATAGCTTGATTCTATAATGAGGCTTCTCCTCGATTTAATCATGAGGTTTGTTGCATGTGCATGCTCGAGCATTATGACCTTCTTGACCACATGTAGAACAGTGATGAGCGGCGCGATCGGGTATTATACAAGGGGAAGACCACCGGTAAGCTGCTGGACCCGAGCATGATTTCTTACTTCGCGGCCGGATGCGCTCCTTTTTTGGCCACCCACAGGGCACACAAGTGATACAACCAGCGTTTAGACGTGTGCACGCATGTGTAAACATTTATGGAGGCAAGCGGAAATCAGGAACTAAACTAGTCCAAGGCGTTGTGGTATTGTAGATATTTTCACGCCAAGGTTGTGGCATTGAAGACTTTTACCATTGTTTCTTTCGGGTGCAAATATGGTGTTCAAGCAATGGCTGACTCATCACTTCCCAAGTCGGGTTTAGGGGGATCAATTGTTGGGCGATTCCATGGTGTAGAACCAACTACACCACGCAACCACCTTGCTACATTGGCATAATGTCAGACATAACAGCATTTTTTCGTCATCGTCTGGCAAATCCTGTATCCCTTTTTGCACAAAAAGCCCATGCCACCCTGAACCTGGTTATCATACCCACACGAACACTCGCAAGATGCACTACTATAAAGATTTGAATAATTGAGCAGTATGATATCTTTCCTCTAGCTCCTGGAATAGAAAGAAACGCAGAGCTGAAGGCACGAAATATTACCCGTGCTGTCCCGTGCTACCCCTCCACCATCCCCAGCAGTACTCCACCGCCCCTGGCCATATCTTAACATCACACGCAGGCTTATTCCTACCCTTGCAAGCCACTGAATCACCCCGTAGGGCCCGCCGTCCGAGCAAATGATTGCCGTCCTGAGATATCAGTGCCCTGGATGGACTGCTAAACACAGTCCTGGTGAACAAAACATTTTAGTTACCAATGGTAGTGAACAATGCTCACTGGCCATATCCAAAGACAACAACCCCCGCAGCCTCCCAGGGCATCTCCTGACATCACTTGCAGGCGGCCCCACGGGGACCCCACATTCTGTGACATTTTGCTAACTTGTTATGGGGCCAATGGTCTGCCCCGTCCTCTCGCTAAAGCTTCGGCATACTCGTGCCAAGGTTGCGGCGTGTGGCCGCAACCCCCGCATGTTCGCTGGCTCACAACCGGGGGCACTCTAAAGAGTGCCTGCCAGCTCAATGCAACTTTACAGCTCAACGCAACTTTGTGGCTTAGCATAGTAAATTTGTGACACAGCATACCTTTGTGACTCAGCATTGCTTTATGACTCAGCAGAACCTTGTGACTCAGCAGAATTTTGAGGCTTAAAACAAATCATAAAATAGAAGCTTCTCTTATCACCATCCAGAACGACCCATACACCATCAAACAATGTCACAAGTACCAGCCTTTGTCCTACCAAGCCAGCGGGTGGAGCCCTATGAGGATATTGAAATACGGATTCAGGCTGCTGTCACCTTCATTCAAACAAGGCAAAATGAGGACCCCCCAGGCCAGGTGAATATTGCTGAGATTGCACGTACATACGAGGTTCCAGTCACCAGACTTCGAAGACATCTACAAGGCCGCCAGTCGAAACAAGAGCGTCCAGCAACCAACCGTAAGCTTTCAGATGACCAGGAACTGGCAGTGTGTCAGTACCTTGACCGTCTGGACACAATTGGCACAAGTGCTCGACTACAAATGGTTTCAAGCTGTGCCAATGCGATTCTCCAATCTGCGCATACTGGGCCAGAGCCAGCACCTCTGATAGGTGACCACTGGGCACCACGATTTCTCCAGCGTCATCCAGAATACTTTATTAGAAAGCAACAGACCATCGATGCTGACCGCAAGAATGCTCACCAGCCTAATGATATTCTCACTTGGTTTGAGAAATATCGTTCTGTTTGTGAGGAGTACAACATTCAGCATGGGGATCAGTATAATTTTGATGAGACTGGTTTTCGCATTGGGATTGGCCGGGACCAGTGGATTATTACACGTGATCCAAATCGCCAAGCCTACCTTGCCAGCTCTACAAACAGAGAGCTAGTTAGTGTCTGTGAAACAATCAGTGCTGATGGGGTTGTCTTGCCGCCAATGCTTATTGTTCCTGGGGTGATTCATCAAGAGCCCTGGTATGTGGCTACAAGTATCCCAGATGATTACTTGATCGCCACCTCTGACACCGGTTACAATAATGATGACTTGACAATCAAATGGCTTGCCCATTTTGAACGATTCTCTGCTAAACGACAAGTGGGAGCTCACCGACTTCTTCTCCTAGATGGGTTTGGCTCGCATTGCACCAAACAGTTTATCGACTACTGTGATCGCCATAAGATCATTGTTTTCTGCCTGCCTCCTCATTCAAGCCATCTTCTTCAACCCTTGGATGTAGTCGTATTCCAACCCTACAAGCATTATCACGCGGAAGCTGTAGAGGTAGCGACACGTATGGGATGTGGGGACTTTGACAAGTGCGAATTTCTTGATAAGATTCATTCAATACGCCAACAGACCTTCAAGCCATCCACAATTCGATCTGCCTTTCAAGCCACAGGCCTTATCCCTTACAATCCTAGTATAGTCATTTCCAAACTACGAGAAGCAGCTCCCACTTCTACCATACCTCCGAACCAATTCTCTGGAATTCCTTCTGGCATTCCACTTACGATCGCAAGTCTAAAGACCCAGGGCGATGAATTACTAGATCAAGCACAAGAGATGTCACCAGAATTCCAGCATCGTCTTAAGCTAGTACTACAAGGTGGACTAGCATTGGCACAGTCAGGTGCCTTAGCAATGGAACATCTGGAGAATACTCGGGCGGCCGATCAAGCTCGAAGTGCAAGAAGTCGGGCTCATAGTAGGAGGCAGATACAGAAGGGGGGAGTGTTATATGCATCTGAAGCACGCCAAATGGTTAAAAGAAGGGTTGATGCAGAGGTGGAAAAGCAGACAAAACAGCTCCGTAGGGCAGTAAATAATCAAAGAAGAGAGGACAAGGAAAAGCTTCAACCATTTCTTGATGAGATAAAGGCAAGGGGAAAAGCCAGACGTGCTGCTCAAGCACAGAAAAAGAAGGTGTCAAGGCTGATTATAATGGGTATTAAGCGACATGCAAGGTTGCACAAATTAATGTAAATTCGAATACCACATTCTGTAAACTTTTGATATAATATTCAAGTTAAGTTACAAAGTTATACTCAGTTACTAAGTTATGCTGAGTCAAAAAGTCTTTAAAGCCACAAAGTTCTGTTGAGCCACAAAGTTGCGTTGAGCTGTAAAGTTGCATTGAGCTGGCAGGCACTCTTTAGAGTGCCCCCGGTTGTGAGCCAGCGAACATGCGGGGGTTGCGGCCACACGCCGCAACCTTGGCACGAGTAGTTCTCTCTAGGACCGGACCGACTACGATTCATAGTTTGTCCTCATCCGACCCTTAACACAGACGGACTGCCCCATTGCGATCACTAAGGGTATTCAAAGTTACCAACCGTAAATTTACGTTCAAAACGGCGTTCAAAATCGGAGTACGCTAGTGGGGATGGTCGGCCAAAAAGGGCTAGCCCACCTTCAAAGGTAAGGTTGGAGGTTCACGTTTTGAACGGGTGCCTGGAGGTCTGTTTTCAACCTTCAGTCTCTGTCTCCATCCGCTCTCCCATCATATCCTATTGGATAGGTGGGCCAAGCCATCTCTTACGTGGTCCTTCGGCTAATTTTTTTCTTCTTTTTTTCTTTTCCTCTTCCTCTCCAGTTTCTTTCCTTCATTTCATCCAACCCAAATTCTTTGCAGTTTTTCTAATTTTTCTAATTTTTCTTTTCTTTTTCTTTCTTGTCTTCTGTTTTTCTTTCTTTGAAACTTGTAAAGCTCTCTGATACTGACACAATGGAGTCAAATAGTGGCGATTGGTCCAAGTCCGAAATTGAGCAAATTGTTCTTTGGCTTGAAGACCCTATCAAGCTCCGCAGAACTCAGAAAGGTTCAGGAGAGACGAAAAAGCATTGGATCAGCGCAATTGCATCCACCATTCCCTCCCGTTCTGAGGCACAAGTTGGATATAAATATGACAACCTTAAGAAGTCATACCGCGAAGCCCTCAAGCTTGCTGATCAATCTGGATGGGGCCTTGGGGAAGAAGATCTCGTCAATGGAAATACTTTATCCTTACGTGGTAAGAGAAAACCCAAACTAGATTTATGGGTACTAACCTTTGAGAACTATAGGTAAACTAGAGAAGAAGTGTCCCTTCTTTGCCCGGCTAGATGCAATATGGGGCACACGGCCGAACTTTCGTCCACCAAGTCTGTTTTCTTCTGGCTCTTCCAGCCAGGAGACTGCCGCTGCCGCTGATACACTGATTAATGCCCTACAGTCGGTACAAAATGCAATTGAAATTGATGACGATGAGGATATCGACGAGAACAATGCAGCTGAGGTGGAGCTTCAGTCAGAGATTGCCTATTCTGGATTGTCATCTGTTGCTCATGAAAGGTAAGACCTAATTCTCATTTTTCTTCATCTTGTTTTGTATTTTACTTTGGGTTGGTTTCTGTTATCTATTTTGCTTTGTTTACTATTAAGATTTCTGCTCTTTTGATGTTTTTTCTTTTTAGTTTCTTTTTAGTTACAAATGAATTAGAGTTTTATTGTAATCATAGTCATGGTCACGGTTTTACATTCAAATCAAGAAAGTCTCAAATATAGAATTGGAGAAGATACTAAAAGAGCATTACTAGTTTTGATATGGGACCTACAAGAAGCAAGCCTTCATCTATTGCTCTTGGTGAGCTAGGAGCACACCACACGAGCACCAGCAATACCTACGAACCCTCCCCGAGCACTCTCCACCCTCTCCCAACATCAAGCCGGGAAGCCAGAAAGGGCAAAAAAAAAAGAGAATTTCCGGTGCTGGAAGAGGAGGATGATGAGGACAGAAAGAGGCGAAAGAAGAAAAGTTCTACTAGTCTTGGGGATGCGATTGCTGCTATGGCGGAAAAGAAATATGATTTTCTTGAAAAGCAACTAGTTCAGCAAAGTGAAATTAGAAAAGAAGAGCTCGAGCTAGAAAGAAAGAAAATGGAAATAAGGGAGAAGGAATTGGAGTTGGAGACAAACCGGTGGAATGTAATGATGGAAAGAATGCTGGGGCTAAGGGAGGGGAATGGAAATAGGTAAGATGTTGAGAACTGTGACTGGGCAGTTGATACCGTAAAAGATCACTATGTTTACTTTAGAAATAAATATCTTGAATAAAGTGCTCTCAACATACCTAATCATGACGGTTCTGATATAAGTATATTCTCATCTGATCTCTCCACTCATTTCCCGCTGCCCTTTCTGCCTCTGGCCCAATATCCTCATCCACCTCATCAACCTCAATCTCGTCCTCGGGAACAATTGTATGTGGTTGGTAAATAGTACTGTCTTCCTTCTCAGTATTGAGAAAGTTATGTAGCATTATACAGCACATAATCCATGACACAGCCTTAGTATGGTCCTCCTTCTTGCAAATGTAAATAGGAAGTAGCTTGAGTGAACGGAACCGATTTTTTAGTAAACCTATTACATGCTCAATCTTAACGCGACTATGTGCATGCATCCAATTATAATATCTATAGCCATCCTGACACTGACTGGCCAAAGGCTCCTTGTATGGAGTAATGCATCGCCTTGTGACTCTATATATTTTATCTCCCAAGAGATACTCGTGGGGCCTAGAGAAGAAGGTACTAGGAGTGGTAAAGAGTGGTGTACTTCCGAAAGAGACTGGATCTCCAACTGTGGCTGGGTATCCTGCAGAGACAAAGGTAAAGCATGAATTGTTATCACAAACAGCTTGCATATTCAGAGCATATACCTTCTTCCGGTTCATATAAGTCTCACCATGGAAACTTGGTGCATGCATTAAGCCAATATCTGTACCATCAAGAAAGCCAACACAACCAGGAAACTGTGTATCCTGCTCAATCTCCCTTCGCATTGTACGGTAATCTTCAGAGCCAGGCTTTGGCCAAATCAAATAATTGGGAAGCAGTCTTAAAAGTGCAGTCATAATCCGATATCGATAAAGGTATGCTGTACCCTCACCAATCTGTAACTGCTCACAGAAACGTACTGTAGAATTCCCCAATTGGCCCATAATATATAGTGTAATTGCAAGCTGCAGTACACTATCCGCTTGTGGGTTCCTAGACTAGTTATAGAATATTGGGTCAAACTTAATTTTTTCATTAAGTATATAAAAGGAAGTACGGCTCATTCGAAACAGCGAACGAAATCGATCTTCAGAGATAATTGTAAACTATTTAAATTTATATATAAACACATACAGATTAGCTACCTGTCTACCTCTACCTATAGAAATAACATGTCTAGAGTGTTTTACTATACTTACATTTGACCAGAATCCAAGTCCACGGGTGAGAGATTCCCGGGGAGCGAGATATCGGATGTTAGGAAGAACAACCAGGAGTGCTTCACATAACTCTTGCACTTCAGCTGTGAGAAGCTCACCATCCAGATCATTCAGTTCCCAAGCCTGAGTAGATATGGCCTTGATGAGATCACTTGTAACTTCGGGATTGTCAATACCCAAGTCATCAAAGCAGAGGTCCAACAGAAGCGAAACTCCTAATAGTTCGCTGACTTCCTGGGATACACGGTACTTCAAGCTAGTCCGAGGCATTGAAAATGATCGTTGTATCTGGATATAGGTGGGCGAAGCGAGTTGTACGGTTGAAAAAGAATTCTTAGAAAATGAAGGGCCAACTTGAACCGTTGCTACAAATGGGCTCCTCAGAGTTGTTTCTACTGCCAGTTTTCATTCATCAATTCTATTGGTTGATTTATCCTTAGCGCAACACGTGGTCATGACGAAAACCGTCAACGGAAAGTCACAGTTTTTAACTTTGAATACCCTCACTGTGCCAGATTGGTAAGGTCAGGATAATGGGGTGAATTAAACACTAGTATAAAATTCCCAGTAAGTCCCCAGCACCGCCCAGCCTATCAAGTACTATACAAACAAGTAAAATCTCACTGGGTGCGCTGTTTAGACTATAAAGTTCTCATCCCCGGTAGGGTCAATACAACATACTCCTTGAACATACCATTCCCTGCACTCAAGCGATAACAACAATAAATAATAGTACCTGGACTTTGAGAGCTCATATCATTCTTCCTAATCTCTAATTAGCCATTATACTGAATCAAATGTATAGTCTACCGGTAGGTCATGTCGGGCCGGATAGCAGCTGGTCCCTGAGGGTACCTAAGGCTCAGCGGATTGGTGGATTTGTGGGCAGGAGTGTGCTTACCATCTATGAACCTACCACCAAGCCTCCACCGGTCAATGCAGCATATACGCAGTCAACTAAAACAGAGTAGTCCCTTATCCATCTTTCCCTATCTGCTCTCATGCGTGGAAAAAGAGAAGGGAATTGCTCCGTCAGACTCCACGATTTACCATCGTAGGTCATCATCTGCCAAAGGCTTCCAGTTGTGATAAGTCCGTAAACCACACCATCGCTATTGTTGTCACCCATGTCTTTCATCGCGAGCAAGCACTGCTTTAATGCTTGCGCTAAAGACGATCTCTTTGCCTCTATGACAAAGACGTACCTTTCCTCCGTCAAGGAAATCCGATCAACGACAACAAATTCCTCATAACCCCTGGTCGAAGAGTCTGTTGCAACCACCGGCCTCTCCCTGTGCAGTAGTAAGGTACTTCGTGTGCGGGTGCTGACTTCGGCGATAATAGGAACGATCGTAGCATACACCAAGTCACTAGCATTGGCTTCTTTAAAGTACGGGTCTGCCTCTGAAGGATAACCTTCCGCGATGACATGCTCCCTTATCCGATCGTAAACTCTTTCCCTGGTCTTCATGAGAGAATCTTCTGCTTCCTTGAGATACCCGACGTCCTTCAGCATTTCTTCAACCGGGACTGCCTCACTTTCGAGTGAGATAATCCTAAACCCTAGTTTGATCTCGGCGTCATCGAGGGTCATATTGGAATAGGCTGTATTCCACTTAAATTTTCTCTTCTTCGGCGTCGTATTGTCGCACATTGTGATTGTGTTGGAGTTTTCTGTGGTGGGTACTTTCTGGATAGATGCTTGTAAATGTTTACTGGTTGAAGTGCCCTGTGATTGTTGAATGCAAAGGGGGACGGGAGTTCGTTAGGCCAGTTGGCCTCTACGTCTGCTCATCTCATAATGACCACATGAGCACTCGTGTCTCCCTGCCAAGAATTGGCACCCACTTTGGAATAGTGGCTGCGGATCAGGAAAAGGTATCTCCGAGACTGCGGAAACATTGAAAATTTTGTGCCACCCCTGTCAATATCCAGGACGGAGATGACTAATACAATTTCCTCAGTATTCTTCAGTGATGATGAGCATCGATGCCATCATATACCTAATATTGGCGATGGTCTGAGGTATACCCCAGTGCCAATTTGTAGTAATTAACGAAAGTTGCTTATTAACCCTGTGTCTCAGACAGTGACAGGGGTGGCACAAAACTTTCACGGGCTCAGCGGTCTAGGAGATACGGTACTGTATAGCTGAATGTTAACTTTATCCTCCACAAACGAACGCAACCAAACACCCTTATTCTCTTATAAAAATACCAAACGGAGAACGCCTGTGTCTTCTGATATGGAGTGCAATTATTGCATTGATGAAAGTAGGAGGAATGAGCTATTCCGATGTTTGTGATGACCTAGTGGTGATGCAACAACTCTGGCTTTAAGGTATCCCGCAATTCGCTACATGAAAGGTAAACCCCCTGCTTTCGGCTCCCGGTGTTATTCTTGGCAAAGACGCATGAGTGCACCGTCGCAAATGCCAAGAGCCACATAACCTAGTGTGGACTGCACGCGATCACCTATAAACACCCTTGCCTCACCCTCCCCTTTTTCCATTTGTTCGGAATCTCATTCTCCTCTCCCTCTACTCATAATACTGACATTTCAATTATTATTGTAGGTATGTTTCTAACACTTGTCAGTCATATTCTACATTCATTTTTTCGCCGCTAACTCTTCTTGCAAATTAGATACAACTTTTCTTTGTTTCCCTATCTGCCCTTTCGCCTATCAACCCCAACATCATGCCTAAGGTCACGAAGACCTTGTGGTATGTTAAGGTTGCAAAGCATACTAACTTTGCCTCATCTGCTGCAAATACTATCCAGTCACAGACTAATTAAGAGCCACCAAAGTAGGAACTCCCACCTAGTTACCGGACAACCAAGCCACACCACAGATCACCCGAATACCCAGAAGGTAGCAATGGATTGCGACCTGCAAGGACCCGAGATTACACCCCTGCCTCAAAGCACCCAGTTCGACATAACTGAGATCTCAAGGTACATAGCCAGGGTCCTAGAACAATTAAACAAGCAAGATGCCTATGGCCTATTCGCGGGTGTCCGCGTGAACGGAGGCCAGGTTGTTCCAATTTTGATATTCGAAATACCCAAGTAAATCTACCGGAAGTGGTTCTCCCACGGGCTCCGAACGACTTACCTATATTGGTGAAAGATGATTGTATTGTTTCGATGAATGAATTTAAAGCAACGTGGGCGATGGAACCTGTCTGTGATGTGGAGAAAATAAGTCTGGAAGCGCTGTCTCTTGGGATTGAAGGTTTGCAAGTCCTTGGTTCACAAGGAAAAATATCTGACAACATAGCAGGAAGTCTCCTTGGGGCAGCAAGCTTTGGTGGCTTTTTAAAGCGTACCACTTCACTTGGTGAGGTTTTCGGTATTACGGCAGCACACTGTCTACCCGGAGCAACTACAGGAATTCCAATCTGCTCACCTTCTACTATCGAAGTAATGGGCCGATTCAACAGGTTGCTAAGATATACTACGATTTGTCCGCCCACAGACCGCCTTCACCTCAATCCCCTGAATGAGACCGAGACCAAATCCTTACTCGAACGATTCAGGTTCCAGGCCAGTACATATGGCACCCCCTTCCTCAACCCTGCCAACCAGTACCAGCTCGAAAAAGGGGTTCTCAGCGGTGGGCGTATTGGCGCAATCGTATCCCACCAGTTCGGTGATCACAAAGAGCTATTACATAGCTACGATCAAGAACTACAAAAGCTTACGCTACCCAAGTTCTCAGCGGCAAGATCCTGGGAAACCAGAATGGATTAGTGCATATTTTCTTGCAATGGCGATCGGTAGGCTTGCTCTAATTATTACTTACAACTTCTATATTTCTGATTGTTAATTTTGTTAAAATGATGAAGCTATGGTGGAAATGTTTACGCAGGACACAAAATTAGTGATACCGGTCATTTGTATCCAGGAGCGGAGGTCGAGAAAATTGGCCGTTCGACTGGGACGCGTTACGGGCACGTGAATCGTGTTTTGTTACAGCATTGGGATACCGACAAGATCACCCACAAAATAGCTATAATCGGCATGGGAAGAGTTTTTGCAGAAAAGGGTGATTCAGGAGGTTGTGTGTTTGTGAACATGAATGTGACATATAAAGCCGCTGGGATCCTTATTGGAAAAAATAGGCTTAATGATTTTGCCTTTGCGACGCCATTGCATATGATTCTGGATTCTGCAGGAGATTATGAGTGGGCATAAGTGAAGGCAGGTTGTATTATATCATGTTTACAGCCTGTTGACTTGCTGTTACTGATACTTATGTACATTTGCACTCTGTTCGTATTAGTATCCTCTAAAATACCCTTTCTATCACTTTGTATTGAAAATTACCAGTGTGGAAGGTCTCTTCGTACTGACACTTCCTGGGCGGATGGTGTGGCGACCACGCTGGACCTGTCGTCCCTTTGGATTTTTCGATCAACGTAACTCGTGAAATAATGGTGAAGGAATTTATCGTGACCGTCGAGTGTATAATTCGCTTGGTAAGGTAGAACAAAAAAGTGTTTGAACGGAACCGGGTTGAGATAAAAATATTCGTTGCACAACCTATCGTTGTCTTGAGGTGGTTGTTGTCAAACTGAAAGGAAACTTCTGACTATTATATACTGTAAAATAACTAGGGCCGAGCATTCCCCAAATAGGAAACACAAGAGGGTAAGAAATGTCACCAAAGTAACCCCACAAACAGGGCCTAATCTGACCCTCTTCCACACCGGTGCCGCGACTACTTCCACCTCCTCCTCTTCTCCTCCCCCACCTCTTCCTCACTGCTAACTATAGCAACAAGACTTCCCGTGATTGCTCCGCCTCTCAACGTACCTCTGCGTTATCAGCATTGCAGTCGTGATATCCTTCCGCTTGAAGAATGAGCCAAGCGAGCTGGAAGAGAGACTCTCCCTTCCGCTGGGGATGTGCTTTTGGGTGCTGAGTCTTGCGTTTTTGTTTGTTGGGGAATTATGTCAAGACGTTTTTGCCCACCTGCTCACCACCTATACCATTATCCCAAGGTGACTAATGCGGGGATTAGGGTAGGATCGGGAGGTACTCGAAGAAAGCTGTATTAGTGCATCCGGGACCGAAGACGCAGCTTGTGAGTTCTATCCACTCGCCAGTCGACATTTTCCGTGTCCGGTGGGTGCGGTCATTACTCGGGATTGGTGAGGAACAGGAGCAAGTAAAAACATGGATTATCTCCACTGTGTGAGAGAGAGGGTAACAAGTGTATTTTCTCGCTAGAGATGTCTGTTTCCATTTGATCCTGTTTTTCACATGCTCCCCCCGTAAAACCCTGTTATATGTGACTTTTGGACTGACTAGGGAGTAGGTTATGGTGGTAGTTGCGGTGGCAGTTGTTGGGTCATGGTGAGCTTTCCGCTAGGTAACTAGCTGCCCTAACACATACCGTAACCACTCAGTACATAGAGACCGTTGCCAAGGAGGTGATTTTCAAGGCTATCCGCTTTTGGAGCTCGGCTAGAAACACTAAAACAACAACACCATACCTCTGGTGATATGGTCAAAAGCATGTGAAATCAATCACAAAATAGAAATCTGTAATGATGGCGCCCACAAGAACACCTTTGAGGCAATTGAAGGAGAAGGATGCAAATGAGCGAGGATTGAGACATCGAGGACCTCAACCAAAGTCTCTCAATCAGTCGAAAATAAGGCTTACGGTATGTGCCGATCATGTTACTTACACAGCATATGCAAGTGATAGCTAATTAGGCCATGAGTAGGTAACACCAAAGCAGACGGTTGAGCGAACCTACACCCAGCAGCAGAAGATTGAGGTGTTGAACTGGCTGGAGTTCTATCGGGTACCAAATGACATGCAGAATACGACCATCAAGATGAGAGCTCCGATACTTGATGACGCCTCAGCCTTTTTTAAAATTCCAAAGAGCACAATCGGTAGGTTGAGGAAGCCTGAGGTTTTGCAAAGGATTGTGCAACAAGTGGGAGGAGATAGCTCACGTCATGATACTGCAGCAACCTTTATGTGTCTTTGGCCGGAGATGGAGCTAAAGCTATTTGAGGCTTTTATAGCATGCTGAGCTCAGGGCTGTCCAGTAAGAGATGGATAGTTTTGCAGAAAGGCAAAGGAACTTTGGAAAACAACATATCCTAATCTTCCAGCAGGATTGTTTGTATTTTCTCAAGGCTGGTTTCATAGATTCTTATCGCGTCACCATGTTGTTTTGCGGTTTGTCACCAATACAGCTCAATCTCTACCGGATAGCTATAAGGAGGATATTTTGAGCTGGTTAAGATTTAATCGACGGAATCGAATCCTCACTCCTCTGATTTCTTCTCTCCTCCAGGCCTCCCCAAGTCCCCTCTCCCTTCACTACATATGTAATGATAATCAAGTTGGAATTCCTGAACATCGTATTTGCAATGTTGATGAGACTCCTCTCCCATGGGAGTTTTTAGCTGGCCGAACATATGATATACAAGAGGCAAGAACTATATGGTCCAGGAGTACTCAGTCTGGATCAGAAAAACGTCAATGTAGACTTTTTCTCTGTATATTTACTGATGGGGTGCCTCGGGTACCTCTGGTTCTTATTTTTACAGCAACTACAGGGACTAAGATAAGGGAACAAGAATCTCACCTGTGGGATAATCGGGTTCATGTGGAGTTTTTACCAACTGGCTGGATGAACGAAGCACTATTCAACAAATTTATCCTACAATTTCTGGTATCAATTTTTGGAGACCAAAGAGCCTTGTTTGTCTTTGATCGCTATTGAGCCCATTTAACCTCCTCTGTCATTGAAACCTGTCGCAAACACAAAATTACCCCTGCCCTGATTCCTGCCAGCACAACCCCACTAACTCAGCCTTTGGATGTTGCCCTAAATAAGTCTTTTAAAGGTTTGATTAAGGAGTTCACTGAGGAAATCTGAGAAGAGAAGGAAGCTCTTGAGGATATTGAAAGATGGATTACCAGTCAACACCGTATTGTTACCACAGAAGCGGTTGGAAGAGCTTGGGAAGAGTGGAATAAGGCTCAATCATGACGGAAAATCATTATTCAATCCTTCAGAGATACAGGTATATCCTTACCTGTTGATGGCTCATGCGATCATGAGCTCAAAATTAAAGGATTTAGTTCTGGCGAACTTGTTCTTGGTGATTGGGCAAGATTGGAGGGCGAGATGGGGTATGGGCTTTTGGAACGGGAAAATGTGGAACTCCCGGTGACCTCTGATTCTACAAACACCAACCGTGAATTTGCTCTGTTCAATGAGTCCTAGGTGAATGGGTTAAAGTCCTTGGTATATTGGTAGAGATATGGGTAGCTCATGGGTGGTACTGGATGCTTGTGTTGAAAACCTCAATCTTTTTTATATGTTTTACTTTTCTTTTTTTCTGTAAATAGTTTAGCGGGATGGTGATCATACACGTGTTCTGCTTGGCAACAGTCTCTATGTACCGAGTGGTTACGGTATTGATATGCTAGGATTACGAATTGGGATTTTTGTCGACAACCCTACTCGAATAGTGTGCCCGCCCCCGCAGCCCACGCGAAGGCGAAACAGGATACGTGATTGCAATGTCGCCACTGTGATAAACGGTGGAGAATTGCTTTTCCGTGGTGTTTAGGAGAGCCTTGCTTTGAAGACACAGGTATGCCGTAGTGGCAGTGTTTGCGATGCATGTTTTCTCACTCAATATCCGAGTCCCGCGAGTCGATCTTGAAGTGGGTAGGCATACTCCGCAGTTTATATCGAACTGTGAGGGTGTGGAAGTGAGCAATGGAGTTGTCTACTTGTATTTAGTTCTATGATTCCACATATCTTTATAAATTAAGCACCATTGCAATTCAAGGTATTTAATATAGGAGGAGGAAAGCGAAAAGAAACCATTATCTCTTGCAACAATGTCATCAAACTTTAGTTCCAACCGGCTGGTGTATTCCTGGTCCCCCAAAAAGATATCTCAGATTAAAATTATAGCCCTGTCACCGAACTAAATCGACCCATTTCTGCACTGTATGTCATACTTTAATGCAACCCTACCACGACCCCTCTCCTCAACTCTACGCCATTATCCTCCTCAACCCCTCCGTCCCAGTCAGCAACTTAACAACCCCGGTAATCGGACAATATCGTTTCACGGGATCCTCCTACCCATCCTGCACCCAGCGGAAAATACACGGGCAGCGGAGCACATATCCCGTATGTAAAGATGTCGGATTCGTCAACTCCCCCATGCAAATACGATCCGTTGAATCAGGTCCGTGCGATATCATGCCCTGGTTGGGGTTGTTGGCGACATCTCAGACACATACCGGACGCCAGTGTTCTCGACGTCTGGAGCTTGGCGAACGCTAACTATCCTCCACCCGGCTCCCCTAAAGTACTTCTACATTCCTCTTTCCTCCTCTTTCCTCCTCTCACACTTCCAAATATCCATCCCGGCATTCACGTACATCTCCACCTATTTATGAAAATTCCACCTGGTCCTGCTCGACCCCCCGTAGAATTCCGATAGGGCTGATACTGCATTTGACATTTTGAGGCGCTTGGTGGGTTGTTCCTGCCCTGCTGACAGGGTTTTGTTGTTGACGAAGCTGAGCAAAGCAAGCAAGCGAGAGTCCTAGATAAAGCATTCCGATGCAGGTGCGGATGTGAGCGTGAGTCAATTGGGTTGCTGCTACTCGCAGGAATTTTTAATCAAGGATCCACAACCCATTCTCAGGGATTAATGATGAGATGAGAGAGAGGAGCGGAAGAGGAGCAGTTTACAGGTTGATGGAGGATAGCCACAGGATACAGTACCGGTGCAGCCTGCGGTAAACTTTACCTTTTGCTTGCAGTCTATTTTATTTTTTTGATATTCAGCAGGCGGCGAACTCGCTATCATCTCGACTCACCCCTCACTCACACTCATTTTTTCATTCATTACGTTTACTCGTAGGAATTCGAAGGGTGAAAGCAACTATTGAGTTCATAACATCGAAATGCTTTCTACACCAAGCAACCGTACGCGTAGCCTATCCATACCCATAGCTATTCTACGGCGGGCAGGGTGGCTCTCCACCATCTTCTCTCTTTATATATTCCCCTAGTGGATAACCACCTAAGCTACGGAGGTGGTCGATCAATTGCTTCCCTTCTAGTGGCCACCTCCCACCGGTAATTGCAATTTTCTTTCCCCCACTACCCTATCATCCTACGCCTACAGCCCCTCGTCAGAAGTGTTCATGATCTGAGACATGTTTAATTGTGGTTGCACCATAATGTGGTTGGTCAATGGTGGGGTTGTCAACCAACACAGGTGTGTGCACGCACGATCACCTCTTAACTACCTCTTAATGATCAACAATCAATGATCAATCATCAACTATATATATTTTAGAGTAACAAAATAATAAATAAAACTAGCTAATACCTTGTATAATCTCCCTTTGCTTCCAATACTGTAGCTTCTGTATTAGGCATTGATTTCCATAACTTTTCAAAAAACTTCTCAGGAATTGTTTCCCAAACCAAAGGTAATACTTGCGCAAGCCTCTTCTTAACTGCTTCTTTTCCTCCTGGGATATCTCCAATCCTTTGATACTGCTAGTGTAATTGCTTTTTAAGCTCAACTCATACATGCTCAATAGGATTTAAATCAGGTGAGTAAGGGGGGTGTTCCACCACTTCAATACAATTTCTCTCCAATCAATTCATAATATTATAAGCCTTATGAACAGGAGTATTGTTCTACTGAAAAAGAAAACCCTCAAGTTGCATACCAAAAGAAATCATTTGATGAATTACAAGAAAAAGAAGTCTTCTTAAGAGCCTAACATACCTAGTCTTGTTGATATTTTGGGTAATAGGAACCAAAGAACCTTTTCTCTTACCCCAAAAGCACCCCCATACCATAAGTGAAATACCCCTATCCTTTTCCTGGGGGTGAATGCACTCTGCAAGCTACTGCTCCTCAGGTTCTCTGAAAACCCACTGCTGACTTGGATCCTTAGATTTCTCCACACTGCACTCATCACTCCAGATAACCCTCTGAAAATCCTCAGCTATCCAATCCTTATAAGCTGTAGCCCACTTTAATCTCTTTGCAATATGCACAGCCTTGAGCTTTGGTCTTGATTTGGCTAGCTATTTCTTGATATTGGCTTCTCTAAGTACTTGTAATAGGTGGTAACCTGTATGGACTAATATAATAGGGATTGGTGGTAGACCAGCTATCGTTCGATTCCTAAGGGAGACTAGAGAGGTAAAGACAAGAAGGTCTTAGAAGAAGCAAAGGGGAAAGGGAGCAAGAGAATCGCCATTCAACCAAGTATATTTCTTATCTAAGTTCTGGCTGAAGTCTGGCATTTCCTGCTAGTCAGGAAGCCTGACTTAAATACATAATTTCCTCCACACAAGGTAGAGGTTGCAGAAAACCCACAACCACTGTCATTACGGGTAAGTGCACACTACCAGAATCTTGTGATCCTACCAGAATCCTGAAAACCCAAGGCAATCCTTCACCCAAGCCTTATCTCTACTGTCGGTATACATGACCATTCCTTCCCTTGGAATCCCTAGGGCAAAACCTTGCTGGTACAAAAGCATAACTAATACAAAACATAACAAGTTACCAGTAGTGAGACAATAAATCAATCAACAAAAGTAAGAATAAATGAAATAACATAACAAAGCAAAACATAAGTATAGTCAGTATGCAGTTACTGGAACATGTACACATGTTACATTCCCCCAATCTAAAACACCACATACTCTATTCCAAGTCCTCCTGCTCATTCCTATTTATATGCCAAAGGAGGGAGTCATCATTGGTACTGAAGTAGTCAAATTCCGAATACCTGGAGTCATATTCCTCATCGTCATAAGGTTCCCAAAATTCGTCAGGTACAGGTCCAGCTGCACAGGGAGTCTCTAAAACTTCCATTGGTTCCCAAACTGTTCTAACATCATGTGAATTAATCTTAGGTAGGGGGGCTGCTGGGTGGTTTGCAGTCCAGTAATCTTGGATGATTCCCAAGGAGTTCTCCAGGTTCTCGATGTATTCCCAACAGATATCAGTCCTTTCATATCATTTCAAGGGCACCAGGAATTCATCCCTATTGGTCTGGTATCTGTAGTCAAGGATCTGTTCTGCTTCCCATTCTTCCACATTGTCTATGATGATAGGTGCTGGCCTGTCCATCCTGCGAGATGTGAATCTGTCTGGGTCATTTTCAAGGTATTCCTTGAGAGAGGATACATGGAAGAAGGGTTTCTGCTACTCTATTCGCTGGGGTAATTCAAGCTTATAGTTGTTGGTATATATATCATGTTCTACTACCTTGAAGGGTCCAAACCATATAGGTTCTAGCTTTCTCGATTATCTAGGTGTAGAGGTATAGGGCCTTCCTCTAACCTGTACTCTGGTTCCAATCTTGAAGAGACATCTCTGGGGTTTTCGCAACTTGTCCGCTTGTACTGTTTACCAGAATATTGCATGCTTTCATGCCATATCTACATTCATTCTTGTTGCCTCATGGGTATTCAATATTTTATCAACAGCTGGTACCTTACTGGCTGATCGCTGAACTGGGTTAAAGATTTTCCATGGCTATCGATAGAGGGCCTGGTAGGGTGAGATACCCAGGGATTCATGGGGTGCGCCATTCATAGCTGCCACTATGAAGGAGAGTGCTTGGGACCAGTTGTTCTGCCTTTTGTTGACAAAGTTCCTCATCATCTGTTTAAGGTTGCGAATCCTGCGCTCCACTTGGCCATTGGTTTGGTGATGGTATTGGGTAGCCATCTAGACCTTAATTCCCAATGATTTCATCATTTGAGACCAAAACTTAGAGGTAAACTGGGAGTCCTGGTCAAGTATTACGCTAAGGGTGAGGCCGTGAACATCAAAGATAATGCTTTGAAGCTTTTTGAATGTCTTCTCGGAGGTGGCCTAGTCTCCAAGGGAGACAAGGTGGGTGTATGATGTGAATCGGTCTATGATAACCATGATAGTATTGTATTTGTTTGATTTAGTGAAGGGTCCAACAAAATCAATAGCCAAGGATTGGTATACTTTGTCAGGTTCTGGGAGTTTGAGGGATCATCCTGCTAGGAGAGTAGTTAGTTCAGTGTTGATTTTACACTGGTCACAAGAGCAACAATAGGACATGAAATCCTGCCACATCTGGGGCCACCAAAAGAAACAGGCTGCATATCGGTAGCTTTTATGAGCTGAGAAAGGCCCAAGGCCTACATGAACCTTTTGAGAATAAAATCCCGCAGGGATACTCCCCTTTCCAAAGGTCCCACAGGGATATAAAGGTTAGAATACCCATTGGTATTCTGTGCAATAAGCAGGCCATCTTAAATGCAATAGTGCAGCTTGTTGCTGATCTCCTGGACTCTGGCAAAGAGGGGGTCAACCTTAAGTGCTGCAATAACCTTGGGCTGGAAAATGCCCATGAGTGTTGTGTTGATTGTCCCTAAGAAGATGTTTGCTTTTTCGGTTTCCTAGTTACTCCAGAACGGTTCGCTATAGAGGTGTGAAG
Source organism: Choiromyces venosus 120613-1 (assembly GCA_003788595.2). Taxonomy (NCBI): domain Eukaryota; kingdom Fungi; phylum Ascomycota; class Pezizomycetes; order Pezizales; family Tuberaceae; genus Choiromyces; species Choiromyces venosus. The sequence continues at coordinate 36,254 of ML120391.1, forward strand.
AAGAGGAAGCTGGGGAGGCATCCGGTAACTGATCCAGTATCAATTTGTTTGCTAGTCTCTCTTGGTCCACTATGAATCTGGGAGGGGGATGGGGGAGAGAGGGAGAAGTCCATGCAGTGAGTAGAAGAGTACTTGCTGGTGAGGAGGAAATGACTGCACTTGCAGGTTTCTTTCCTTTGTCCTTCTTGCTCTGCTTCCACTTCTTGGGATATCTAGGAAACTAATTCACTCCTTCCTTGTCTGATTTGTGTATATCACAATCATCATCATAGCATGCTGTCTAGGTGGATGCTGCATGTGCTGCTTTCTTTCTGGATAGTTTGGAGAGTGTGACTTCATCTCACCAGGAGTTGCCTTTGGTTATTGAGTGATCAGTGCTGGCCTCGCTCTTGGGAGGGCTTTCGTTGCTTTCCTTCTGCTTCTGGGATCGGGTGACTGCATTGGCCTGAATTGTATTCAACATATGATCAGGACTTGCTTTTCATATTGAATCTCGGGTGGTGAGGGATGTGGAGTGTTGGCTTGCTGCTGAGGAGTACATATCACTATCGGATTCTAAGCTGTAGGATGCTGAGGAGTTGTAGTTGGTTTGGATTTCTGATGTTTTGGCGTTTGGAGTGATCTGCGTATCGTGATTCTCAGAGTTGGGATCTTGGAGGATTATATCATAAGGTGAAGATCCATCTTCATGAATTCTCGATAGGTAGTCTGCTAAGATATTGTTTGCCCCTGTTATATACTGGATAGAAAATTGAAGCTGCTAAGGTGTATTAGCCACCTTTGCTGCCGGTCACTAAGATTCCTCTGGGTCATTAGCTTAGTTAGACTTTCATGGTCCATAACTATGGTGAATTTGGTGTGTGACAACAGGTGTGCAAAGGCTTCTACAGCCTCAACGATTGCAAAAGCCTCCTGTTGATGCGCGAGATAATTGGTTTGGGAGGGTGTTAATTTTTAGCTATGGAAGGCTGCCAGTTTAGCCTCTTCTCTGGTTGCTCCTTGTCATACCCATGCACCTGTTCCAATGGGAGATGCATCGGTGAACAACCATATCATATCTGGTTTGGAATAATTTATCAGTCGCAAGACCTGGTGTTCTTCTGCCCCCCTTTTAACCACCTAGAATGTAGCCTCCTGCAAGTTGGCCCAAAGCCAATTCACATCGCTGGTAAGCGCTGTTAGTGGGGCAGTAATGGTGGCGATGTGGGGTATGAACTGTTAGATATAATTAACCATTCTATGAACCAGTTGAAGCTCCTTCTTGTTCTTTTGTCTAGTCCAGTCCTTAATAGTTCTTATTTTTTCCGGTGCTAGATGTATGCCATTATCATCAATTCTGTGGCCCAATATATCTAGTTCTTTTGCAAAGAAGATGCTCTTCCTTGGGTTTGCATATTGCTTTGCTTGTTTTAGCTTCCTGCGGACTACTTTGATATGTTCCACATAGTCCTGGTATGTTTCGCTGAATATAAGGATATCATCAATGTAGACCCAAACAAATACTCCTAGTTTATCAGACAGGGTGTCCTCCATAACCCTCATGAATGTAGCTATGGCATTTGTATCTCCTTGCAGCATTACTCTACATACAAATGCTCCAAAAGGTGTCTTGATAGTGTTATATTTCTCATCGTCTGGGTGAACTCTTGTCTGAAAATAGGCATCGATAAGATCTATCTTGCTTCTATATTTCGCTCTTCCAACAGCATTAATTATTACTTGCTGGTTGGGTATCGGTGAGTGGTCTTTAATTGTGTTCAGATTCTTTTGCTGCAGGTTTGCTAGTGGTCTTATACTGCTGTTTGGTTTTCCTTGTACAAACATGCTTGATCCACCGAGTGCTTCTGCTCTGTAAATAACTCCTGCCTTTTGTTGCTTCTCAATCCATGCTTTGAATGGTGTTAGGAGCTTTTCGGGTGTCTTGTAGTTTGGCATTTTTGGGTAAAGGTTGGGATCCTTTAGTCGGATCTGGTGGTCTACGTTCCTTCTTGGTGGCATGGTGGTTGGTACTTCCTTGACAAATACCTTAGGGAACATTGCCAGGAAATGGAGTGCCTTTTCTGCTTTTGCCATCACTGATCTGGGCTGTGTAGACTGTCCACTACTGTTCACTCTTACTTTGTGGTCAGGGAAGTATAAAATGTTTTTCCAGTAGTCTATCATAGCTCTGAGCTTGACAAGGTCATCCATACTCTGTAGGACATCATGGTCTGACACTGGAGTGACCATCATCTCGATCCTCAGTATCTTCATCTTCCCTATCTGAATTTCGACAGTGCTATTGTAGTTGCCTCTTGATCTCGACCATTTGACTGCCATTTTTAGAATAACAGGTCACTTTTGAGGCTGCAAAGGGATGTTGTATGTAGTGACAAATTGGTTGCTTATCAAGCTTCTATCAAGGGTTCCTGTATCCACTAAGACTCTTGCCTACTTGCTGTTTACTAGCATGTTGAATTTGGAGGCATGGGATGGTGCACCAGGGTCATTGGGTACATCAACAGTTATCTTGTAGGTCCTTATGATGTCTTGTCCATCCACCTCCCATGTTGAGTCACTCTGTAACTCATATTCCTCATCACTGCTGTCAGTCTCTTCCTCTGTGATCCTGACATGGTTGGTTTTAACTTCTTTCTTAGGACATTCATTTGCCATATATCTACCTTCCCCACAGTAGAAGCAGGCTGCTTCCTTTTTCTGTCCATCCATTTCCTTCTTGCTGAGTTTCTTGTTCTTTATGTAGGTTGTCTTCTTCACTGGTGACTTGCCTTTTCCTGTTACTTTACTGCTCGATGCTTTTGCAGGTTGATAGTCTTTCTTCAGTTTGTTTGACTTGTTGGTAGATGGGCCACTACTGCTGCCATAGCTTCCAGTTTTGTACATAGTCGCATCATATCTTTCTGCAATCTGTTGTTATATGGGTGCCTGCAATCAGGAACGAAGGACAAGAAGGACAGCAGGAAGTCCAAGGTACGCGACCAAGGCAAGAAAGATTCAGGAGATAAGAGCAAGAGAGTGAAAGATAGGATTCGTGCTCAAAGGAAAAGCAGCAGAGAAAGATGACAACTTTTATATATTTGTGACGAATACAAGAGGTTGCATGAAGAGAGAATACAATCACTCTTCACGTCCTTATAAAGCAAATCCAAACTGCAAATAAATACAACAACAATCTAAACCCTAACACTCACAACTAACACAGTAACCTGTCACCCAACCCCAACCTATATGACAACTGCCAACTTTGCTAACCATCTCACATCCCACCTACCAGATACACATGACAGCAAGGGGTAACTAAAACTATACTAAAAACTACCTCCACCAAAGGTGACATAATAAACCTGTTATCTCAATAGCCCTCTTCCCATATCTCAACTCTTCTAGCAGTCATGTTATTTCCCATAACATTTGTACAATCTAAGTCCAGGTATCTGTTTCCTGGATCTGGGGTTCAACATTTCTTCTGAGGTGAGAATCCATTGCATCTAGGAACCGTTGTCTTTGTGTGTAGTCTGAGACATATTCTCTAGGGAGGGTTGCTCTTAGGTTTCCTAATTCAACTGCAAATTTCAATATCCTGGCTGGCTTTCCTCCTGTAGTCTGTGATACCTTCTGCCACAGCTGGTATAAGTCATCTGTATTGGTAGATGCTTCAAAGAGCTGCTTGGATCAGTTCCGAAGAGTCTCAAGGTTTGGTGTATCTTTATGCTCATTGAGTAGCATCATGTCTGCATTGTGTTCTCGCTTCTCAGTATAGGCTCCATAGTAATCAACCACATCTTATGTATCATCATTGATGTTATGCTTTGAGAGATACTTCTTTACTTCTCTGAGCTGTTTCTTGAGTTTGTTTGGTTTGAGGTCATCTCCTTCTCTGCTGAACTTTGATGGTTGGGGCCATTTGATTTTTGGCCTTTGTACTGCATCATCAGCAGGTCTTTGTGCTGCGTCACTCATTCCTGCTCCTCCTGGTGGTGATGCAGCGTCTTCCGGGGGTCTTGAGCCTTCTGGTTGCTTGCCTTTCACTTGGGGAGTCTCGGGTATGGCTGGTTTAGCTGGTGATTCATGGAATGCTCCTGGAGGTAGAGTTTGCTCTCTGGATGCTGAGTGACTTACCCCCTGTCTTATTGTCTGGGATTGGACTCTGCTTCCAAAGACTGCCCCAAAAAGGCTTCCAGATCTCTATCTTGTTTCTGGGCTGGGCCCTCTTGCTGCTAACTGAAGGATCTGTTCTACAGTTAGGTCCTGCTTGGGGTCAGGGTGAAGGTCCTCTGGTTGTAAGGCAGTTCCTGCTTGTGGTGAAGCTTTGGTTTCTGAGTCTGAGATGCTGTCAGTTGCTAAGGGGTTCTGGGTGAACTTTACCCTATGTGGTGGTCAGGATATCCTTCCGGACTAGGTCTTTCAATGACGACTTTATTCTGAAATTGTGAATGTAGCACCTGAGCTGGGAGTGTCTTTCCCTGCTACTCCTGCTTCTAACTAGTTATCAAGATACAGGAAGGGTGATCAATCCTACCTAGTGTTCTCATCCTGAGAACCTGACCACCTGCAGAGGTCTAACTTATCTGCTGAGGCGAAAAAAAATGTAACAGGTGGTAATCTGTATAGACTAATACAATAGTGATCAGTGGTAGACCAGTTATCATTCAATTCCTAAGGCAGACTAGAGAGGTAAAGACAAGAAGGTCTTAGAAGAAGTGAAGGGGAAAGAGAGCAAGAGAATCGCCATTCAACCAAGTATATTTCTTATCTAGGTTAAGTCTGAAGTCTGGCATTTCCTGCTAGTCAGGAAGCCTGTCTTAAATACATGATTTCCTCAACCCAAGGTAGAGGTTCCTAAAAACCTGCAACCACTGTCATTACAGGTAAGTGCACACTCCTGGAATCTTGTGATCCTACCGGAATCCTGAAAACTCAAGGCAATCCTTCACCCAACCCTTATCTCTAACATCAGTATAAATGACCATTCCTTCCCTTGGAATCCCTAGGGCAAAACCTTGCTGGTGCAAAAGCATAACTAATACAAAACATAACAAGTTACTGGAATCCTAAGGATACCGGTAGTGAGACAATCAATCAATCAACAAAAGCTAGAGTAAACAAAATAACATAACAAAGGAAAACATAAGTGTAGCCAGTATACAGTTGCCAGAACATGTACACATGTTACAGTACTCTATCCACTATTAAATTGGTAGAGAATCATGTCCTATCCCTCAGGTGAGTACTAACCAGTAAAAAGAGAAACACCCTGTGCATATTTATCTCTCAAATATGATCTGTTCATTTTCTGCTTGGATTTGGCTGCCTGGATGACTGTGCAATGCTGTTGCTGGCTGAGAACAGGGGTGCAACCAGGGCAGAGAACATTAACCCATGATTGATGCTTGCATGCATGAGCAAGGAACCTTTTAATGGTTGTCCATGGCCATCCAATAATTTGAGCAACAAGGGCAATATTCCGGAGGTAGTAGAAAAATCCAATAATCATGCCTTTTCCACATTGGTCCTTTCTCTTTCGGAGGTCTTCAGGTTTCGCTTGTTTTTCTTTTTTCTTTTTCATGTATATCCAGATTGGTTAACTGTTGGAAATTCAGAGAGAACAAATTATTAAATTGAAATCAAGGATGTGGTATATACTAGTAGTCATGATAGTTGTAGCAGTGGCCAGTACGGTTGCAATCAACTTGGTGAGGTGGCATTTGGCGAGGTACCGGTTGCTTAGTAAGGCGAGACATGTTTCACGAACACTTCTGACGAGGGGCTGTACCTTGATACCTACCCTACCCCCCAGCTACCATAGCCACCCCTCTAGCTATGAGGATCACCAGCAGCAGAAGAAATCGTGTTGGATAGGAGCGGGCTTTTGCCTCTCTTCCCCTACTTCAAACTCTGACTGGTCCGAATGATTGATCTCGATCCATCAGTGATGTTATCCTCACTTTTACGATCCAAGAAGAGGCTTACCAAACATTCACCTTTCTCGTCAGGGTACGGCGGGACAAGGAGTAATTGCTTCCAGAGACATGCCGATGTTGACCAGGGAGAAGGTGGCGATAATGATGACAACGGGAGTGACGACGATGTTTCTGTCGAGTCTTCGTCGATAGTGTCTTCTGGGGACGAGGAGAATGAAAATAATCCGTTACTTCCCATATTCTCTGCTGCTCAACTTGGTATAAGGAATTTGCCCTTACTCCTTGTTCTTTAGTTTTGTGGGCTTCATAATAACGGGGATTCTCTAGACTCAATACCAGTCCATACTCTGTCCATAGTATCCGTTCCAATATTGTTTCTCGGGTTGATACCGGCTTGACATGGGATCAATTACGCTCCCCGCAGGTCTCAAACTTTCTGCTAAAACCGATCCTGAGCTCTCTTATGCGTGGACCACATAGGCTTTCAGAAGGTATTCTCTACAGTCTTATTGCGAATCGCCGCCTGTTCTAAAAGGAGGCATACGAAAACCCCGGGATAACTTCTGTCTCAAAAACTTGGGCATTATTGGCAGAGATTCTAGCAATAAAGCTATTGAAGGAGTTCACAAACACAGAGCTTGTGGGCTCCTCGAGAAAACCTTGATTGAACTGAAAAATAGGTGCTAACTTTTGAGCTAGATTGATGCTTTAAGCTACAACCTTTATCTAATCAATCTGATTTGTTTGCAATTTCTTCCCCATCCCCATATCCATTCTTATTTATCTTAATCCCCTATTGGTATTTTTGCACAGTAGCTTAATTCCAATTTATATTTAGGGCGGATGTATCTTTTTCACGCATCATCAGCTATTTCAGCTACATTTATCCAAAGGATGTTGGAAGATGTTGCTTCATCAAAAGATACCCCTCATGTGCTTCCACGCGCACTTCCTCGACCGAAGCGTGAAGGCTGCAGGAGGTTACGGGTTCTTTATACCCCACCCCCCTCAAGGAAGATAGCTGTACCCACATCACAATATCCCCGTAGCCGCAAAGGTGGGTAGATGATAATATCCGAAAACTTTGCTCAAAAATCTCAACCACAGAAACAACATTCCCACCAGATGACCTAACCACAAGGGCACTAGAAACCCCCTCAACGACACGTGGGTTCAACACTCGGAGATCAAGGTTCAGCGTCCGAGGATGGTGATTCGCTCGAAGATGAGGGTTCAGCACTCGAGGATGATTATTTACTCGTAGTCAATGTAACACCGATGACTAGACAGCTGGAAACTCGACCAATCAGTGCCGAGCAGCTCACCGCCGAAGCAGTGGGGATATATGCTGGTATATCGAAGGTTGAGGCTCCATGTATCAAAGCCTATGCCAAGACAGTTCCCGCAATACCTTGCTTGCATCGCAATCAATGGGAATCGTGGTATCGTTTAAATCAAGTTCTCTTACATGAACATCACGATTTCTATTTAGCCGCAAACCATCCGAGCGCCAACGCTCCGTTACGGAAGTTAGCTGGTAAATATTCCATGCCTGCTCGGATGTGGAGGAATGGGATATGCAACATTCAGGAATTGCATCGACATCGCTTGCCGGGCTCAAGGGAGCATATGTGGACGTTTATCTATACTGCCTATAACATGATGGCGTTATGTAAGTTAGAAACCATAAGGTTCTGCCCACAATTTACATCAATGGTATTGACTTTACCCCAGTGTTTGAAACAGTTCCGGCCTTTGAAGAGAGATGGGCAGTCTCGTCGATCTCAGTGGCTATATAGTGGCTACCGACAACAATGATATTAGAGATCGTGACATTTGGACTGGCATTGCTAGATACTGGTACTCGAAGGCTACAGATAAGACTCCACACATTGCCCGTCGATTTCATCGTTTGGCTAGCCTTGCCAGACCCAATGTTCTTCAACTATTATTCTACTATTGCAAAAGCTTGGCGGTAACAGCGCCCTTCTACCCGGCTAGAGAAAGCATTTTAACTTTTTTCCACACGATATTCTCGCCTGAAGACCCTACCGGGAACCATAATATCGATGCTGGATTCATTCAAATTCATGGGATCAATTTCACCCATATCAGCTTTGAAAAGTTTGATGATGCTCTGTCCGACTACCTGAATAGGTTGGACCAAAATATTGGAGAAAGGAAGTCTGATTGGAAGGTAGGTTTCAACCTAATACATTAGTTTAAAGCGCTTTACTTATTTTTTTTATTACCTAAAAGGAATTGGGCGCTTATATCGCAATTTGCAATATAATTGGTCTTACCCAATACGGTGCGGAAGAAAATCTTTTGCGTTTAGCCTTACGTCAAAGGAAAAGCCGACAAGTCCCAGAGGAGGATATGGAGGTTGCACCTCCAGCAGCGGCTGACGAAAACACTGTAGAATATGAAAGTCTTCTTCCGCCTCTCCGTACTGGCACCAGCTCTGAGCATGTGACATCCATGCTCCAACCAGCTTCCAAATTGGGGGGGACAGCCGTTATCCAAGCAAGGAAATTTTTAGCTTCTCCAAGCGACTGATATACGATATTCAAACGTATTACCTCATATCCACATATGGCTCGCATTTCTTGCTCATGTAGTCAAATTAGAGCCAGCAATCAAGTTATTGGAAAATGAGTTTTCGTGGGAACATTTGGTTTCTATGTTGAACAGTCTCGTTGGGAAATCCGACCAGGCTAGGTTTGGATGCAAGGACTCTCCTGTTCCGGAAGAAGATCGCGGGAAACCACTTCCAGAAAATTACACCTAACGAGGTTATGAATGGGCACGCAATTACTTTCCTGGCCGTTGGTTCGAAGATGCGCAGCTGGATGAAGAAGAGCGTTCAGTAGAGGTGCCGTCTACGGAGAATGTCCGTATTGGGCGCATCTTGTGGCTTACCACTCAAGTTGATACTGTAAGATGTCTTCTCGTTGCTTGTGTTTTTTGTTAGTTTACTAACCGATGGTTTTGAAGAATGGTGGATGTCTGGTCTACACCGATAAGAAATTTCAAGTTCACCCGCCTTTGGTGGCGAGAATTGAAGACCACCAAAAGCTAGAAGTGGTGCTTGCTTTCGGGCACGAAATGAGCTCTGATATAGACATGACCAGCGGTGAGGACGATTATGTGCATGTGGGCCTGTCGGAGGAAGTCAGACGTCTCGAACAACAGGAACGTCAACTCAATTCGGAATTAAAGGCCTATGGTAAGGCTCCTGATTCAGCAGAGGAGCCTAAACAAGCAGTTGCGAAGGGGCCGGAATCTCTCAAAGAGAGCCTTTCGGTATGTTTTATACACCCTATAGTTATTGAACAACGATCATAGTTTGTCTAGGTTTTGGTCGTTGATACCAATACACTACTTGCCGATTCCAAAAGAATCCGGATGGAACTGTGCCAAGACCGCCAAGCCCCTAGCCCCGTATCCGGATACTTTTGGAATGGGCTGGGCAAGTACTGCTCAGCCAACCTGAGATCTTCAAACTAATGGTGTCGACACCCAATTGGTCTATTGTGATACCTAATGCTGGTAAGACGATCTGCATACATTGGCCTCGAAGCCTACTAACCATTTGAGTAGTCATCACAGAACTCCTTGGCCTGACGAACAGCACAGGCCCCGTTGGGGATTCCACAAAGGCCGCTATGGTTGCAATCCATGAGGCCCTGACAGAAGAGAGAAATGTCAAAATTGTCACTGCGAAGGGAAGCAATATGACCAACATGGACTTCTACAGGGAGCAACTTGACTAGGGGTAAGGCAGAATTGATGACATCATTATTGAAACCGCGAGACTGCAGGGAAAGGCACGGAGAGAGGAAATGCGCGGAAGGTGTGGCGATTATGAAGCGGCAGTTTTGATTACAGAAGATCGTAATATACGTGTTAAGGCTAGCGCTCAAGGCGTCCCTGCTATTTCGGTGTCTGATTTGGAGAAGGCCTTGTCCCCGAATCAGCAATCGGAATATCAAACCTGAGTTTTCAAAGGTAAGGACCACCGGCAGCTACGCCAACGGGGAAGGCGAGCCATGGCTTAAGTGAATAGGGTGCGTTCGGGAGACAGAAAACTGGGCAAAAGTTGCTGCGCTACCATTGACCAGATCGTGAGTTAGCTAGTTAGTTAGTGAGTTGCTTGGAAACATCATGGCGTCGAATGGAAAGAAATGGGTGAGGGGAGGAAATGGACGTACGTTCTTCGCGAAAAAAGTCATTAGTAGTTTAGCATTTTACACCAAAAATGAGCAACTTTACATTCACAAATCTCTTCTTGATCACATTGATAAAAAAAATCGCCAAATCCATTAGAATCACGTAGAATTTGTTCTGACAAAAAATCAAGCTCTATCAATACTCGCTGGTTCATTTGCTATCCGGAGAGACCATAACCCTAACCCACTGCTATCTGATACGGTGCAAATCGCTTAAAAGCTGAACCAGAGTGAAACACAAAATCACCGGAACCGACGCAAGCCGTGCCAAGTAACCACCAAGGAATGGGTGTTGCCCAAGCCATGACGCCTGGCCGAGGCAGAGAAAACTACAATTGACTTGCTGTGAACTACTAGCTGATGACTTCTCTGCTAGCATATATTACGTCATAATGTCTAACTTGCCTCTTTTCCTAAGCCCAATTTCTACACATGCCAGCGAATAATTGGGTACCTGTTTCACGCCCACCAAAAATCTGCAACTTTACTGACACAAGCCTTCACCAGTTTCCACTTAATTTTTAAAATCGAACCACTGGGACCAAGCTGTGTTGATTCTCTACCTCTCCACGGTTTCTATTTCCCAATATCATGGGTTTCCAGTGTTCCATGCGATTTGCAGTTTAGGCCCGTTTGAAGTGAAGGTTTTAAGCAATTTGCACTGTACCGTGAAAACTCGAACCGCTGAAATTCGCTAAGTCCTAGCATTTGTTAATTCCGGTCCAGTTAGACGGTAGAATTCCCCCTCGGGGAGCGTTTCTCATAGGCTAATTTATACCAACCAGCACGAGTCAATCACAATCCATTGTTTACACCAAAATCTCGAGCAATACGATATCTTACTGGACCGGAATTATGAACATTGGGGCCTGTTCGGCGATAATCTGGATCCTCTCGTAGTCGGGTTCTACGAGCAGTACAGTGCGGGGCTAGCACGGGTGGATGATGGGGGTGGACCGAGGTAGTTTAGGGTGGGGTAGTTGGGGGGGGGGTAGTTGGGACCGGAGGGGATGTCCTGAGGGTTGGGGCGGGGGGTTTGTTTTATTTGGCGAGTGTTTTGGAGGGATTTCTTTTGTTTTGGCGGAGTGTATGGGGGAGGTTTTGTTTTGTTTTTGGGGTTTATTGGGTTGGTTTTGCGGGTGTTGTGGGTGGTGGTATCATAGGTAGGAGGTGATGGGGTGGATGTATTCCTGGCTACCACTGTTCTGGGTTTCTATTGCGGTTACTCGAGGGGGTGACATTGGCACTGTCGAGTACGAGTACGAGGCTGGTGACAAAATGATGAGCAGAATGGATGTAACAACCCAAACCATGCTACTTCACGCTTTCTGCTCAATTGATTCGAAAGCCCCTGGAAAATTGAAAAGTTGATAGTATAGTCCCAAATTCTTTCAAATATCTCCCCAAGAGCCTAAAGAATTTCTGGGCTACTTTGGCATGCCATATTGTAAAGTTGGAGTTGAAAAAAGTGCCAATCCTGACCATTTCCCATACAAAATCATCAAAAAATGCGCCAAGAGCAATGTACCAGCCACAACTCTCTTGATAATTCTTCAGCCAGTTTGGATACGGAGTTCTAAAAGGGTGGAAAATAAAATCAAAGGAATTATCTAACAAAGATGAAGATTCAGTGTCAATTGCTTGACTGGATCAGTGGTTGGAAGGTTGTGAACATAGCTGTTTGGGGTGAAACACCTTTAAACTGCTCATCATTGTTGTCACTGTTGGAATATGCTGCTCGGCATGCTCGAGCATGATGGTTTGCTCTTGGGGTTCGTGATCGTTCATTTGTTCGCCGGGAGCACACTTTGGCTTCGGGCGCAAGCGGCAGTTTAGCTTTCCGGGAAAGCATTAAGGCACCGGGAATGCACCGGGAATGCACCAGGAATGTGTGCGAGTTTGTGCGAGCGGAATGGCCGTAAGGGCGAGCGGGAAAGGTGGACGTACGGAGGCAATATAGAGCCGGAGTTTGTCTTTCCTTTGTGTTTCCTTTTGTGTTAGCTTTTGTATTTGCGAAAGGAAGGGGGACACACCTGAGAGAGAAAGTGTTCAGGAAGAACTGGACGACATTGTTGTTTTCCTATATCTATCCTGTTATTACCGTTAGTTAGAGGAGTAAGTAGTCTTGAGTTGAAGAAGAGTTTCCCCCCCCCCCTTTTCTTGTGATCGCTTATAGTGTGAATCTTGGCATTTTTCGTTTTGGATCATTGTTGCTATTTGACCGTTGCCGTGTAAAAGGTTATGAGCCCGGCTTGACGCAAAATTCTGCTGCTCTGATCAACGATAACTGAGGGACCTTTGACGATTATCATTTCGGTTGACGTTGACGATACCTTGCGAAATACGAACCGTTGTCGACCACTGATTCACGTTACACAGAACCCCTCTCAGTTACTCGGTTGCTCATGATGTCCAAAACCACTGGTCAAGAAGTTAACATTCTTGCTTCTCTTGGAATTAAGCCTCTCTCCAAAGCTGCCAACTATCGAGAATGGAGGTTAGCTGTGATAGATATCCTTGCTGAGAAGGGATATTGGCAAATAGTTTCTGGCAAGACTGAATGCCCAGATGATAACACCATTCCGGTAACTGAAGCAGCTGTGCTTTGGGGGGAGAATGCAAATATGGCCCCAGGAATGCTGGGCAGGCTCTTGGACAGTGCACATTGTGAGTTGTATGCGGAGGTGCGGGATCCAAAGGAGTTATGGGAGAAGTTAGAAAAGAGGTATGCTGGAAAGGATCAGGCTAGGATCTGGTTCCTGCGAGAGGAGTTGTCTAAGGTAGAGTATCAGGATGATAACCTTATTGACTATATTTCCAGTCTCGAGAAGCTGTTCCACCAGTTAGCTGCTGCTGGTGAAGTTCAAGCCGAGAAGGATAAAAAATACCTACTACTATCCAAACTACCGTTGCCCTACCATCCCTTCCGGACCTCAGTTTGGAATAACTGTGACTATGATAGAATAGCATATGATGAGATATGCGACCATCTGATACTCAAGCACCAGCAGTTGACAAAGGCAGAAGCTGCTGAGACTGGAGTGACAAATGCCTTCTATGCTGATCAAGGAGGAAAAGAGAAGAGTTGGAAAAGAGATTGGAGGCAGGGAGGTCAGGAACAAAGTGTTGTGAAAGACAGTTGTTTCTATTGTAAAGAGAAGGGTCACTGGGCAAATAAATGTCCAAAGAAGCAGGTTGAAGTGAAGTCTCAGAGAAGAACCTTTGGTGGTAGGAAGAAGGGTCAGAACAAGCAGAATGGTCAGAACCGTGACACTCAGAGCCAGAGTGCAAACACAGCATTGGTAAAGAGATCACCTCAGGCATGGACTGCGATGGATGAAGAGTCAGCAAACATTTCACAGTCCAAGTGGGTTTTAGATTCTGGTGCCACTCACTTCATGTCCTCCGATTGTGCTCAGTTCCAAAACCTTACCCCCATTCATACCCAAATCCATATTGCAAATGGAAGTGCAATGACTGCCGAAGGTAAGGGTGATGTTCTTTTGACTCTAGCAATGGATGTTGAGGGAGTCAAAAATGAGGTTGTGTGGAAAAGAGTATTATTTGTTCCGGAGATGGGTAGTAGTAGGCTTGTGTCAGTCCACTATATCCAAGCTGCTGGGGGAAGAGTTTGCTTTAGTGTACCTACTGCTGATACTGTGAGTATCACACATGGGAAGAAACTCTTTGGCATTGCAAGACTTGAGCAAAATGCCTATGTTCTCCAGACCGGCTCAGACTCAGAAAATGTCGAAGCAAATCCGGCAATAGCAGTGACCAAGCATGGGTCATTGTTGGATTGGCATCACTGCCTAGGGCATATCAGCTTTGATAAAGTCAAACAGCTTGCAGAGAACCACACAGAGATTGTGATTGATGGCAACCGATCGAACCCTACCTGTACTAGTTGCATCACTGTAAAGCAAACACACAACCCAAACTCCTCCCCTGCTACTCGAGCTACTACTGCACCACTTGACCTAGTTCATACCGATCTTGCTGGACCTATGAAAATGCCCTCCCTGGCAGGGACTCACTATTTTCTCCTTTTTATCGATGACTATACAAGATACACAGTTGTCTACACAATCCAGCAGAAATCAGAAATCTTCTCCAAGTTCCAGGAATTTAAGGCCTTGGTAGAAAATTATCACAATCGGAAAATCAAGGCTCTGAGAAGTGATAATGGTGGAGAATACACTGGTCAGGTTTTCTCCAAGTTTCTTCGTGATTGTGGTATCTTACATGAAAAGACTGCCCCATACTCACCAGAACAAAATGGAGTTAGCGAAAGAGCAAACCAGACATTGATTGGGCATGCCAAGGCAATGATTGCAGACAATCAGTTGCCTGATGAACTCTGGGCTGAAGCAATCCACACCGCTGTTTACCTCAAGAACTGAAGCCCTACAACAGCCATTTCAAAAGATACTATACCCTATGAACTATGGACAAGTCACCATCCTAACCTCTCTCATCTTATTCCTTTTGGCACTCAAGCCTTCCACCATATCCCAAAAGCTAAGCAGAGTAAGTGGGAGAATAGTGGTGAGAAGTGCCAAGTAGTTGGCTATGAAGGAACAAACCAATATAGGGTAATGATTGGAAGGAAGGTTTTAGTGGTTAGGGATATTAGAGTAATAAAGGACTTAAAAGAGGAAGAGAAGACAGAGGACAAGGGAGAGGTTTTGGAGATTGATTCTGATCAGGAAAGTGTTGAAGATACTTAAGATACTGCGACACAACCAACTATCACTCTACCTTCTATTGCTCAACCACCTATTTTCTCTCCACCGCAATCACCAACTCACATACCAGAAAAGAGCAATACTCTACTAGCATTATCCAGACCCCGCCAAGCAAATGCAGGAAAGTTCACTTCTACCCACTTTCAACATGAAGCATTCCTTACTACCGTATCCTTAGATACAGATGAGCCTAGCTCATATTCAAAAGCAGTTAACTCGGCAATGGCAACAGAATGGATCATGGCAATTGATGAGGAGATAAAATCAATTATCATTAACCATACTTGGGACATAGTGGATCTACCAAGAGGGAGAGCACTGGTGAAATGTAGGTGGGTATTTAGAGTCAAGCGGGGAGCTGGAGGTGAAATCATAAGATACAAGACTCGTTTAGTTGCCAAAGGATTTACACAGTGCTATGGCATCGATTACCTAGAGATCTTTGCCCCGGTTGTTAAACTCACATCTTTCCGTATTATCCTCTGCCTAGCTGCTGCTTGCAGTTATGAAATCGATCAGACTGATATTAAGACTGGATACCTACTTGGAAAATTGGAGGAAGAAATATACATGGAAATTCCGGAGGGTTTGGTGGTGGAAATGAAGGATGGTAGAAAAGTCTGCAAATTGCTGAAAGAGTTGTATGGACTGAAGCAGTCAGGGAGAATTTGGAATCAAGAGTGAAACAAGTATTTGGTGGGATCATGCGGGTTTAAGAGAAGTCAGGAGGATCATGCAGTATATTTGAAAGTGGATGAGACTAGCTATGAATGTTGTTGGGTGCTAATTTGGGTGGACAATGTTCTGTGGATTGGACCGAGAGAAATGGTAGATGAAGCTAAGAGTCAGCTTGCAAAACAGTTCCTAGTCACAGATCTGGGAAAGGCTCACTTTTTCCTCTGCATTGAAATTGTTCGAAAACCTGGCCAGATTACCCTTAATCAATCCACCTATATTAAGAAAATCCTCACTCGCTTTAATCTCACTGGTGCGCACCTGGTGTCCACCCCGCTAAATCCAGGAACCAAATTGCAAGACACCGAGGAAGAAGTAGTTGATGAACTAGAATACCGGAGTATGATTGGTAGTCTGATATACCTCATGCTATGTTCCCATCCAGACATTGCATATCCAGTGGGAGTACTGAGCAGGTTCAATAATGGACCAAAGACCTGCCACTAGTTGCCACTAAACACCTACTCCGGTATGTTGGTAAGACTGCTAGTCTTGGATTAAGACTTGGGCCTTTTACCAAAAAAAGAGTTACATCCAACTCTGTATAGTGATGCAGACTGGGCCAGTGATCTGGACACTTGCAAAGGTACCAGTGGGTATGTGTGTATCCTAACTGAAAAGAAGTCACCTGGAGAGGAACCTATACTGTCAGCAGTATCGTGGTCTAGTAAAAGACAACAGACCATTGCCCTATCCTCTACCGAAGCTGAATACATGGCTCTCACTCAAGCTTCAAAAGAGGCTATATGGGTATCTCGATTTATTGCTGAATTGCAGCATAAGACCAAACCCCCAGGAATACCGACAAAGATATATGTTGATAATCAAGGAGCTATCGCACTTGCCCACAACCCAGAATTCCATGCCCGCACCAAACACATCACAATTCACCAGCACTACATCCGACAGAAAGTCGCTACCAAGGAGATATTGCTGGAATACCTCCATACAGGTGCTATGGTTGCTGACTGTCTGACCAAAAATCTGAGTCGTGAAAAGGTGGAGCGGTTCCAGGCAGAGATGGGCTTGCATTGAGTGGGAGCGGTGGCATGAGAGCACAGGGTGGTGGAAGGATATGGAATAGTTAGCAGTATTGCACGGAGCACAAGCATATGAATGTTTTTTTTTTTGGTTCGGAAGTTTTTTTTTTACTTTTTTTTATTTTTTTATTTGGGAGACGAGCATGGCTCGCAGAGTGGGAGTGTTGGAATATGCTGCTTGACATGCTCGAGCATGATGGTTTGCTCTTGGGGTTCGTGATCATTCATTTGTTCGCCGGGAGCACACTTTGGTTTCGGGCGCAAGCGGCAGTTTAGCTTTCTGGGAAAGCATTAAGGCACCGGGAATGCACCAGGAATGTGTGCGAGTTTGTGCGAGCAGAATGGCCATAAGGGCGAGCGGGAAAGGTGGACGTACGAAGGAAATATAAAGCTGGAGTTTGTCTTTCCTTTGTGTTTCCTTTTGTGTTAGCTTTTGTGTTTGCAAAAGGAAGGGGGACACACCTGAGAGAGAAAGTGTTCAGGAAGAACTGGAGGACATTGTTGTTTTCCTATATCTATCCTGTTATTACCGTTAGTTAGAGGAGTAAGTAGTCGTTGAGTTGAAGAAGAGTTTTCCCCTCCCCTTTTCTTGTGATCGCTTATAGTACGAATCTTGGCATTTTTCGTTTTGGATCATTGTCGCTATTTGACCATTGCCGTGTAAAAGTCACCAGCCTTGTACATAAGGGCACTGCAGTGGTTGTTTTGCGGGGGATAGGATTAGGACTGATGAGTACCGCAGAATTCCATAAATAAGCCGCATCCTTGAAAAAGCCGCACATAGCAACCGGCTCACAGAAATGCAAGACTTGTGAACACTTGTGAACACACCCATGATTCCTTTCATTCAAGCATCAAATTTCAAATTTCACAGCACTTTGGCTCCAAAGGCTAATAGTGATACTATTATGAATTCATAAAAACTAACAAGGCACAGTCGCACCCCAGTATCCTGTGTGGCCAAATTTCATAGATTCCATCTGGGACAATAGGGTATCTAGAATAACCAAACAAAGGTTTTATTTTGAAAAAAATAAAAATAAAAATAAAAAACAGTAATTTGCAGTTCTATTCCCATTCTCTTGTAGAGCTTTATCTTAACAAATCCAGTTCAGCAGGAAAACCTTCTATAGAGACCATGGGAGATTCTCTCAGATATTAAATGAATTCGAAACTTCCATCTTTCCAGTTCAAGAGTCAAATTCTATGACAATTCAGAGATGCTGGGGGTTCATTATAGTTCAGCGATGTATCTGGTGCAGTGTGATCTGGGATAACGTGGTGTGACTGTACTCAGGTATGGATATCAGTACAGAGACAGGTAAGGAAGTGTTCAAGAGATATTAAAGCTTTTTAATATTTGTGGTATTATGACAACTAAATTAAATCTTCTTTTAGCCCTGATGGTAGTGAATACTGAGATTCCAAACTCCTGTCTGTCATAATATTAATGTCAATACTAGAAATTATAGGAAAGAAAAATAGCATTTGAACCCAATTGGTACATACTAATATTTCATCCTGAGCCCTTAGTGTCAGCCCTCTGCACAATTATTGACCTCTATTGAGGTAGTAAAGATATTGTTTCCCATCTAATAATATTAAGTACTTCTTACAGTTATCCTCCTGTAAAAGTCCTTCGCCAGTTTGCCATTTGCCATTACTCCTAATTTTAAAATTGCAATTCAGCCTATAGTCACTGAGTTCTTCACTATCTACCCTTAAGCCTAGCATATTCCTGATATTTATCAAATAATGCTTTATACTATCTAGCCTAAGAGTAATACCTGTATCATGGAATGACTTCAAAATTAGATTCGCATGATCGTGATGGAGCTTTTCCCATGCATTGACAATGTAATTTGTAATCAGAATTTGTCATTCATATTTTAACATTTTCTTCCACTGAAAACTCACTCTTCTAGATGGCTTGAGTATAGTCTTCAAGAAAATCTGCAATATACTCTTTGAGTATTTCTTTTTTTTTTTTCTTTTTTTTTAAACCATTTTTATTTTTATTTAAGGTACAAAAAACCTACATGCAGCCTCAATAGCTATCACATAAAAGAACCTCCACCCCGGACTGGGCCCCAGAAAGCTATAGAAGAACCATGGTCTGAAGACATGGTTGAAAAAAACAAGCCTAACAAGCCACTCTCCTGTAAGCTACAAAAAGTATGAAATTCCACCAACATCGTGCAGTAACCAAGAAAACTAAACTCCCAACAGTGCACCTAATATAGAAAACCCAAAACCCAAACCTGAGGAAAACTAAACTCAACTTATTGTTGCAAGCACTAGCAAAAGTTGGATAATATTATCCATGGGCTTGTAGCTCATCCCGGGGGGTCAAAAGGAGACTGGGCACAGCCATAGGGGTATGGCAGAAGTGAGGAACCCAAGCACCTGCCTGAACAGATTGGGTGGTAGTGGCAGTATAGTACTAGCTGAGAAGTAGATAGATGGTAGTAAGGTACAAGCTAGAGGTGATTCAAAGCTGACTGACCCTATTACTGCATCTCCCTTATAGTCCCTTGTGATATGACATATAGCGTCACTTCTGGAAGGGATCTCAGGGGCAGGAAGGCATTGGAGGAGGGGATAGGGGGGCAGTCAGGTGCTAGCCAATCATCTGGATAGAGGGTAGTTCAGGAGGGGAGTGTTTACTTAGTGGGACGTACTATCAGTTATCACGTTCGTGTCTGACAAGGCAGCCCCTTACAAAACAAGGGAATGGAGAAATCGACCGTAGCCTATTGAAATGTTTCCTTCTACTGCTAACTGTATTCCTGGCCATCTGTAGAAAGACCAAATGAGAAAACTTGACTATAGGATTCGCTAATAGAGGGGAAGCGAAACCAGGGTAAGGGAAGTGACCAACATTGTGAGATGCTGCGCGAAGGGAAAGAACACCCCCAGGTAGGTACACCTCATCAGCAAAAATATTATCTTGCACCGATGGCTTCCTGTACATCTGATACACAGGGTGCCCATAATAATAACCATTAACCAGAATGTGCTGTCAAACTGATGTCACATCCTGACCTCAAGTCATGCACCAGGTGCCTCCTGACAGTATCCAGACATGGACCCCTACAATAGGTATGCCCTGACAATATCTGATTCTAGACTCTTGCGTCCAAACAATGTCTGATTCTTGGGTGTTGCATCCTAACAATGTCTGATTCTCAGGTGTTGCATCCTAATACTATCTGATCATAGCCTGTTGTGTCTGGATAATACTTGATCCTAAATGCTTACATTGTAGCAATGCCTAATTCTGGTATCTTCTGCCCTGATGTTGCATCCTCACCTGTATTCATTGGGATTCCACAATAATCATGATGCATGTGCTGGCACTACCTATCATCATGCTTTTCTATCCTGACTCTGCCTATGTGATGCTCCTCTTGTCTGGATCCCTGCCTGCATACACAATACATCCAGATTTCAACTCGACTACGACATCTCATCTTGATACTACTACTTCATCTCTGGACCTCCTCAGGATACCTTCAGAAGTGTAGTTAATTACACCTGACACTGTCTGCATGTTGCAAACAGTATTGTCTAATCTTCCCAACTCCCTCCTGATATCTGATATACTACATTGTGATTGCCTTGATACCCTCTGGATGGCTGCTTTTCATAGATTCTACGGTGAATATCGCCTTGATTATTTCTTTGCACTACATGCTTTGGTTTCTATTGTAGTGTCATCATAGTCAACTAAATTAAATCTTTTACTCATAATGTTCACATGTTCTTAATTCCCCTTTATCACCTTTAGTGACAGTCCTACCCCTCCGCTCATCATTATCCGACTTATAATGACATCACTGCTGGTGCTGCTTGTGCTTTCTGAGGATCTCTAAGGCTCAATAATATCCCCCGAGATAGAAAAGGGATCCCCACTGGTGCTGCTTACACTTCCTGAGAATCATCTGGACTCAGAGGACCCGAACCTTGTAACTGAAGCTTCCAGGCTACCAACATCTGGCTCAAGTCAAACCAGTTGTTAGTTTTGGGCAAGGGATTCCAATGTTCCTGATGCCCCACTAGGTCCAAGTACCAGTAATTAGTGTATCATGGTACACGCTGTATAGAAGTGTGGTTAGATATCTGACTCTGGAGCTCAGTGCTAACGGCTTCCCAATCATCTTTGTATCCTTCACAGTGGGCCCGCAGTATACCATGAACTTGCACAACCCTCTTATCAATTGTTTGTCAAACATCTTTGAAAATCATATGCTAGATCCTCTGTGGGCACTTACCCCAAGTTTCTTTTAGCCAGTCAAAAAGGTCTTATATGTTTAGTCACAGGTTAACTACCCTGTTTGTGAATGAACAGTTGGATGATTTCGAGACTGACACCTAGCTGGCTCAGGCTTCAAGTCTCTGGGCTCCTGATATATCCCTGTTTGCCATGCATATGGTGTATGGCAGATTATGGTGCACATCAAGTAGATCATAGTACCATTGACACATGCAAGAAACCTAGGATCCACAATGCCTTGCATCTTCTTTCCTGCAAAATATTTACAGAAAATTGCCTCAGGAATCTGGGGTACAAGGAATCGTAATTTCAGGCCATAGGTTACGTCTAATTACAGTCAGTAGTGGTGACTATATGGCCAGCATCTGGTGGAGTAAAACATTGTACCCTCTCGTGTCACACATAAACCTGTCCTGTTCCAGCAGATAATTGAATCTGCACACTATAGCTGTGAGATTATCTGGCAGACTGTATAACTCCATAATCTCTTTCTTCACCTCATGTACAAACTAGGATTGTAGCCCAAAGTATTTTTGGCATATCTTTCTAGGTTAGTATTACATTCTGTGTTGTGTCATATCTGCCTGAGTCCACTTACCAAACTTATGCACTGCTCTAAGGGTTAGATGTTTTCACCATCTGCAATATTAACAAGTATGGCATCCTAAACATTGTGCACCTGGGCTGTCAGAGTACCAACATTCAGGAGTGGCTGCTCAAACATTATGTACCATAGAATCAGAGTCTTTACATCACCTAATATGGCCCTTTCCACACCTGTCACTAGATTTCGCAAACAGTGAGGAGCTGGACTAGAGATCAGGGTGCCAGATGCAGGACCATGCAGGCTACCAAGTGGGGATGATAACTGTACATCACTCCATGATGAGAACCTTGGAGTACTGTAGGCTCTCTACCAAATTATGCATCCAAGATCCATAGTTATGTGCTGAATAGGACGTATCTCCTAAGACCCTGATATAGTCGAAATGCATATAGTTCTCACCTGAAGTCTCCCTTTCTCTTAGCTACTTGTGAGCTATGATCACGTCTTGATCCATGGCCATCTGCAATATTGATGCCTTCTCCATCAGGTTTGGTGTCTGATTCTGTTTCATCTGGTCCATGTGAGATTTGGTACTCATCACTAATATTGTCTGATAGATGCACTGTTTGGGTATTTAGTTGATCATTGGGTTTGGTTTCGGGTTCTGCATGCATTGTGGTCAGCATTGTGCCCTTCCTAGTAGGCTTCTAATAGCAGATGGAGCAGAATCCTGAGGTAACGACACGTCTTGAGATTCTTGTTGATGCATTCTGGATCTCTCTTTTCCCTATGCTATGGTACTGGGTTTCACATCACATCTACCTCTGTATACATTACGAACTTGTAGCACTGGCTGAATGTATGTATTGGACTGTTGCTTATTCATGGTCTAATAGGTTAGTTAGAGTAAGGTAAGTTAGGATTCAGGTCAGAGTAAAATTGTAGGTATCTCAAGTACAGTTTGGTGAAGATGAAAAGATTGTATAGTTTTCTTGTATTGTATACAATGCATCAGATATTATATACAAGGCTCCTAAGGGGGGGCATGAAAGATCACTGACTATTACTCATTATTGAAGCAAAAGATTTGCTTGCAAAATTGTGTTTTCAGAATGTTCAACATTATGTTCATAATAATCTAAGCATTCTCAACTACAATTAGACTCAAGACTCTGGCATGAAAAAATTAGATGAAATGAGGGTGTTCTTTGGGTGGGTGGCTTAATAAAATCTAGCCACAAACTGTATCATTTACCAATACTATTGGTGCTATGGTATTCTTGCATTGCCTAACTGGCACTAGAAGTGTCTGAAATCATCTCCTGGTATCGAGTCAACACAGCTGAACACCCAAGAGGCTGAATTCAAGCAATCTGACCTACTCAGGCATAGAAGTTAGTGATGAGATACACAGGTGTTGTAGCCCCACTATCCATAATCAACTTCAAACCTAGGTCTATCTCATCACTAACATCAATACCCTAGTAGAGAATCGACTTAGATGGTCAGCCAATACTAGGTGATACACCAGATGTCAAAGCAAGAGGGCTGAATACTATTACTATTATCACATACTGTAGTCTGCTGTACTGTACCACGTACTTGACATTGAAATGGCAAGCAATGAGAGACGCCAAAGTAAGGACATCAAATGGTATCATTAGTATCACATAACAGGCACTCGAGATTAAAACATCTAGCAATAGGAGAGGCTGGAGGCATCAATTGGTAACATTAATATCTAACAAGTAAAGGCTAAGAACTACCAGCTAAACCTAGTAAACAAATCACAAAATAGGAGACATAAATAAAACCAAACTTCCAAAATCAGATGGCAAAAAAAAAAGAAAAAGAGACTAAGAGAATTGTACCTAAGAAAACATAGAATATACAACAAAAATCAGCTTTTCACCTTACTGTTATGGTGACACCAGGGATGTCATGCAGCTGTACTGCCAAGAGGTATCGATAACACAGAAATATATGTTATCAATGCCTCTTGGTATCATGACAAGAGTACAGCTAAAAGCTGATTTTATTTTTATATTGAAAAGATATTTTTATACCATGATTGGTCTATAAATATCTTTTAAATATACAACTAAGATCAGCTTTTTGGTATACTGTTCTGGTGACTCTGGGGACATCATGCAGCTGTACTGCAAAGAGGTGTGTACAACTCAGAAATATATGTTATCGATGCCTCTTAGTATCGCAACATCTGTATACCCCAAAGTTGATTTTATTTGTATATTCAAAAGATATTTGTATAAATATTATTATATAGAAATATGATTTCAATATACAAATAAAATGAGCTTTTCACTGTATAGTTGTGGTGATGCTGGGGACGTCGTCCAGCTATACTGACAAGAGATGTTGATAATACAGAAATATATGTTATTGATGCCTCTTGGTATTGTGATAACAGTACAGCCAAAAGCCGATTTTATTTGTATATTTAAAAGATATTTGTATAGATATCATTATATAGAAACATCATTTCAAAATATAAATAACATGGACTTTTCGCTGTAGGGTTGTGGCAATGCTGGGGGCTTTGTGTAGCTTTACTGCCAAGTGGTGTCGATAACACAGCAATATATGTTATCAATGCCTCTTAGTATCATGACAACGATACAGTCAAAAGCCTATTTTATTTTTGTATCTAATAGATATTTCTATACCTCAATAGGTATGCAAAGATCTTTTTGATATACAACAAAAATTGGCTTTTGGCCATAATGTTATGACGATGCTGGGGACCTCATACTGCTTGGGTGCCAAGAGGTGTCAATAACACTGAAATATATGTTATCAATGCCTCTTGGTATTGCAACAACACTAGAGCCAAAAGTCGATTCTCTTTTCTATATCCAATAAATATTTCTATACCATAATAGGGATACAAATATCCTTTGAATATACAAATAAAATGATCTTTTTCACCATACAGTTGTATTGATGCTGGTGATGTCATAATTATTCCTTTATTTGAGTAGTCATATCTAGGAGAGTACACTGGAGATCCCACCCTTCCAGTCAACAGTGGAGAACAACTCATAAGTAAAATGCTCCTACTCCAATCTATTACATATTCTAAACTAATACTCATAGGTGGTGCTATAGCAACATCACCTATGTGAAAAGCTAGTGTGGGTTGTCAAAATCTTGTGTCAGTACTGTGGCATACAGTGCATGTTGTGAGGAAATGAGAAAATATCAAACAGCTCGCTCCCTCAACCTTCACTGCCCAACAGAATTCTATCTGGATTTGGGTATTGAGTTCACTCACAAGCTCCCCACAGTCATGGCCCAGATTGTGCTTGTTTGAGACAAGCACTAGGATCAAGACATGGGGGAAGTCAAGCATCATCTAAGGCTCTTGGTGTGAGATACTGCCTAGAACATTAGGATATCGAATGGGTGCCATCTGGCCAAGGGGGAGGAGGCTGGTGGTGGTAAGGTCATGGGACCTCAAAGTAAGTATTCCCTTGTACCATCAATTATCTATTATCCTATCTATCATCTGTTATGCTCATGCTAACACAGTTTATTAGTGGTTCAGTCTGATTGAGACTCTGCTTATTGCCCTCAGGCAATAAGGATATATATCATCCATGGGATGGGTGTCCTGGAACTTACACACCCGTTTCTTGGTCAACCATAGTATGCTAGTGTCTTGTACCATGGAATTGACTGGGGGGTCCTACCTGATGGTGGTGTAGAATGGACAACTAGATGTGTTGGTGGACGGGATGGAGAGAAGTGTGTAATGTATTCTTTGTTCTCTCTATTTATAGAGGAGAGAGACTTAGTGACTTATATACTTTGGATTGGGTGGTACCAAGTCCCACCTGACAACTGGTCACACACACCAACTCCCCTATAAACCTATACTACCTATGTTACCCTCTTATAACATATAGACTTATGATACCAACCTAATATATGTCTTATAAACTAATACTCTCAGGATTACCCATAACCCATGATAGTACCATCACTCTCCCTAATCCAGAGTTATATGACATATAGACAGACATAGTAGTCATAGTACGAAAAACAAAACATCTTTTTTTTATACAAAAAGAAAAATCAAAAAAACCTTTTATAATATAAATAATAATTATACCCTCAAGCAGCTAAAACATTCCCAACATAGTCAGAAATAAGCTATGCTTAGTCTTTTCTAATGCCTTTGTAAGGCCATCATCTATCATATCATCTATCCTCAGATACTTGATCTCTGCATCTCTAGAAGCTACAATCTCTTGTAACCAGAAATAACGTACTTCTACATGACGTGTTGAGGCCTAGAATTGCCCATTAACCAAGCTAGCAATACAGGCCTGGTTATCATTCCAGATACTAATCAGTGGTAGCTGATTTCTTTTTCGCAAACTATATAATTCCACCTGAACCTTCTGCAACCAGATTCCCTCATCAGCAGCCATGGCAGTTGCATTAAACTCGGCATCAGCAGTCGACTTCGCCACAGTTCACTGTCTTTGTGATTTCCAGTTTACCGTAGCTGCAAATGGATCAGTTATAATGAAACCACTTGTTAATTTCATCCCATCAACCTCCCCTGCGAAGTTGGCATCAGCGTAGACAGTGAGCTTTATACCAGTCACTTCACTTTTTTTCTTTATTACTGCTCCTGCTTCTTCCAAGTATGATGTATAAACCTTTAGTTTCCTGGAGGTATCATAGAATTCTTTTTACTGCATGCCAGTGTAGTATTGAGGGATCTGCCGAAAAACATCCAACAAGTCCAGCAGCATAAGCAATATCAGGTCGAGCAGTAACTGTGGCATAGGTGAGACTTCCCACTGCCTCCTGATATAGTTGTAGATTTGCCTGCTCTTCACTCTCAGTTCTCTTGTACATCTTCACCTTAGTATCAAGTAGCATTGAGTATTCTTTACTGTTTTCCATGGAAAGCCTTTTCAAAATCTTTGTCAGATACACCTGTTGATTAAGGCATATCTTTCATTTTTCTCTATTACGCTCCACCTGCATGCTCAGAAAAAACCTAATATTTCTCAAATCCTTGATCATGAATCGGAGTTTGATCAAGTGTTTCATTTCTTCAACCTCTGCTTTCGTTCCAATCAAGAGTAAATCATCCACCCAAGCAATGATAGTTGCACCAGTCTCAGATGTATAGATTCCAGCTTCATACTTAGATGGAATCATGCTCATCTCCAAGACAAAATACATCTCCAACATGTGATACCAATTTTGACCTGCTTGTTTAAGACCATACAAGCTTCTTTTTAGTTTCACAATTGCTGGATCTCTGTTTGACTTCTTCTCTTCATCTTGATTTCCTCCTCCACTTTTCTTTAAAACAACCTTTCCACTTCTTCCTATTTTGAAATCCTTTGGAAGTTTCTGGTAAAGCTCCTCCTCAACTTCACTCTCTAGGAAAGCAGTAACAATATCCAATTGTACTATTTCCTTATCTTCTGCTACTGCCTTCAAAAGCACAATCCTTATAGCAGCATAGGAAATGGTAGGTGAATAGGTGTCACCAAAATCAATTCCAGGTCTTTGACGGAAACAATGGGCAACAAGTCTCACTTTATAACAACCAACTTTGCCATTATCTCCAATCTTTTCCTGAAGAACCATCCATGAGCTGATCGGTTTGGCATTCTCTGGTAGCCCATGGGGCTTGATAAGGTCCCAAGTTCTATGAGTTTCAAGAGACTCCAACTGACTATTGATTGCTGTCATCCAGTACCCTCAATCAGCACCTTGCAATGTATCTTCAATACTATTTGGTCCATCATTTACCATTAAAGCCATATCAGTATGGAAAGTGGAGTTTGATTCTTCTCCTTCAGCTTTCTGCTTTCCTTTCTTTCTACTAGACATACTATCACCAGAATCAGAGTCTGATCTTCCTCTCTTATCTCTCCATTCTGGACTTTCTCTTGTTACATTCTGATTCCTTTCCCAATAGGGTCCCAAATCAGAGCGTAAAGCACCAAGTGCCCTTGATCTTCTTCTTGCAGGTGTTTGTGGAGGAGGTGCTAAGGTATTTTGAATATCATTCTCATATTTATTATTTGTCTTCAGTAAAACCTGTGGTGTAAAGATAGGTGTACTGATTCTCCTTGCCAATCTCAAACCTTGTTCCTTTCTCCATGGTTGAATTGGAGGTAAAATCATTTACTCAACCTTTTGATGCTTTGTCTGCATTGGACTTGCTGTTATTTGCATCTCTAGTTCATGGGTAAATGGCAGAAAAATCTGCCTTGAACTTTGTTGGAAATAAGGAGTATTCTCATAGAAGACTACATCTCGTGACTTAATGAGCATCTTGATTTGAGAATTATATAGGCGATACTGCTTTATTGTCAAAGTATATCCCACAAACATTAGTCTTTCAGCTCTCACACTCCACTTCTTATCCTTTCGATTTGCAGGATGGATTTAAGCATATGCAGAGCATCCCCAAATCTGAAGGTGTGTGACAGTTGGTTTGCTTAAGAACCATAACTCAAATAATATTGCTTCTTTTCCATGTGTACCATTCATCAAGGATATATTTTTTAGATACACTACAGTCTGAACAGCTTCTGCCCAATATGACTTTGGGGCTGCTGCCCATTGGAGTAGGGTATTTGCTCGCCCAACTAAGACTCTATTACTATTCTCTGAAACTCTATCTTCCTGGGGAGTATAAGGAATAGTGACATGTGCTTCGATCCTGCATTTTTCTAGTTCTCTCAAGAAAGCAGATCCAGTGAACTCGCCACCTCGATCGGTTCGAACAGCTTTTATCATATAATCATTTCCTTTCTTCTTGTGCAATCTCTCAACATGAACCTTATAACTCTTAAAGTAATCAGCAGCTTCACTCTTCTTCTTCAAGAAATACACTGCTGTAAACTTAGTGAAATCGTCAATCAGGAGCATAAAATATGAACTGCCAATAATTGACTTTTCTTTCATTGGACCGCACAGGTCTGAGTGTACTAGTTGTAGTGGTATAGTTGTTTTGTGCTCAGCAGACTTAAATGGCATTCTTCTCATTTTTCCAATAAGACAAGATTGACAATGTTGATAAGTAGTTGATGAGTGAAGTATAGGCATCCCTGTGACAAGCTCTTTATTGCTCATTTTTAACACAGCTTTGGGATGGAGATGACCAAAACACTGGTGCCAAAGAGACAATTGAGAGTCATCTACTGTTGATAGTTGGAAAACGGAATCAGTCGGCAGTTCATGGTTCACCAAGGTGTACATTCAGTTAATCTTAATTGTAACAGTAGTAAGAACACCATCGAAATAAACCTCTGCTCCTTTGTCCTTGAAGTTGAGACTCATTCCTTTTGCTGCGAGTTGGCAAACTGAGATGAGGTTCGTATTCCCAGCATCAGATACATAGAGAACATCTGTCAATTGCACAGTCTCATTGCCTATACCTGGAATCCAAATAGGGATTTGAATATTCCCAACTCCTTCAGCAGATACCAGTTCACCAGTTGCTGTACAGATCTGATGTTTGTTCTTAGGAAGACTGGTAAACTTGGATTCCATAAATAGGTAGCAATAGTGGGTGATGTGATTGGTACATCCAGAATCAAAAACCCATTCAGACCCTTCACCTCTCTCAATACCACTGCACATCTTCTTAACCTCTCCAGGCCCCTCATTTTCACCAATCTCCTCAACCTTCTCTACCATCTTCGCACTTCTTCCCTTGATATCCTCTGTCATCCACATCTTCTCCTTCATTAATCCTGCTTCTTCAGTATTCCCACTCCTCGGGTGTCCTCTCTGGCCAAACTCCTTATTCTTGCCTCCTGCAACTTTCGAGTTTGACCAACAATCTTTCTCTTTATGGCCTTTCTTGCCACATATATGGCAGGTACTAGTAAATCTTTGGCCTGCAGAATATTCACGAGATCTACGACTCCCTTTACTGGTACCACCATCATCAATTCTCTTTCTCCAAGGCTTGCTTGAGGCAAACAATCCTTGACCAGGTTCCATCGATTTCTTTCTTTGCAATTCTGCCTCATAGGCAGTAAGAAGTGATTGAAGTTTCATATATCCATGAATCGTAGTGGTTGACAGAAGGGTAGACTTCATAATCATAGTCCATGTTTTGCATTCAACAGATTTTAGAAGACTATTGAAAATATGAAATATCATTTGGGCACTGGTTGGAGATTTGCCACAAATGATCAACTTGTCTTTAATTTCCTTGAGTCTATTCAGGAAAGCAAGAACGGTTCCAGAATCCTCTAGCTGACATTTGTAGAGTTCTATTTGAAGGTAATTGGCATTGTAGGTTATTATTGTTTCATAAGTCTGGCAAATATTATCCCAAATCTTTTTTTGTATATCCCAGGTACTTTCATAGTAACTGATGGCAATTGCATCAGTCATGGCTAACCTTAACATACCAATTGCCTTCTGAATATGACATCTTTGAGCAAGGTAAAGCTCATCAAGCTTTGCATAATTTTCATCTCCAAGCATCGGCTGCTCTAGGATCATTTCTAACCCAGTGGTCAGGTCCCAGAATCCCTCTTGCAGAAGGCAATCATTCATTCACAGAGACCAAATCCAATGATTTGTCCCATCTAATTTATCGAACATTACTCTGGATGCACCAGAAGGCAAACCATGATGTTTGCTCATCTTTTTTACTCTAAAGTTTGTTAATCTGGAAACTTTGAGCCTCACAAGAATTCAAAAAAAGAATTCAAGAGACAGGTGGGGGAAGAGAAAATAATTTTTATTATCGAAGATTAAATTATCTAATGTCCTCTAGCTGCTCATGACCTGATGGTGGTGTAGAATGGACAACTAGATGTGTTGGTGGACTGGATGGAGAGAAGTGTGTAATGTGTTTGTTGTTCTCTCTATTTACGGAGGAGAGAGACTTAGTGACTTATATACTTGGGATTGGGTGGTACCAAGTCCCACCTGACAACTGGTCACACGCACCAATTCCCCTATAAACCAATACTACCTATATTACCCTCTTACACCATACAGACTTATGGTACTAACTAATATATGTCTTACTAACTAATACTCTCAGGATTACCCATAACCAATAATAGTACTATCACTAGCATCACTGAGTATGGATAACCTGCTCATGGTGGTGAAATGAGGGTGGGGGTCAGGAGCAATCGGGTGCCCTTGGAGCCTCTCCCCCTCATTAAATCATCCTTTTAAATAAAGATGATGACATATGAGTGTGGCTCCTTGCCAATTGGGGCAGACACCGCCTGGACCTGATGGTTCTTGAGCTACATCTGGGTGAGGGAGCTGATGAGGACTGGAACCCAGAGCCTACAAATGGCAGAAAGCCTTTCTTTGCCAGCAAGGTTTGGGATCACTGTGGGTATGCTGCAGATATTGAGGATGCCTTGATTGAGGAGAAACCTGAGGTGGAGCAGGAGGAAGAGGAGCAGGAGGAGGACCTGGGGGAGGAACAGCAGGTGACTGGTTCTGGGGAGGATATGGGTGAGGTGGACAAGTTGGATGCATTTGTAGGGGAGGATAATGAGGAGGACGAGTTTGAGGGGGACTCTGGCAAGTCCCCAATGGTAATTGGTGATGTAAGTTTCTAACCTAACCTCGATTCAGTTAACTGAGCTAATCACCAATATAGGATGAAGAACTGGTTGAGGAAGTGGGCTCCTCAAGGGGCCAGGACTCCCTGCCCACAGGTGACACCAGGCCTTCCAGGCACTTGGATATGGACAAGCATCAAATGATGCTTACCCTTATCTGAGAGCGGCCCTGGTTGGCAGAGTTCCTAACTCCATTGCTGCCAACCAATCATGGTTGGGTCGATAGGGTCCTGGATATCTCCCCTTCCCCTCATGCACTGATGGTGCCACAAACACCTATGATACCCCCTACACCCCTGGTATCTTTGGTCAACTCTAACTTCCTGACTCCCACGATGGTTCCTTATGCTTGTTCATCCCCTCCTATACCCCGTTGAGGCACAAGGGTCCAGAATGCTCCAAAACAATTTTCCCAGCTGTAGATATTAATTCTTTCTTACGCAGACCTTTCTTAGTATTTTTCTTTTTTTTTTTCTGCTATCTGATTGCAGATTTTATTTTTATTTCCCATTTTGGGATTTGTTTGCTAGGTTTAGCTAGTAGTTCTTAGCCTGTACTTATTAGCCACTAATGTTATTCATTGATGCTGCTGTTATCTCCTATGGCTAGATGTTTTGATCTTGAGTGCCTTGTATGTGATACTAATGATACCATGTGACACACTTACTTTGGCATCTCACATTGCTTGGTATTTCAATCTCGAGTACCTGGTATAGTATAGTAGACTACAGTATATGATAATAGTAATAGCATTCAGCCACCTTACTTTCATATCTGGTGTGTTACCTAGCATTGGCTGACTATCTGAGTCGATTCTCTACAAGGGTATGGATGTTAGTGATGAGATAGACTGGGGTTTGAAGTTGGTCAGGAACAGCCACACTACAACCCCTGTCTATCTCATCACTAACCTCTATACCTGAGAAGGTCAGATTGCTTGAATTCAGCTTCTCAGGCATTCAGCTATGTTGACTTGACACCAGGAGATGATTTCAGACACTTCTAGTACTGGTTAGGCAACCTGAAAATACTGTAGCACCAATAGTATGGGTAAAAGATAATATTCGTGGCTAGATTTTATTAAGTCAGTCAACCTAACAACATTCACATTTCATCTAATTTTTTGAAGCCAGAGTTTTAAGTCCAATTGTAGTTGAGAATGCCTAGATTATTACGAACATAATGTTGAAAACTCTGAAAATGTTATTTTGCAAGCAACTCCTTTGCTTCAATAATGAGTGATAGTCAGTGATCCTGCACCCCTCCCAAGCCCTGCATATCAGACATGATGCATTGTATACAATACGAGAAAGCTATACAAACTTCTCATCTTCACCAAAGCATTGTCGCAATATCAAAAGGTATCGGTAACATTTCTACATTACTGATGCCTCTTAGTATCATGACTGCACAATGTCTCATAGTGTCATGGTCACAATAGTATGACATCCCATGGTGTCATGGTCATGACAACATGACATCCCATGGCATCACAGTTGCGACACCAGTACTCATACCCCAATCCTCGCACCTTCTCCAGTGTACCTCCATGCTTTCTACCATATATTCTCTTCTATGGGTCTACACTCCAGATATGTCCTCCCACCACCAAACCATTACATCAACTCATTGCAATTTCTATATGCACTAGCCTCTTGGGGTAACCTCTGTGAATCTTATTTCTGACCAACAAATCAGGAGTGGCAAAGGGAGAAAGTCACAAACCAGGGTACATCGCTCTATATAACCCTTCACAGCTCCTATACCTTTGGGACCATATTGTGAGATTTCTCAGGTCACGAGAATTGGAATTCCGATTGGCTTAGATCTGTTTGTGGATCCTCTGGTCTGTGCAGATAATCACGATACTAGAACTGACCCTATTCTCAACAGACTGCCTTATGCTTTACAATTCTAAATGTACCATACTATGCTATATCTTTCTCAACCCCTCCAGCATCTTACCAATAATAGCATACTGAGAAACCTTATACATCCCCTCTATTACCAAATACCAATCAGTATAAGGCAAAGGCCTGGGAGCAAGGAGCTGATAACAATTGATATCACACTTTTTCCTACAGTGAAGTCCCTTGTTGATGGAGGATGTGCCTCAATGAAGCTCTCTCACCCCAAGTGCAAGCAACCA
Organism: Choiromyces venosus 120613-1; assembly: GCA_003788595.2. Lineage (NCBI taxonomy): Eukaryota > Fungi > Ascomycota > Pezizomycetes > Pezizales > Tuberaceae > Choiromyces > Choiromyces venosus. The sequence goes on from ML120391.1 coordinate 69,516, forward strand.
AGGCTCAGGCCAAGAACTGATAGTGAAATGAAAGACTGATTTGATAAGGGAATGTCCCTAACCTTAGAGGACCCAGTAGCCTATGAGGAGACAAAGGAGAGGAGTGAGAAGGTGTTCCACATTATTCAGCACAAGGAGGTTATGCAATAGCAGGTGTGTAATACATGTCGTGAAATACCCTAATAACATATCTTTAGGAAACATGATCAAAGTCTTCCTCAATATAGAGATCAAGATGCACAATCCCCATTCACACCTGGCTAACCAGCAAGCACTACCCATGGACAAATGCGATGTGATTGGTGCCCCCTATCAGTAAGTGTACATTGGTGTAGGTGAATTGTATGTGGTCCTTGATTGCAACTATGGCTATCTTTTTGTTGTATTTGCCAATCCAGCCTCTACCATCTATGGTGAGTAGGTTGAGGCTAGGATCGTGAAGCAGGCTACAGACAACATTACCAAGTACCGTGAAATTCAGCCTCTGAGGCCTCCTGGCAGCATAAGGCACAATCATAATGAATATTGGATCCTGTAAAGCCCACAACACTATGACTATCCCAACTAACACTGTGGTGTGTTCTATTGGGGCATTTAGGTACAATAGAGACATGAGGGCCTAGGAACTGTTTTGACTAAGAATACAAACAACATCAGTTCAAATACATGTAGAGACATACAAGTACTGCTTGCCTCGTTCCAGAATATCACACACTTTAAGCAGTTGCTTCTCGGGGCTATTGACAGGCTACAACTCAACACCATGCAGTCTGCTATTGAGTTATTACCCTATCACTTCCGGAATCTCTGGACCAATTTGACAATGCGTGCTTTTCCCTATATTTGTGCCTCATCCATGTCATAATAGAGCCACACTTGGATGAGGGTGCACTTTACTGGATGATGAGTGTACAATTGGGACTGTTTAAAGGGGCTGGCCTTTATGTACTCGATTTAGAATGGTGCTTTTACTTTCCTGCAGGTTCAATAGCAGCCATCTGTAGTCATCAGGTAATCCAATTTATAATACTCTGGACTGGTTCCAGACTCTGCTTGGTTTCAACTATCCATGGGTCCCTGCTGTAGTATGGTTTCAGGAGTAAGACCAAGGCAGGTGGGCAGACACATAAGTGGAAGCATGATTGCATGAATGACACTGCTTGCCCTGATCTCTGGAATGAGGATTCCGATTCTGAATCCTTTCTGAGAAATTAACCTAGCTTATTTGTATGATAAGATGTATCTGCCATCTATTGTGCTGGATTACCCCTGAGGGCATGAGGCTGTATGGATATGTAGATGTGAATTTGTGATGGATGATAACAAAAAAGATAATATGAGAACAATTGATAATGTAGCTGGCAATAATGTTGCTGAGTCTACCATTATGTGTAACTAACATTCATGAAATAAGATTCAAATTTGCACATGTATCGTGATATGAAGTGATGTCAAGTAATGGCCCAAGAAGGGGACATAGCTTGTGTTACAACGGAGAGGATGAGGTGATCTGATAAGATGGGGTAATACAAGTTGTCAAGCTATTAGTGCTAAGACTGTTTGGATATTAGTTACAGTTTACCATATGCAAACCCCTTGACCCAGTGTTCCACTAACATGCTCCAAGATCAACACTATACAGTACTCCTGCATCGCATAATATATAGATAACCCTCAAGATCAACTAGGCAGACTTTCACCATGGCTGTCAAATGTCCATTTTGTCACTGAAGGTATGTGCAGGCAAGTGCATATGAGAAATACCTACAAACTGTACATGCAAATCTGGACATCATACTTGCCTCTACCATAAGACATGCACCTTGCATGAGTGCTATTAATGACACCAAAACACATCTATTCCTCGCCCAGGAGGTAAATAATGAGAATGAATGGCTAGATTCTGATTATGAGTCTAATCTGGATGCCACTGGATGTGATGCTGACACATTGAATCATGATGTGACACATGAGCCTGATGCCGAAGTAGTCAACCATAGCACCTCAGTGATGGCTGGCAGAGAATCATATTACCCAGACTCCAGGGAAGCGATTGGTGGCGTGAGCGTATTTGAGGATGAACACCATACTGTATGCCTGGATCCATGGGCTCTATCTGCCAATCCTCACAACGTCAAACCTGCATCGTGGTTCATTCAGATCAAGGTCTCAAAGTCTCAAATCAATGAATTCTTTTCCAGCAGTCTGTGAAGTTCTGCATCAGTTGACTATAGTTCAATGCATATGCTGGAGAATCATCTCTGATCATTAAACCCCTACAGTCCTTATCTACAATGGTTTAAGGTAAAGTTAACGATGGCAAGAGAATGCAACACTTCTTCTACTGGAGTGGCCTTGACCATGTCAGATACATTCCTCAGCAGATAGCATAAAGGGATGACTTGGTCTACCCACTGCAGCGTGAATATGGCCAGAATAGACATAGGATATATACCAAAATGTATATGGAAGACTAGTGGTGGGACATCCAAGTACTGTACACCCTGCTTTGCAACCTCTTTCATCAGGGTACTGGCTAACCATTTATAGGATACACTTTCATGTGGTGCAACTCTGGTTCCAATAATTGGAATGTATGATCAGACACATCTTACTAACTTCTCGGGTGACAAGAAAGCATAGTCTATCTATATTACAACTGGAAATCTCCTATTGACAAGGTGTAACAAATCTGGATCAATGGCAGTTCTCCTTCTTGTACTATCGCCTGTCCTGCCCAAGTTCCCGCAGTTCTGTTCAGCAGACAACCTGTACAGAAAATCAATTCCGACATACTACAAGGCATATTTGAACTCATACTGTCATCCTCCAAGATGCTGTGCTTGATGGTATCTGAATTGATGGTGCAGATGGGAAGGTCCAGTGGTGCTTCCCTATCTTGTCCACATAGGTTGCAGACCATATAGAAAACATTGAACTACACGGAGTAAAATCTAATGCATGTCCGAAATGTGAGGTACCTCCTGATGCATTAGGAACTGATGCACAGGAGTTGTATCACATGCGAGATTATGCTACATATGACTGGCTCAAATAAGAAAAAGAGCATCAATCGACAGACTCTGGGTCAGGGGACACGAATACCATATTTGATGTACCTGGTATCAAGATAGGATGGAATGTTTTTCATGGGCTTCAATGGGTTTCAGCACCCAATTTGCTCAAGCTAGATTTGCTCAATACAGTTTATTTAGGACTATTCAAGCATATGATGAACTGGGTTCAGGAATTCCCCAAGAAATACACCTAACTGCAGGCCTTTTCATGATGCCGGGAAGGCTTTACCACTATACTTGGGATTCTTTGCACCCAAAAAGCATACCACGAGGTTATGCAGTGGCAAGGAAAGGAGATGAGGAATCTGGGGCATTGTCATTTGGGAGTTCTTGCCATGACTTTGAGGCAGTCTGAGAGTATGCCAGTATTGCCATTCAAATGTGCACTCATCTGCATCAGGTCATTACTCAATTTGTCTTTGATGGCCCAATATCAAAGCCATATACCTGTGACCTTCCATTATATGGAACAATATCTGAATTGATTTCATGATACAAAAGATATCTTTTTCGAGATTCAAATATTGAAGAGGACATGGGCAAAGGATGACAAGCAGTGAAGAGAGCTACATCAGAGAACACAAGCAAACCAATGTGTAACAAAATCCAACTGGTGTCGAGTATAGGAGCAAGATTGTGAAGAAAATATCGACTGATGTATAGAACTAATCTATATGGAATCTCATTCAACTTCATTAAGATGCATCTACTAAGTCATTTCCAGGCTCACATATAACAGTTTGGCAACATTCAGATGTATTTTATGGAGTTTGACCAGCTCATACATAAGAAACAAATCAAGGAGGTTTGGCAGCATTCAAATAAAAGTAATGCTACAAGAGAGATCTTGCACAGCTATGGTCGCCAGTATGTGATCCAAATGAGACTTTTGAACCTAGATTCCCTTGGACATCGTGGGGCTGATCCACCTGCCAATGTCATAGAATATTTAGATAAAACTAATTTTATATTGATGCCAGTAACCAATCATAGGATCCTGAACCGGTATCATGATGATATTTCTGATATGATAGACTTTTGCAAGGTCTTGGGTATCTCACCAGAGAGTATCTATCGGAAATTGATTTGATATAGCCAGAATAGCCTCCACACTGAGTGCTGCCTGCCTGAAGATCGTACCATAGTTCGATTCCTTCCGGTGGAACTACTAACACAACTTGAAATCCCTGTTTAATCATTGCAGGTAACCGACATTTATGACATCTACAGGGCATGCTCTACTGATACGCAACTCTTCAGGAACCAGGCAAGTGGCAACGATTGGGTTTGGGTACAGACAGGTAGCAAGCATATATATGGTGTGCTCTGGGGCCGTCTCTTCATAAAGGCCCTGGTGCTCTTCAAAATGAGAGACTACATGCATGAGGACACATTTCACAGGGTTGCATTGGTCCAAATATTGAATGCGGTTAACTTGCGATGCGTATCTGACATCCACAGCCTTGTCACTGTACAACTAAGGGGAAATGCACAAGAGTTAACTATAGTAGACACAGGGATGAACCTAGGCCTGGTGTACCTCATCTCGGAGACAAACCAGTAATGGTTTGTTAACAGTCATATTGATTTATGGATATTTAATGAGATTTATTGAGGAATCATGAGATCAGACAGTTGGGCCATGACTGTTGCTTTTGGCAAGTATTCTACATCGAGGATAGTTGAATGGCATGTAGAATATTATAGCATCTTTTATTGCAATCTGTTTATAGAAACCTCTATGTAGAAACTAAATAATAGAAACTAAATAATAGATAAAACTAAAAGTACACAATGTAGAAAATTACAGTGGTGGATTGGTCAGTCCTGGAGATTGGGACTCTGATGAGACAATGCAGTGAAACATTGTGGGTCCTGAAATTACAATGACACTATGGGACATTGTGGGTCCTGACATTCTAGCAAACAGTGAAGAAACCAAACAGATTGCGACAAATCGCCACAATGCCCAGTGGCCTCACAGTGAGGAACCAACAATGGTGACGTATCAGGATACTGGGAAGGTTCAGGGTAGGGATGGGGACATGAGAGGATGGAAGGCATCTATGGTTGATGTTAGGATAGAGTTATGGCATCATCATGAGAGATGGAAGGAAGGTGATGGGGGGCAGCCTTTTGTAGCCATGCCCTGTGGTACTCCCATGAGGCAATGGCCATAGCCAGATGTCAGGATATAGGGAAGAAGCTGCAACAGAAATGCAGATATCCCAGGGTCATGAAGATGTCAACTCAATGTCAGGTAGTGTCCTGATGCTGCAAAGAATTACTATGCAATACAGGATACACCAGTTGTAATATTGTGTTGCAACACATATCATGATGCATAGAGCACAACAGGGGGTTGCAATAGAACTCAGGATGCACCAGGCATACAGGGTACATGAGAAATGCAGTGTGCATCAGGACATAATGCCCATACATCAGATACAGGTTTTCTTTTTGCTGATGCTCAAGAGGGCATTAAGGAGGGGATGCCAAAATGCAAACAAGTGATGGAAAGTATTCTTCCTGACCCCCCATAGGTGGGGGGAGGAGGGAAAAAGTAGTGATGATTTCACTTGCAGTCATGGTGTTGAGTCATTTCCAAATAGGTAATAAATTTCAATGACTGGAGATGTAGTGGAGATGGAGGATGATATACTTTTTGACAATTTTTTTTTTTTTTTTTATCTGTTTTTATTTTTATTTAAGGTACAAAAAATGCGTATGCAGCCTAAAGGGCTATCGTGTAAAAGAACCTCCAACCCAGGCCAGGCCCTGGAAAGCTATACAAAAACCATGGTCCAAAGACCTGGTCGAAAAACTATCCTAACAAGCAACCACACCTGTGAACTACAAAAATATGAAATCCAACCAAAATCGCGCAGCAACTAGGAAAACTAAAATCCTGACAGTGCACCTAACAAAGAAATCCTAAAATCCAAAACCTAAGGAAAACCAAACTGGCAATGTTGCAGCCAGCCCCGGCAAAAGTTGGATTATTGTACCCATAGGCAGATAGCCCGAGCCAGGGAGTCGAGAGGGAGTCAGGCACTTGATAGGAGTTTGGCAGAAGTGAGGAACCCCAGAAACCCATCTGAATAGAGAGGGTGGAGTTGGCAGTATAAGGGTACCAGCTGAGGAGAGGATAGGTGGTAGTAATATACCAGCTAGAGTAGATTCGAAGCCGACTGACCATATTACCGCATCTCTCATGTAGTCCCTTGTGATATGAGAGATGGCGTCACTGCTAGAGTGGATCCCAGTGGCAGGAAGGCATTGGGGAGGTGGATCAGGGGGCAGTTGGGTGCAAGTTGATCATCCGGAGGGGGGGAGGTCTAAGAGGGGAGTTTTTACTCGGCGGGACATACTATCAGTTATCTCGTTCATGTCTGACAAGGCAGCCTCCTGCGAAAAAGGAGAATAGAGAAATCGACCTTGGCCTGTTGAAAAGTTTCCTCCTACTGCTAACTGTGTTCCTGGCCATCTGTAGAAAGACTGAATGAAAATGCCTGACTGTAGAAATCGCTAAGCAAGGGGAAGCGAAAGCTGGGTAAGAGAAGTAACTAACATTGTGAGATTCTGGGAGGGAGGAAAGAACATACTCAGGAGGGTAGACCTCAAGAGGGAAGTGAGGAGGGGATGCCAAAATGCAAACAGAAGATGAAAAGTGTTCCTCGTGACCACCCCTAGGTGGGGATGAGGATGGAAAGAGAGGTGATGATTTCACTCGTAGTCATGGTGTTGAGTCATTCCCAAATAGGAAATAAATTTCAATGACTGGAGGTGTAGCAGAGACGGAGGATGTATACTTTTTGACCAGTTTGTTGACATATGTATCTTCCTGTTACTGGTAGCCAGTCATACTTTCAGAGATAAATGCGATTGTAGTATTAAGAGTAGGCAATAACAGAACTTGAACATGCGAAATGTAGAGTGTATAGGATAGGTATCAAGGACAAGAAGATGAGGGGATGTGACAATGATATGGTTGTTCTCATGGGTATTAGCAGAGTGAGGAAAAGAGGTCCATTGGTTGTCAAGCAATGATACATTGAGACCTTGAATCCATTGAAGTATGATATCTGTATCCATATAGGCTGTTTTATTAAATACAACAGTAACCTGTTCATCATAAAACTGTCTCTTTTTCTGAATATTTTATTCTTTTCCTTCTTCACAAGATATTAGTAAAGGCTTACAATGTGGTAAGCTATCTACTGTAATAAATATCATCAGGGATACTTGCCAATTCATCTAAGACTTGTTATAAACCTTTTTCTTTTTTTACTGACTTTTCACCACATTGGGCATAGGTATGTTTTCCATAAAAGTCAAATGGGAGTGCCATTTGATCAAAATTGAAAATTCTGTGAAGACTGTATCATTGAACATTATATATATTCTCTCCTTGCCTTGGAAGAGAATTATGGTGTACATATCCAAGAAATTCTGACCCAATTTTCAGATATTCACTTGGTGTCTGGTGTGATTGGGAAGTTGGTACATGAAATGATACATCATACTGTTCTTTAAATTCAGTGAACCATCTATCAGAAAGTTGTCAGGAAAAGACCTAATTCTCATAATGTATTGAAACTTGCACTAGATATTCTTCCTCAGAAATCTGAAGTGTATGCTGTATAAACTAGCTTTGTGTAATTTCCTGTCTATTTAATACAGTTAGGTGCTATAGCTCAGCTAAATGGACCTCTATCTTTAGCTCAGATATCTGTTGATCACTTCCTAATGAATTTTAAAAAACGTTTTTATTTCAACCTAATTTTTATAATATTTACCTATACTCTTTTGCCTGCTTTAGCATCAAGAATTATCTTTTCTCTCAATTTCCATCTCTGTAACTGGCTATTTAGCAGGTTGACAAGGGATACAGTATTGTTTCTCCTATATTTCTGATATAGTAGCTTTAGCTATATATTTACTCATAATTACACAATTGATTAATACTTTACCAGTTTCATCTTGCTTTCATTCTCTTCCATTTTGAAGGAATGTTAATGCTTCCAATCTTTCTTCTCTTATTGTTGTTCTTCAGTTCCTTAATTTGTCATAGTTCTCATCCTTGCTTAGAAGAAATCATTTATATGAAGGACTGGAACATGAGTTGACAATTGCTGTCTGCAGATTGATTTCTTGAAGCTTAGGAAGTATTGGCTACTCTTCTGGTCCAGGGTTAAATATTGCTTGAGGATTGCAAGGAAGCATTTGATGGTTTTGTGTAGGTACTGGTATGGAGGCATGTTCCTAGCAGGATGATTAGATATTGTGATTATTCTTATCAGAGTGTGATGATGATAAAGTAGTCCTAATAATTGACATTTTGGCAATAGAGGTCTTAGTATGTCCCAGTTGTTCATTTTATTCACTGGAGTACCTTTTGCATAACCATATCACATTTCTGCTGATCATTTCTCTTTCATTACTCCTAACCACTAGTCACCTCTAGCTTGCAACCCCATACTTTGAATAAGCCACACAGCTTATTTACAGAATTCTATGGTACTCAAGTACTGTGGAGGAGAGATTATGTAATACTAGAGTTGGGTGGTAAACTCTATGTGGTAGCTAGGGCTTAGTTGCTGTGACTTTTGTTTCTTAGCTAATTTGTTTTCAGGGTTAGGGCATGTGACTGGTGCAGCCTTAAACCTAGTTTTCATTCTTGTCAAGTATGGGGTTATGCCCCATGTCATGAACTTAATCATATCTAACTACCAGCATGAGATACTCCCCCCAGCAAACAGGTTCTTTAAGGAAAATATCCTCCACCCAGCCTTTTGCCTATCCAATCTCTTGTTGTCCTCTCACCCAGCCTTTCAAATGAAACTCCCACTCCCCCTGAATCACCTGCCCCTCACCCCCTGTTGCCCACTCGCCCAACCTTACAAAATAAACTCCCCCTCCCCCCTGGCTACCTTCCCCTCACACCCTGTTGCCCCCTCACTCAACCAAACAAATAGAACTCCCCCTCCCTGCTTGCCCTTCTTCCCCTCATCTATTTAGTTTCATTTACAAAAAAAACACACCCCATCATCTCCATGCCCAGTGGTCATGTATTTATGAAACCCTAAAAGTAAGGAAACACACTCTGTCATCTCTATGCCTAGTGGTCATGTATTTATGAAATCCTATGAAAAAGGAAACCCACCCCATCATCTCGATGCCCAGTAGTCATGTATTTATGAAATCCTATACACAAGGAAACCAGCCCCATCACCTCCATACCCAGCTGTCATGTAAATAAAGAAATACTACCCCCCAGCATCATGCTCCTGAGTCACTGGGCCACCATCTTCTCATCACTCGGGCCACTTCCGAGCAGTTCTCTTCCCCTATTGGCACTGTTTATCTTTTCCCCTATCCCCAACCACCTTGTACTCGTGTAGGTAGGTTCTCGCATGTTGCTCTAGTCTGGCTTTTTCTTGTCTCAGTTCTTTGCTGCAGGTTGGGCAGGGTTTTGTCTTTGGGATTCTGGTGGTTTTTTTTGTGATTGGGAGGTGGGTAGGTTGATTCCGGCCGCCACAGTTTGGACTTGCCCTGTTTTCCTTCCCCCTTTGTATCGTTCCTCCTCCATTTTTTTGTTTATCTTCTCTGGACATGTCTCCATCCATTCCAGTATTGCCTTCTGGTCCCTGGTTTTATATGGGTCTGCTTTTACTGGGATTACGACTCCGTGTCTTTCAGTCTGTTGTTCCCCTATTATGATATCCCTCCTGTAGAGGCATACTCCCCTTATCACTTCGTCTGTCTGGTATGGTCATCCTACTGTTGCCCTGAGGTTGACAAGGTTTCTCATTTGGGTTCTTGCTACCTCTTTCCAGTGTTTGTAGCTTCTCTTTGGGGTTCCCTTGTATCAGATGCTTTCCTCTTCAATACTATTTTTCCAGTTTTCGAGTAGGTGTTCCTTGAGGTTGCTTTTTCCCAGCTTGCTGTTGTGGGTATTTTTGACAATTGTTTTAGCTCCCATCTGGTCTATCCATTTCCTGGTCCATTCCATGGGCTGGCCTAGGCAATGGGCGCGGAGGTATAACAGGTTTTGTCTGTGGTGGCTATAGATCCTTAGAGGAACTATTCCTGTTTCCGCATATATTGCTGTCATGGGAAGCCTCTTCTCTAGGCTGAAAGCACATCTGGTTATCTTGTTTAGCACTGTCTGTGCTTTGTCTATATCCTTTACTGCTTCCCACACTTCTATCCTGTAGGTTAGTTATGGGAGGATTAGTCCTTGGATTAGCCTCAGGGTTATCCATGCGTTGAGTCCCCCCTTGTCATGTCTGCTTGTTAGGGCTCTGGGGAACCAGCTAGTTTCTTGGACTTTCACTGTCCAGTGCATGATGTGGTTCTTCCATTTGAAGTCTGGGGATATGAATTATCCTAGCCATCTTATTACTGTCTTTTCCAGGGCAGTGAACTCTCCCACCTTTAGTGTTATGTGTTTATCTTGTAGTGTCTTGATGTGTATTCTTGCCATTTTGAGGGGCAACACATTGTAGCCATGGACCTTGCATATGGCATCTAACTTGTTTAGGGTGTCCTAGTGGGCCAGCTGTCCCTGGGCTTGGTTTCTGTATGTGGTGGCCACTAGTATAATGTCCATTTAGGTTAGGAGGTGGGTCATAGTTCCTTCAATTCCCGTGGCTTTTATTGCTGTTATTTCCCTCATGCTTACCAGACACAAGATAGGCGATTGGGGGTACCCTTGGAGGGTCCCCTCATCTGTTGCAAAGGCCTTGGAGTATCTTCCATTGAATCTGTAGGTGGTATTCCTGCTGGCCACTGAGCTTTTGACCCATTGTTGGAGGTGGGTATTCAATTTCTTTATCGTTGCATACACTTCTTCCATCCTCAGGTGGTCGAATCCCCCTTCAATGTCTAGGGCTGTTAGGCATACGTATGGTTGCTTGGAGGTAGTTAGTATGTCGTTGAGCACTTGGATTGCATCTGTCATTCTGTTGTCCTTTCGGCCTCTTTACATGTTAGGTGTTAGCAGGTCAAGTTTAGCAATGCGTATTACTCCTGTCCTCTCTAGTACTTTGGTTAGAATAGATTGGAGTTGTATCAGTCTCCAGCTCTTGACCACTGTGGATGATTCCTTTTTCTCCTTTTTTAGCAGGATCATGCTGCTTTCTTTCCAGCTTGCAGGGATCCCTTTGGTGCATGCCCTGTTTATTGTATTAGGGAAGAGGGTCTCCCTGCACTTTCTGAACTCCTTGATTGCTCTGACAGGGGTGAGATCCAGTCTAGTTACAGCTCCATTTGGTGTGGCTTTCAGGGTAGTGTCCAGTAAGCCTATTTCCAGTCTTTCCAGTCTTTCTGTAATTGCTTCTAGGGTGCATCTGCTTTCTCCTCCATATAGTTCTGCATGTAGTTTCTGGGCTATGTGGGGGTGTTCTGCTACTATACTCCTATCCTTTCTGATCAGTGATGGTATGGGCTGTTTAATGTTTCTTAGTTTGATGATCGTGAAGCATTCTGGGTCTGTTTCTTCTTGGAGGGCTTTGCTGTTTGTTTTCATGTTGGCCTTGGCAATTTCCTTCCTGAACTGCCATCTTTTGTCTCATATGGTGGTGCATTTAACATTGTTCCTTAGGTCCCTCAAGACTGCTTTCCTGGATTCAGACAGTTTGGCATTTCAGAAGGCCCTTGCATTCTCTCTTGCTCTGGGGGTATGCTTTTGGACGATCCTTGATATTTCTTGGTGGATGTGGGTCGGGTCATTGTTATCTTGTTTCAGGAGTAGGAATTACAACCTTATACTATCCCAGTTGGCCTTGTCATATCTCTGTGGTTTTGGTGTGCGATTTTCTCTATTGTATTCTGGTACTGATATGCAGGGCTGTGTGGTCTGAGGCTGGCATGAGAATGTTTTTGACCCAGAGGTTATGGTATCTATCTGAGATTATCAGGTCCAATGTGGTCCCCATCAGGTAGATATTTGATGAGGAGTGAGTTATGGCATAGGAGTCAGCTAATGTGAGACTTCTTTTGGTCATCCAACTCCTCATTTCTTTTCCTGCTGTGGTGGGTAATCCGGAAGACCAGGCCCAGTCGATTGCATTGAGGTCTCCTATTAATATGTTGTTGCTTCCTTTATGCCATTTGATATAGTGGTCGAAGCAGTGGATTTCCTTTAGGAGGGTGTTGCCTTTCCTATTGTATCATGGTCTCTGGTATCCAATCATTATTTCTGTGCTGCTTGTCTATAGTGTATAGAATTGTGAGTTGACTCTTTCTGTTACAAACATGTAAACATATTTATTTTCAATATAGGAGGCGCAGCCCTATTGTACTTCTTCTGCATCAGCATAGCATATGTAACCTTCTATGTATATCGAGTTATCATTTTCTAGGGGGCATTCTATTAATGCAATAATTTTCTATTTGAGTTTTTGTGAGGTCTTCAATAACTCTGTGACAACATTCATGGACCTGCCAACGTTGTGATAAATTATGTCAATGGTTGCCATAAATTAGTCATGGGGGGTTTGTAGGTGCGGTGCAGCTGGGTTGGCAACTACCAAACTGTTTTCGGGTGCTACTCCCCCTGCTTGGTTTCTAGTGGGGCAGTGGTTGTCTCCTGGGAAATGGGTGGTTTCCTCACTCTTGGTACATCTTCTGATGGTGTGAGAGCAAGGCCTTCATTTTTCAGACATGCAGTATAGCTCTGGGCAGCTGTAATCTTTGGTGTGGTGGTCTCCTTTATAGAACTTGTAGGTTGGTGGGAGGTGGCAGTGTACTGCATGGTGCCCCATTTGTAGGCATCTCACGCAGCATGGGGAGGAGTCTCTCCTGGCGTATCTCATGAAAGTGCATCATTGTCCAAATATTGCCATGCTGCCTTCAGGTTTTATGCGTTGAGAGCTGACCCAGTCATTCATTTCCATGGTTGCAATCACTGCAGATTTGAACTTCCTGTCCACCTTGAGTACTGTGAGGGATCTGATCCATTTTGGACTGTCTATGACATAGATGGCAAGGTTGTAGTCTAAGATTTCCCTTTCCAGGTCATTCCAGTTTGGGGAGTCTGCATCCCAGTCTGTTAGTAGTCAGTCCTCATCATTTCCCAATAGGACCTTGTGGATGAGGATATTAACTGTAGGGATGTCAGTGACAATGCTGAATCTGAAGATGTCAATTGCATTTAGTGCTTTGGTGATAGCATTAGAGTCCTGGAGGGCCGGTTCTGATGGGAGGTCTTGGACTGTTGTGAGGACTAGGTTGTCATTGTGGTTGTATTCCACAAAGGTGAATTTGACCATGGATGCTCCGTTTACAGCATCTCTAATTTGGACAGTTGATTGTCCCGCTGCTCCTACTCACCTGCCCTTTTCCACTGATCAGATCAGGAGTTGCCTCTATCTTTCATTGGGGGTGGATGGAGCTGAGGGTCCTTGGCCCTAGTCACTGTTTGAGGTTGTGGGGCCCTTTCCTTTGTTTCTCTTAACCAGAACAAAATTGTTAGTGTCTATTCCTGCTGCTGTCATTGCTGCATAGGTCTGTTTAGCCATGGCACATTATTCTGTGGTGGTGGTGCAGGTGTCCTTGGGCACTGCTGGGGGTGGTTTTGGTGCCCTGCTTTACTGCAATGTAGGTCTTTGTGCTTGTCTCTGTTGGGTCACTTGGGCTCTTGCTGGTGCGGGTTGTAAGGTTGGTAGGTTGTTTTGGTGTTGAGGTTGGGGGTGGTGTTTCCCCTGATGGCTTCCAAAATCCTGGCCTCCATTTATTCCAGCTTTTTTTTGAAGGTGTCTTCTATAGCTAGCAGGAGGATTGCAACTCCCTTATTGGTAGGGTTGGAGTCTCTCCAGCTGATGTGTCTTAGGACTTCTTCTGGAGTGTTGACCACTACTATTTCCCCCAGGTAAAATGGGACTAGTATGATGGTGGGGCACTCCTGCAATGTCATTTCTTGGGTGGCTTTTCCTTTGGCCTTATTGTTTTTAGTGTTTTTGTTTGTTAGTGTTACAATCCTCTCCTGTTTGGGTATACTTGCAGTAGGTAATGTTTCTCATTTCGTTTATTTAACGGATCTGTCTCTTTCAGATTCTCACTTATCTCATTCTCACAGTTCAATTCCTAGACTTCTATGATTTCCCGATTCCCCTAATTGATGACCCTGAGATTCTGAATGTAGTCATTGGTAAGAGATCTTTTTGTATTGAAAAGTATTTAGATGGTTGCATGAGGAACTAACGACTACTGCCTACGCGCCTCCCTATATAGTCATTCTTCACACAACCCTAACCCTTGATGACTCATCCTTATGAGTCATCTTGTGAAATCCATCAGCTGACTCCTATGAACCTACCTCGCTAACTATCCAAACCAATCAAAACTTATAAAACTAATCATGTGCGCAAATCTCGTCCCATGTGTGAAACCTGTGACCCATAATCTGAGTCACGTGTGAAAACATAACATCATATGACCAACATTGTGAGTCATAGGAAATCAAACAATAAATAAAAACCTACTAATGACTTGCTAGCACAAGTCATGTGAAATACCCATTCCTTGTGGCTCATGATTATGAGTCAGGTGAAATCCGCCTTACCAATCTGCCTTGCTTAGTCACGATCCATAACATTAGCTCCCATCCTCCATTAGCATCGGTCCGATGATGCTACCTTCCTAATCTCCCATTCTCCACAATTTTGCTACGATCTCCAGAGCCTCCCGTTTCCACTGCTGTTGACCTTCTTCCAATCTTTGGCATCGTCTTTGCAGGGATTCCATCTCATTGCCAGCATTTCGAAGTGCCCATTTCTGGGCTTTGATTGTCTTTTGCTGACTTTCGATTATTTCTTCCTTGTTAGCTAATAGTCTCCAGAGGTCGTTTATCTGCCGGTGTAATATTTCAGCATCTGGTTCTGTTTTTTTGCTCCCCTCTCCCCCCAACTGGGTCCTTACAGTTTTCCTCGTTTTTCTCTGCTGCTCATTTGTCATCGACAATGGCAGCCTTTCTCCCATTATCCTGCGGTAATACCCCACATCCAACTTTTTCCATCAGTGTTCCCTACACCGATCATTGTAGCAATGTTCCCAACCCACTACCTCCTTGTAGGCTCTTCTTTTCCTGGGTTCCCTTAGGAAACAGTTTCCTCCTTCCTTATCTCGTAGGTGTACTAGACAGCTGTCATTATAACAGCTGGTCCAGGACAGTGCATCATGCACTACTCTCTCCGTATATTTCTTCTGTTCGTCCATCATGTCTTTTCCTGTTGGTCACGAATACTCAGGACTAGTGGGGGTAGTGTCTCTGGGGACATAACCTGAGTCATCCCATGCTTCAGTTTTGGGTGGGGATGTAGAGTGTCATTGTTTAATTGTGACGTGTACCCATTCTTGGTTTATGGAGGTACTTGGAGTAGAAACAACAGGTTGCGAGTTTGGCGTTTGCAAAGTTTTCGGCTGGGTACCAGGTTTTATCGTGTTCTGGTAAGTATCCTGTCCACTTAGCTCGAGATTGCAGGTGACCGCAATATAGCCTAAGGTCTATTACTTCCTCTAGTTCATGTTCGTTTTCACTGTCTATTTCTATCGGTGGTGGGGGTTCTTGTTTTTGAGAGTGAAATTGATTGTCTTGGTAAGGTTCAAGTAGTGAGATGTGGAATGTATTGTGCATTTTCATTGATGGTGGAAGTGCCAGCTTATATGCGCTCTTCCCTATTTTTGCCACAATCTTGAATGGTCTGATTTTCTTGTAATCTAGCTTCTTTGATGGTTGCGTCATTTTGATATTTCTTGGCAACAACCATACCATGTGTCCTGATTACCAACTGGGATCTGGTCTTCAGTGTTGATTGTAAATTTCCTTCTGTCGTAACTGAGCCATGACTATCTCTTGACATAGTGACTCATATAGGTGACTCATTTCCTCTTTCTGCATTATTTTTGCTTGCATGAAATGTCCTATCATTGCATATTCTGGGTGGATTCCATAGTTCACATAAAAGGTTGATGTTCCAATGGTCTCCTGATGTCCATTATTGGATGCGAATTCTGCTAGTGGTACGAGTTCGCACCAATTATTCTGCTGATAATTGATGTATGCTCACAGATACTGTTCTAGTATTCCATTGGTCCTTTCTGTGTATTCATCTGTCTGTAGGTGGAATGCCATACTGAGTCTTCTTTCAATTCCTAATTTGCTTGTGATTTCCTTCCATAGGTCCGAAGTGAACAGGGATCCCCTATCTGTGATGATGTCTTTTGGTAATCTGTAGAGTCTAGCCACTTCTTTAAGGAAGAGGGTTGGGAACTGTTGCACATCTAGATCCTTCTTGCAGGGGATGAAATGACTCATTTTTGTGAGGCGATCGATGACAACCAATATCATGTCATAACCTTCCGACTTGGGTAGGTCCATGATGAAATCCATGGCGATTGATATCCATCGTCGGTCAGGTACTTCATTTGGTTGTAGCAGTCAATAGGATGCGTGTCATACTACTTTTGTTCGTTGGCACATGTTGCAGTTCTTTACATATTGTTCCATCGTTTCTCTCATCCTTGGCCAACAGTATTTCCCTTGGATTAGGTCGGTTGTCTTGGTCGTTCCCCCATGTCCTGCTAGGGGGACGTTGTGGTGTTTCTGAATAATTGTTGTTCTTATTTTTTCATCTTCCGGTACCCATAACTTTTCCTGATACCATAGGTAGTCATTTTTCGACAGGAATAAGCCCAGGGCTACTGCTTTTAGTTCTTCTTGTTCAGCTATCAATGCCTTTCGGATTTCTTGGATCTGTTGGTCTTGTTGTACTGCTCATTGGGTTCCTTCTTCATCTTGATCATGGAACTCTGCCAGTTCCATTTCTTCTAGGAAGTATTTTTCTTTTGGTAATAGGGTTCTCTGCTTATAGGTAATTCTCAGGTCCCCCTCCTGTGGTAGGTCCCCTTCCCTTCTTGTTAGCATGTCTGGTTTGCCTCCTTCCTTTCCAGGTCGATATTGCATTTTGAAGTCAAACTGACTCATATATTCTTCCCACTTAATTTGTCATTCTTTTAGTTCCTTTGTGGTCATGAAGGGCACCAGGCTTTTGTGGTCTGTTAGGACGTTCACTTGGTGTTGACATCCCTTTACATATCGCCTCCATTCCTTCAGTACTTGTACAATTGCCAATAGTTCTTTGTCGTGAATTTCAGAGTTGCATGGTGCCTTATTCATTGTTTTTGAGCGATAGGCTACAGGGTTCCATTTCCTTTCTGCTTCTTGCTGAGATAGGATTCCTGCGCAAACATATTTCGAAGTATCGATCTCTATCATCGTAGCTTTCATTGGATGGTAGTGTGCCAGTACTGGGGATGTGGTGAGTTTTCCCTTCAGTTCTTTGAAGGCTCTCTGCTCTGTCGCTCCCCATTCCCACTTGTTTTTCTTTTCTCTTAGCTGGTAGTGGGGTTTTACTATGCGGCTAAATCCTTCAATGAATCTTCTGTAGAAGTTGCAGAATCCTAGGAAGCATTGTACTTCTTTGACCTTTTGTGGGGGTTTCCAGTCCCATATGGTACTGGACCTGCTTGGGTCCATCTGGATTCCCTCCCTGTTGATGATGAATGCTAAGTATTCTGTTTTCTTTTTATGGAATTCACACTTTGATGGTTTGACTTTCATTCCAGAATCTCGGATGTCGGGCAATATATTGCTAAAATCTTTTTTGTGTTGTTCGAGGATATCTGAGTATACCAGGACGTCGTCCGGGTGAACTATGCAGCATACGTTGATATATCTCTACAAGGTGTTGTTGATCCATCTTTGAAGGACCACCGGGGCATTGGTCAGCCCAAATGGCATCACCAGGTATTCGTAAGTTCCTAGTTTGCTAGCAAAAGTTGTTTTGCTTTCATCTCCTTCTCTGATGTGTATGTTGTGATAGACATCCTTTATGTCTAATTTGTTGAAGTACTTGACCGTACTTAGTCTGTCCAGGGCTTCCCCTATCAAGGGTAAGGGGTATCTATCCTTTTTTGTGATTTTATTGAGTCCCCTATAGTCCACACATAATCGGAGGGTTCTTTCCTTCTTTTGGACGAATAATATTGGCGATACTTAGTCTGTCCATACCTGACAGATCCAACCTCATTCTTTGTTCTGTTGAATGTAATTTTTTAATTCATTAAGTTTATCTGCTCCCAGTTGGTACATTTTCTTCTTTGGGACCTTCTTTCCCTCATCTAAGGTTATTCCCACGTCTACTCCTTCCCGATGTGGAGGTAGTTCTTTCTTTTCTTCCTGCTCGAATACATCCAGTAGATGATGATATTCCTTTGGAATTGTTTCCTCTATTCTTCTCTTGTCCTTTTTCTTCTTGTGTTTTATGACCAATTCCGTACTGATATTAATGGCCTCTACTCGAATTGTTTCTTCTACTTTCCTCCATCGAACTATCCCTGTGCATTCTCCTCATCGGTAAAAGCGTCCAAACTCTTTGGCCGATATTTTGTGGATCTCAATCCTCTTGGATTGCTTCCTTTTGTCTGGTTCTTCTTTTTGGTTGGTTTGTTGGATATCAGAGGGATCTGAACTCCCAAATCTATTGTCCCCCCTCTGGGTGTCTTCCAGCTCCGTTACTTCTAGTAAGTCTTCCATGTTGATTTTTTCTACCAGGAGTTTTGGAATTCGGTCTCCCCTCTTTATCTGGTATTCGTTGTTACTGAAATTGACCACAACTACCTTCACTTCTCCAGTCTAATCTTCATCTATTACTCCTGCATTCATCGTGAGTCAATACTTGACTACTAGACTGCTTCGAGGTGCTATGTGTCCATAGGTTTGTGGAGGTAGCCCTAGCACTATCCCCGTTCATACTATTCCTTGCCCATTGGCAGTTATCTTGACATCTTTGCTTGCATATAGGTCGTGTCCTGCTACCTTTTCTGAGCCTTTGGTGGGCATCCTGGCTTCTGGTATCAGCCTTCTGACCTTGACCCTTTGGTCTCCCCTGATCTTGATCTCCAAAAGTCTTGTGATTAGGTTTTCATCCAGAGCTTCAGCTTCTGGGACTGAATAGACCACCGGCAAACTGTTGAGACACCATGTCATGCATCGTTCACTATTGAATGTGATCTTTCTTTCGTTCTAGTCTATTGTGGGATTGTGTTCTCTCAACCATGGCATTCCAAGGATGACTTCATGATTCTATAGGTCTGCTACCTGAAAGGTTCCCCCTTCATGGTGACTTCCTATCTTCATTGATACTTCCGCCGTGTGGGTTACAGGCCCCATTTGGCTTCGTTTTCCATCAGCTAGGTAGATTTCTCTAGCATTCTTAGCTTCTTTCATTGTTATTCCATGTTTCTTCCAGACTTCCTTGTCGATGAAGTCTTCCATAGCTCCTGAATCAATCATTGTGTTGATCATAACTGTGTTCTTTCCTTCTCGTAATTGTACTTTTACCATGATGTGGTCATTTTCTTGTTCTAGTGATTCCGTCTGCTGACATACTGCATAGTAATTGGATAAAATGATGGGTTTTCATTGTGGTCTGTCCCTCAGTCCATCACTTACTTGGGACATTCCTCATTTCCTGCTGTTTCTTCTTCCCTTTCTACCTCTATTTCCTTGATCATGGGTTGACTTCTTCTCATCTTATTGTCTTGTGATCTCCATTCTTTTCTTACCACCATATAATCCTTGTTGTCTGTTGGGCCCCTACTCTCCCTTGCCAAGTGTCCTGGCTTAGCACATGCTAGGCATAGGTTGTTGTTCCTCCTTCGCACAAACTTGTTTTTTGATAGGTTGACATTGAGCCTTCTACGTATCATGTCTAGATCCATGGGGTCCCCTTTTGGGGTCTCTTCCCTTCCTGTCCTAAATGTCCCATTTGGCTTCCTGGATGTTTCCATCATCTTCTGCCCTATTGCTTGACCTCCTTGCAAGTGTTTAATCATGTTAATCTGATTTTCTTTCTTGATAGTCAACCTGGCCATGCCTTCCACACTATCAGTTGTGAAGTGGTCAGCAGCCCAAGCATCCTGTAGGGTTCTATTGATTCCTTTCAGGAAGTGTCTTCTCATAGTTCCTTCGTCTTCATTTGCCTCCCTTGCAGTGAGTTGGAACTCATTCCAATAATCCGTTACTGGTTCTTTTCCCTGTCTCATTTGTTCCAGTTTCATGCATGCTGCATTTTCTGCATCAATGTCTCCAAACAGGCCTTGGAGTGCCTTGGTGAACTCTTCGTATGTTGTCCAAGGTTCCATTCTTCTTCCCTCCATATAGGGGGTTATCCAGCTGGCCGCTCCTTCCCTTAGTAGGGACTTGACATATGTGATCTTCCGCCCTGCTTCCATGGTTCCCGTAGGCGCAAAATATACTCTACATTGGGCCAAAAATGTTCACAGCTTGCTGCACATTCCGCTGAATGTTGGTGGTTTTTCTACCTTCATTGTGTCTCCATTTTCTCTTCTGCCATTCAGGCGGTCGAGAATTTCAGCAAATTGTTCATTGGTAAACCTTTGGATTTGTGTTACTGGTGGTGGGATTGCGGCCCCTCCCAGCAGGGGTACTGCTGCTCCTGCTCCTCATGCTAGGGGTACTGCTGCTCCTGCTCCTCCTGCTGGGGGTCCAATGTCCATTGCGTCACTCATTGTTGTTGTGTACTGCTTGTTAGACGTAACCAAATATTACAATCCTTTGTTGTTTGGGTATACTTGCAGTAGGCAACGTTTCTCATTTCGTTTATTCAATGGATCTGTCCCTTTCAGATTCTCATGTATCTCATTCTCACAGTTCAAGTCCTAGACTTCTATGATATCCTCATTCTCTCAATTGATGACCCTGGGATTCTGAATGTAGTGATTGGCAAGATATCTTTTTGTATTGAAAAGTATTTAGATAGTGGCGTGAGGAACAAACTACTCCTACCTACGAGCCTCCTTATATAGTCGTTCCTCCCACAACCCTAACCCTTGATGACTCATCCTTATGAGTCATTCATATGTATGTCTCAAATAAGACATTATGTGAAATGTATCAGCTGACTCCTATGAGTCTACCTCGCTAACTATCAAAATCAATCAAAACTTATAAAATTAATCATGTGCGCAAATCGCATCACATGTGTGAAATCCATGACCCATAATCTGAGTTGCTTGTGAAAACAGAACATCATATGACCACCATTGTGAGTCATAGGAAATCAAACAACAAATAAAAACCTACTAATGACTCACTAGCACAAGTCATGTGAAATACCCATTCCTTCTGACTCATGATTATGAGTCAGGTGAAATCCACCTTACCAATCTGCCTTGCTTAGTCACGATTCGTGACAGTTAGGATCCTAATAGAGGAGGAGGAGGACAAGGACGGGAGTGGTTCGACTGTGATGTTGCCGGAAGGGGTCCCTGCAACTTCTAGGGGGGATGAGAATTGTATTCTTCTCGGGAGTTCTTGGGAGGTGGGTGCATTTTGGTTATCCCATATTCCTGTGCCATCTGAGTTTTGGCCATTTCTGCGGGTCATAGTAGTGTCCTGAGTTGCCTGGGAGTCATGGATGGTAGATGTGATTGTATAATGGTTTGTTTGTGAAGTGATGGCTAAATTGATATAGGTGTGTCAATCAAGAATTCTGGAAGAGATAAGTGTGCAAAAATCTTATAAGGTCTTCCCCTCCTCCTCCCCTCCAATTCGGTCACTTGGGAAGGAAAAAAGTGCAGAAGCCACCTGCTAGATACTATATTCCTCCCAACCTACTCAAACAAGGTACTCCGGGACAGCCTCAAACCCCACTATCAAACTCCCACCTCCCCTATCAACAAGAAGTAATTTCTGAATTTTCTAACCCTCTTGGTATTAAAAACTACAAACTAGGAACTCACAGCACCTGCACAGCTGAAAGGTCAGACCATTCTGGTTCAACGGGCAGGTGGCAAGGAGGTTTGGTAGGTGTGGTAAAAGATTAGGCACAATATGCACAGTCGATCTCCCGCATTACCTACCTAGCCCCACCATACCTGAGTCAACCACTAGATGTTGGCAACCGCCCCTCCTTCTCACACCCACCTCCTCCCTGGATTGGACTACTCACAACCATACTGTGAGGGCAAAAATCTCACAGTTTATTTTTAACCATGGGGTAGTTGTTGTAAATGATGGAAATATACCGTAAAGGTAATGATTGATAATGGAGGTTTATGCAGGGAAGTGGAGTTGGCTATTGTGGAGACACGAGAATTGTACGTAGAAGAAATTGATAACTAGACTTGATAGAGAGAAAGTGAAGATGAGGAAAGACGTAAGGAGATGATTGTTGTTCTGCGAAAAGAGAGACTGCGGACGCACCATGGTTTGTTTGCTAGTTTGTTAGCTTACGTGGCCTATGAGGACAGGCCTATATAAGGGGCTTATCCCCACACCTCCGTAAGAAAAAACAGCTGTGGAAAAGGGACGAGGAAGAGAAGAGACGACGACGGAATTTGGAACTTAGGAAGACTACAGAAAATTTCCAGAAAGATCATAGGAAGACAATGGGAAAGTTGTACTTAGAAGAATTCAGCATAGATAGTTGGACAACTGCGATCAGTTGGACTTTCCTTTGGTTGGATTGATTTTTCTTTTCGGGGTTTTATTGTGGTTTGTGGACTTGTTGATAGGAGATTGTTTTCTACAGAATTGATTGAGGCTTGGGTGTTTTCTTTTACATTGAGCGAACCTGTTTACCGTGGGCATTTTTGTTTGGTTGTTGTTAGTGATCGAGACGCCAGACCTGACCGTGATTCTTGTTTTCATTTGGTGCTCTGAACTTGACCCGCCGACTATTTGTTTTTTCAATACCTTCTCATAAGCCTGAGTGTACATGGGCTTCTTGTAGCCCAATTTGAACGCGGATTGGAGGTTTTTATGTGCAATGGGATCATTTTTGGGCAGGGCATAGAAGGGAGTTTCCGGGGGTTTTGCGAGTGGAATTCGTTGAAAATGGGGTTGGTAGATTGAGGGTGGTCTAGCCTGTATGAGACTGGTTGGTAGTTTGGTGGGGGATTGCACTGCTGTGGAGATATCACGTTTTGGGGATATGTGTTGAGGGTTAGGAGCAGGTGTGCCAACAGGGTGGATGACAAATCATGCACCCCCAATCACAACAATTGAAGTGACAGCCATAGGCCTGGTTTCAGCTTCATAATTTGACACAATAATAAATTTGAGTCAATTACATCAAAAGAGTAGATAGTGGATACCACATACTATGCCCTACCAAATTAACTGAAATTACAAATCCTGATTGTATCAAGGCAGTTCAAGTGTTTTTTTAGGAGTGCAGTGTCAATCATCAATCTCCAAGAAAAGAAAAAGTCCAAGAGGCGATAAATGTGCCTGGTTTCTCCAGATCAGCAATTTGAACTATGGTTCCAGAAGGCTGGACTCCAGACCGCATTTGTCACAAAGGTTGTGTCAATTTTAGCTGTAACGGCAACCGTAACACCCCAAAATGAGTGTTACCCTACCTTTGAGGCTCAAAGTTTGAAATATGACATTATTATTTACCAATTTAGAGGGGGGTAGAACTTGAACACTATGGATGATATAATACCTTCAAACTGGTAGTTGATACTACCTGTCAATCACCTGTTAAGACCATTAGGAATATCATTACATCATGATTGTGTACAAAAGCAAATATGATCCAATACAGTGTAAATGAGTAGAGATAAAATTTTATTGTTGGTTTAAAGAATTATTATACAAGCTCTGACTCTGAAATCTGTCTATGTAAAGAATACCTAGTGAACACATATTTCTTAAAGTCTGCTGACCCATATACAATATGGTTTTGATATGTATCCATCATATATAACATGCACTGATATTATTTCTAAATTAAAACATCAGACACCTGTGCCAAAGCTATAGGACCAGTTCTAACAAGTGATAAGAATTAGTATTCAGAATGTGCTCTAGTGTAAACCTTGGCTCTACCCCAGAAATACTCGACGAAGTTTAACATACAGTGATAGACTGGATAGAATATTACCATATATCCAGCTACCTCTTGGGTTTCTTGTAATTGACATTTTTGTGCCTGAAAGTCTGGCTGAGATGACAAAAGAGCTCAAGTATAACAGTTGGCATTGATGGCATGTTTGCATGCAGGATTTGGTTCTCACTCACCAAGTAAATCGTAAGGAATTGAGCATTATGTTGGAAACTTTCTCCCTAAATGTCACAAACCATGCTCTTGTAGCACAATCTATAATCCCTTTAACCTTCCATCCCTTGCTATCATACTCTATGACAGGATTGTATTGTGGTTGCTTGGATCTCTATAGTATCCAAGCCTCATTGGAAGCAGATTTTTTCCACCTGGAGCGAGATTCAGGTTACTAACATAAAAAGTACTAGGGGCATACTTTTGATGAAACTTTGCATTATCAAATGCAAAGAGACCTTGACACACAGGAAATGCCTTTTCGAAGACAGTTATGGCTTTTTCAGTAAGTTGTTTTAACATCAACTCCACAGTCTACCATATATTCCTACCACAACATATGATCTCACATACATCTCTTTCTCCCAGCCTTTGAACTGGAGTAAGAAAATCTGACACATGTAGTCCTTGACCATATGCCTTTTTTCAGAGGGGTACTTTGTCATTATGAATTCAAATTCTCCTTCTGCCATCATTTGAGTTGAATGTACATTCATTATGAGTGATAAAAACAAATGGTTTTACACCAACTACTTGCTCCTTTTTGATAATAGTAAGAGTTTCATCCCACTCTAGCATCCTTGGTTCATGTAGTCGCATTTGTGGAAGAAATATTTCATTCAGGTAAGCTTTCACATCTTCTCTCTCATGTCCATCATGGTAAATACCTTGTTTATTTCTTTCCAATTCCAGACTAGCTTTAGTAGCCATGCATGGTCTGATCTACTTGTTAGAGGAAGTTTAATGCTTCGATATATTCCTGCAATTAATATCATTGGTAGATGGTTATCATATCATGATATCTCTTCATTATAAGTCTAACCCCAATAATTTGTCACTGCCTTTGCTAAGCCAGTGGAATCCATTCCTATATTATTAAAGTCAATATTAGTTTCCTGTAGAATACAACATAGATATACTCCTTAAAGCACTATATACCTTCCCATGCTTGTGATATGTATTCTCGAATTGGCAGTATAGTTTCTTCATCTGTAAGCCAACTTGCAACATTAACATCAACTGCTTGCTTTGGTATAGGCAGCTTCCCATATTGAATATAAGCAACTTCTTGTTTGAGAATTCATTCCATCACCCAAGTTCCCCATCCTTCAGATTGGGCTACCAAGAGGGCAAGCTGTTTCCAGAACTTTTTATGTGTAATCAGGTGACTTAGATCTCGAGTTAACTCTTCTCTCTTCCACTTCCTCTCCTTCTTTAATTGTAATTTTATGAAGTTATACACTTGGATATTCCAATCAAGTTGAAGGCTCAAACCAATACCCAACAAGCCTTTCTCGAATGATTTGATCTTCCTTTTTAGCCTACCTAAGGTCAGTACAAGAATTTCTTCTTTCATTACTCTAACTTTACTAATAAAATATGGCCAATATTGATATAACTTCTTTCTGCAATCTGCTTGCTGTGCTACAAGTACTAAATCAGATGTAGGATTTTGTTAACCACTGTAAACAAGTGCAACTCCTTGGTTATATTTGCTGACATTGGTGTAGAGTCTTTGTTGCTTTTGTTTTGCATAAGATTTCTGTCATCATTGACTAGCAGTACATGGTATTAGTTTCTGATACCCATTTCTAAACTGTATTCATTGTCAATATATTCTGGTCCTCTGCTTGGAGGAATAAGATGTGTGTAATGCTTTGTGCATAGTAGATGCAGGTTCTACTATTACATGAGTTGTATCTGCCAGCATGCATTTTTGGATTTGAAAATTCTGAACTCATTCTTGTGATGTTATCAGAGTAGCCCATGGTACCTTAACAATTGGTACTTATGTAGCTCTGTGTTTTTGAATATTCTTTCTCACCACATCTTGCTTTTGCTGCTTTCAAAGCTCAGTTTCATTATTGTCCATGTTTTGCCTACCTTTATTTTCTATTCTGTGGGATATACATATAAGTAAAGTTCATGAAGGCAGTTTGCTACACAGGAGTGATAATAAAGCATGTGACATCTCTAAAACTCACATTAACAGGAGATGAGGAATATTATCAATGTATGCCTCAACGTATTGGACTGTATATGTAGCTGTTGAGAGAGTGCATTGATAGATATCTCTTTAAATTAATAAGAAATTATTTTATTTAAGCCTCAAAGGTAGGGTAACACCTATTTTAGGAAGAAAAAAAGTGTGTTATAGTTACCATTAGAGCTAAAATTGTCACAATTTTTGTGACAAATGTGGTCTGGAGCCTAGCCTTCAGGAACTATACTCTGTAACAGACACTAGCATGAGTATATTACCATCTATAGGAGAAGGGCAATTTAAGGTTGGTGGGGTGGTGTGTAGGTTAGAGAAAGCCTACTACAATACCTAGGTAAAGTGGAAATGGTACTAGAGAAGTTAAATAAGGTGTTGTAGAGGTGAAATTATGTAATGCTAGAGTTGGGTGATAAACCTCATGTTATGGCTAGGGCTTAGTTGCCATGACTTTTATTTCTTAGCTAGGTTGTTTTCAGGGTTAGGGTACATGACTTGGGTAGCCTTATGGGCCACTTGGGAGTTTTCTGTAGCAATCGTCAACAACCAGAGAAACAACCGACCACAAGAAAGAGACAAGCACTGAGTCAGGAGAAAACAAGAAAACGCAGCCAAGAGCAAGAAAGAAATAGCTAAGGACAGAAAGACATCGGGATCCACGACAGATCCGCAACTGTAGAGGAATTGAGAGGTTGATAGTTTTTCTTTTTTTCTTTTATTTTTACATCAGGATTTTACGAAAATAGTTTGTGAGGAAGCTAAATTTTCAGTCTCTTTTCTTGGATTGCTTCGAGGTACTTTGAGAGAAGAGAAAAGTGACCAAGCTGTAACCTTATTTTCAATCTAACAATCCCAAGGGTAAGCTCCATTTCACGAACTAAATCGTATCTAGCTGACCGGTATGAGATACTCCCCCCAGCCAAGGGCCCTCTTAAAGAGATCCACCTCCTGGCCACCTGCTACAACAAGAATCATTAACAGCCTGCCTGCTGCCTCGCAAACACCCTGGTACAAGAGAAACCCTCCCCTGCAGCCAACCACCATTCCGACTGTATCCACACGTTCAGTCCTCCTCCTCCGGTACTCCGCAACACCTAGCAGGTACACGGGTGCATAGACCTGTTCCCGTACTGCCAACCAGTTCTCAAGCGGCAGACTAACTCAGGCAAAACAATGCAACAACCGTGGCAACAGTATAACACCTCTGGACCTCCCCTCTTTTGCAGGCCAAAACAGCAGCCACCGCCAATCCCCAAAGCAGATTTGCCTGGGGGTAAGCCAGGGCTTCTGACGTGGTGTAACTACACTAAGGCGACCGGGTAAACTGGCAGGAGAAAGTCCAAGGTGTGGGTGAAGATTTTGGGGGTCTAAGGGTCCCCCCGCCTGATGCTTGTCTGGGAGGCCAGGACTTCTGGTGCCTAGCAAAAGCCAGGGCTTATGATGATTGCCTAGGAGAAATAAAAAACTCAACTCCTAGGTCTTACGTGCCGAAGGGCAGTCGTGGGATCCTAAAAAGGATGTCTGGAACAATCACAAAAAGGAATGAAAGACTATCGGAATCGTGTTTGTGTCTGTACTGGGCAGTGTCGATAAAGAAGGTATGGACTTGGGCCTCGAGAGGCTCCTCAAACCGCGAACTGTAGTCCCAGCCATCTGCCGAGGCAAAAAGGAATGTGGTTCCAGGTGCTGGTACCCTAAAGAGGGTGAATGGTAGCCATTCGTGCCAACAAAAGAGGGTTTCTAAGGGGCATGGATACTCCGATGAATCTCCCAAGGGCTGAATAAAGACTTTGAAGCTATCATGAGAAAGCAACAAAGGGCGTTGATTGGGTGATCCCCCTTGTATCCACCCAGCAACCCTAAGCCTTGTGGATGCGAGAGAGAGTAACCGAGCTTTGTGCCTGCCCTCCAGACATTGTATCACCTACCCTCAAGAGGAGAGGAAACAATGTGGCTCAAGAGTTGATTGAGAGTAAACCTCTTGGGGAAACCCTTCCCCTCGAAAAAGTAAAATCCTTTGTATTCGTGCTTCAAAGCCAAAATTTGGTTTCCCTATTTCTAGAAGCAAGTATGGGTCTGCTCTTTTCCACTGAAGAAATAGTGTCAGAAGTGCACAACTACAGTTACATCTGGCTATACTGAACCTTTACATAGTGAATCCTTGATTATAATGAACAGCTAGAGTAGGAAAATCTAGATCCCACCATATTTTGGTCCCTATAGTGAAAGAATGTCCATATAGTGTACTGAATAGTAGAAGATACATGAATAGGGATAGTAAAAATCAAGTTATATACACATGATTTTGGCTATAAGGAACAAGAAAATACTTGCACAACCAAGTTGAACCCAGATACCCCCCTCATCATGACAGTTAAACCCAAATAAGAAACTTTCCAGTCATTAACATAGGTGAACTATGCTAACTATACTAATCACAACTAGTTTATACATACAAAACTCAACAATTAGCATCTGTCTGAGTATATCTTCTATCTTCCATCTCTGCAACACCTCCAGTCATTGAAATTTATTACCTATTTGGGAATGACTCAATACCACAACTGAGAGGAAAATCATCACTACTTTTTCTCTCCTCTCCCCCCACCTTGGGGGGCTCAGGAAGAACACTTTCCATCACCTGTTTGGATTTAGCCATCCCCTCCTGCCCTCTCTGTTGAGGTCTACCCTCCTCAGGATGTTCTTTCCCTTCTTCCAGCATCTCACAATACTGGTTGCCTCCCTTACCCCGCTTTCAATTTGCCTCACTTAGCGAATCCTATGGTCAGGTTTTTTCATCTGATCTTTCTACAGATGGCTGAGAACACAGTTAGCAGTAGGAGAAAACACTTCAACAGGCCACAGGTGATTTCTCTGTTCTCCTTTTTCATAGGAGGCTGCCTTGTCAGACATGAATGCAATAAGCAATCATATATCCTGCCAAGTGAACACTCACCTCCCATCCTTCCTATCTCTGGATGATCAGCTAGCACATTACTGCTCCCCTATCCCCTCCTGTGATGCCTTGACACCTCGGGGACCACCTCCAGAGCAGATACTATCTCTCTTATCACAAGGGACTACACGAGAGGTGCGGGAATACAGTTGATCGGCTTCGAATCTACTCCAGCTGGTACCCTACAACCATTCCATCCTCTCCTCGGCTAGTACTCTACTGCCAACTCCACCCCCTGTATTCAGGAGGGTTTCAGGAGTTCCTCGCTTCTGCCATACCCCCACCAGGTGCCTGTCTCCCTCTGAACCTCTGGCATGGACTATAAGCTCACAGATACAATTATCCAACTTTCAATATGTTATGGGGGTGCCTGGGATCAGGAAGGAAGGACAAGAAGGACAGGAGGAAGTCCAAGGTACGCAACCAAGGCAAGAAAGATTCAGGAGATAAGAGCAAGAGAGTGAAAGATAGGATTCGTGCTTGAAGGAAAAGCGGCAGAGAAAGATGACAACTTTTATATATTTGTGATGAATACAAGAGATTGTGTGAAGAGAGAATACAATCACTCTTCATGTCCTTATAAAGGAAATCCAAACTGCAAATAAAGACAATAACAACCTAAACCCTAACACTCACAACTAACACAGTAACCTGTCACCCAACCCCAATCTATATGACAACTGCCAACTTTGCTAACCATCTCATATCCCACCTACCAGATACACATGACAGCAAGGGGCAATTAAAACTATACTAAAGACTACCTCCACCAAAGATGATATAATAAACCTGTTATCTCAATAGCCCTCTCCCCATATCTCACCTCTTCCAGCAGTCATGTTATTTCCAATAACACACTAGGACCGGCTGCATCATTGCTAGTGTCGATTTCCATAAGTTTGTGTTTAAGGATTTCTTTGATAGGTGCAATGTCGGGAGTTTGGTTTTCCTAGTTACTATACTGCGTTGGTGGGCTTTCATATCTTTTGTAGTTTATGGGAGTGGCTGCTTGTTAGGATAGTTTCTTCGACCAGGTCTTTGGGCCATGGTTTTTCTATAGCTTTGCAGTGCCTACCCTGGGGTGGAGGTACTTTTTATGTGATAGCTACTGAGGGTGCATGCAGACTTTTTGTACCTTAAATGAAAATAAAATCTGATCAAAAAAAAAAAAAAAAAAGCATTTGTCTCAGTAGGGTTGTCCATCCAGCTTCAACATAAACTTGTATAATATGTATTATTCTGGAACACTTAAGCTGGGACCACATTTCCAATGAAAGGTATGACAGCTTTGGGTGTAATGGTTACCCTAATACTGGAAATTTAGCCTAGTCTCTCCTGTTAATAATAACCAATATATTAATAATATGTTTTATTCATGTAATTATTATATACTTTTTTCTTGGCATAGGAAAAGAGGCTAAGTCAAGCAAAATTGAAAGCATAACAGTAACTGTTACACCAAAAACTGTCATACCTTTTGTTAGAAAGGCGGTCCCAGTTCTAGTCTTCCAGAACCATAAAAGAAAATTAAAATAAAAATAAATAAAAAAACATTTAGTTCTATTGAAGCTGACTCAATGCCTACTTAGTATTACCAGTTATATTTAACTTATGTTCCTTCTCCAATCCCTACCCCATTGATATCACATCCATCCTTCTTTGTGATACCTGAACTACATATAGTTGTGTTTCAGTTCTAGGAATCTGAGAGCTAGTTGTATGTATATTTTGGAAGATTTGTGGTACTTGATGTGGTATTAGAAGTACTAACTTGGAAGGCACAGGTAATGATAACAGTGGATTCAATAATGTATTTAATGTATCATATCTCTCTTCTGCATAATCTGAGGAAATAGGAAAAAAGCAAAATAGTTGAGAAGGAGGTTCCAGTGTAAAAGACAGAGGTTCTGGTGTGAAGGATAGACGTTCTAGTATAGGAGAAGGATGTAAAGCAGTAATAGTTAACCTTTTCCTTTTTGATTTCATTTTCCTTTCATTTTCCAGTACAAAGTCAGCCAGAAAGTATAACCTCCTTCTTTCTGAAGTTTTCATTATACTGAAAAGCCTGCCTGATTTGTTGTAATTGTTGAATAGTAGTAAATACTAGAAGTAGCTGACATGTTGGTTGGAGAGTATTTATAGGAAGCTGTTTCAATAAATAAATAATGTTGTCAGGATAGGAATTGGCTAAGGAAACTGATATAGCTTATAGGGATAGGATCTTTCAAGAATCTGAGTTTGAGTCTGAAATATTGCTTGTATTATGATGTAAATCATTAGTAACTTCAGTAATGAAAATATCGTCTACACTGAGATCCTCATCAGGGGCCTCCTTGTCATAATATGGGAAATTTGTTGCAAGGATAATAATATATTCACAGTTACAGTCAGTATCAAGTAAAGATAGGATGAAAACTTAAGTCAGAGTTTAGATATGGTTAATATACTAATTATAAGATGAGTGTAAGATACTGTCTAAAGACTTTATTAAACTGATCTTGTGCCAACAATCAAATATAACACTAGGTAGCAACTCTTTTCATGCATCTATAACTATATAGATTCCTTGTAAAACATCCAGATTTGGTACTGCTTCTCTATACCTTTTATATTAATCAACAGTCTGGCAAATAAAGTGGTAAGAAGGTCAGCACAGTCTTCCTCGACGTGAAAGATCGCTTTGACAATGTGAACTACTGTAAGCTCCTGGAAAGGCTCAGACAGGATGGCAGAGTTTCAGAATACCTGCAGAACTGGATCAGGAACTTTATTAGCAACTGGCAGATAGCATTAGCATACCCAGGGAGCCCGAGGACCCCAAGAGTGATAAATAAAGGGATACCACAAGGCTCACCGCCATCACCTCTCCTTTTCGTGATCTATCTTAGCTAGCTGCACATGGACATGGATGACCAATTCACACACTCCTCTTCTTACGTTGACAACTTCCAGATAACGGTAGCCAGCGACTCATGGTACAGGAATGCAAGACTGCTGGAAGAAAAGACCCATCAGATCATACAGAAGGTGGGCAAATTGGGACTCAGCTTCAGTATCAACAAAACTGAGCTTATGCATTGGCGGACACTCAGGGAGTGGGGCACGAGGCCTATGGAAGCCACTATGATTCAATCCCACTTGGTGAGACCAGCAGTCAGCATACTTAAATGGTTAGGTTACTGGCTGTCAGATAATACTGAAACAATGACCCACTGTACAAAGAGGCTTGCCTTAGCTCAAGCGGCCTTTTTCAGAATCAAGAGACTCTTGACATCAGGCAAAGGAGTATCATTGTATGGTACCAGCAAGCTGGTGAAAGGGATTATTCTACTGACTTTGCTATACAGGGCCGAAATACTCACCCCAACAGTGACTATGAAAAAGAAGATGCAGACATTTTGGAACAGGGTGGTGAGATGGATTACCAACATGTTCTTTGCAACCAACTTAATGGTGCTGTCAGCTGAGGCCTGTCTGGCCCCTATAGAACTGTACATCAAACAGGTCTCACTCATGACTGTGGTACAAATTGCCATGACCCTTCCTGACAATAACATAGTGACAGCGATGCTCCCTGGGGGTTACCCCACGGTTCGACAATTTTGGTTGGACTCAAATAGGAGACTGGTATTTTCCAAGAAAGGAAGTGCACATCTGAAGACTTGGAACTCGTCGTACAAGTCTAAGATCCAGAGGCACCTCCGAATAGATGAGATAGCAGCTAGGGTGGTTACAGTTTTTGTGCAAAGACCCTTTCCTGAGAAGGCTAACAAACTCTCTCCCGTCACTCAGGAAGGCACTAAAGGCTGGGCTCAGGTGAAGGAGAAGGTGAGAAAGGAAGTGCACAAGGAGTGGATAGATTCCAACCCACCCCCATTATTACCCATATAGGCCTCCATATAGAAGCTGCTGGAACTTTCTGCTCCTACCCAAGTTTCAGGCTGGCCGGATACATCAGATGAGAGTGAACAAAAGCTACCTAAATGCTCATGTGGATTGGTCTAGTCAGGACCGTGACCACAACTGTGACCGGTGTAGTATAGCCGACCAGACATTTCGACACATC
Organism: Choiromyces venosus 120613-1; assembly: GCA_003788595.2. Taxonomy (NCBI): domain Eukaryota; kingdom Fungi; phylum Ascomycota; class Pezizomycetes; order Pezizales; family Tuberaceae; genus Choiromyces; species Choiromyces venosus. The sequence goes on from ML120391.1 coordinate 102,769, forward strand.
ATCACAGACTGCCCTGCCCTCATGGCTGGAAGGGAAAGGGTAAGCCTGGAAGCTTTTGATACAGGGCCAGATTAAGCCTTATGGAAGGATGGGGAAACTGGAAGAAAGCTGGTGAAGAGTTTTTCTATGTTTATTTCTAAGAACATGGTGAATTTTCTGGTGAAGCTCAGAGGATTTCTTTTTACTAGAGGTTCCAATTTGGGTTCCTGAAGAGAATGTTTCACAGTGCTTGTGGCTAATAATGGACGACATTGATTTTTATTAGATATTTGTTTTGTATTGGGGGTTGAAGTATCTTTTATTTAAATAGGTTTTCTAGGCCATACTTTAAGGTACATGCCAGGTGTTTTCCTGTAGTTACGAATAAAACCAAGGATTTAACAAAAAAAAAAGAAAAAATAGCAAATAAAGTGGTACCTGTAACCTGCTTTTAAGTGAACAAATAATACTGACATCTAGTCATTGTAGCTAGACTTTTGTATTTGGAAGGAGATAAATTAACTTGATATAATCATGTACTGGTAGTAGTAGTTTTATGAAGTCATGAGGTAGACACTTGGGAGCAGGTTGAATGAGTGTCTTATTAGTAATTAATATAATTCAGTGACCTTCAGGACATATACTTTCATTAAGATTTGTTAAATACTTGTACCAAAGGTCAGAAAGTATTTAGACTTTCTTGTTGTATCTATAGATCATCAGAAGGTTTGTAGAATTAATTTTAAATTGTTAAAAGCAAGGAGATATTTTGATTTATTGATTAACATTGGACAGTGTTTATTGAAGCCATCTCTATTAACTCTAATAAATGCATTAACTTGACTCTTGTTTTTTTTTTTTTTTTTCTGAATGCTATCTAATTTTGTTTTTGTATACTATTGTTGTATCTGACCTCATATTTTATCTGAAGTACTAATAGTTATTATCTTTTACCCTTTACTTTTTAATGTTATTAGTAGAAAATTGAAATATACTTACTGTAGTACTAATTTATCAGAATTATAGATATCATGGGCTGTAAAGCCCTTTGGTAATTCCTTAATACTATCATACATTACTGGAATTCTAAAAACCTCTAGATCATCAATAATTGAATCTCCTAGGGTTTTTACTCTCCCTAAATTATATCTGTTTTTTAATTCTTCAAGCCAACCTGAAGAAAACTCAAAACCAGACCAATCTTCCTAAATTATATCTGTTTTTTAATCCTTCAAGCCAACCAGAAGAAAGGTCAAAACCAGAATAATCTCGTACTGTTAGTCCTTCACTCCTAATTGATAACTCTTCAGTAAATTGCTGTACAATAGTTATCATATTGTTGTCCCAAGTTATGACTCTTATTAATTGAGTCCAGTAAAGCCACTCAATAATATGACTTTCTAATATGAAGAATTGCTGTTTTCTTACATTCTTTTTCCAGTTATCTTTAGTGTTAATCTCAATGTTTAGGTATTCATTACTCCTTTCAAGTATTGTTGAAATAGTAGACTTCAAAATTGGTTTGCCAGTTGTAGGATCTATTTATAAGAGTGTTTATATATTACTGTTATGTTAGGCATATGGAAAAAAGGGCCAAAGTTACCCGGCCTTTACACAGGATTATTTCTACCATACCCCTGCAGCCCCCATGTAGGGACCGAGTGTCATCACAGTGTTACGGCCGAGTGGCGTCCCGACACCTTAGCCACAATAGATGGCACCTTCAGCATAATACCATATACATCATCACCATGCATTCGACCGGATGCTGTCCGTAGGTTATATGGGAGGGCATCTTTGGCGACTCATAGGAAGTGACCCGGAGGAATCTGGTTAGATCTTGAGCAAGCTATTACCTTGTACATTAGCAGTTCAATATTGTGGCTGATAAGTAATGGGACGATTTAGGAAGAAACCTTAGTGACTGAATATCGTGAGCCTATGGCACCGACAGGTAGACATAGAGCTGAGCCTCTTGCTTTGAAAGAAGTAGTGCCCCAAGAGTGCCTACTCAAGAATCGGTATGAGAGGATTTTGCTGGATAAGCTATTGGCTCGATCCAGAGCAGAAAGCCCTATATATCTAATGGGACTTGTGATGCATCAATATGCAACACAATGGCCGCGCTCATTCATTATAGCTGATCACTCTATGTTTTGAGGTAGAACAATTGGTATAGTTGCCATTAGGGCAGCATACTCAAATTAAGTTCATATAGTGAAGAGATCGAAGACTACCTACTGGAGGAGCATTCACACTCCCCAGAAACAATAGGAGTCTCAAGAGATCAAAGCTAAGTAAGGCAAATATTCTCAGGGTCAAAAGTGTTCGCACTTAGGGAATTTAAGAGGTTTTCGACGGAGGTACTTAGACAGTATGGGAGTTGGTTGTAGCCCGTGATAACCCAGATGCGGAATATAAATATCCAGGTACTCTCAGCTATTAGAAACATCAAGCAATGGAGAAGAGATCTTATTAATATATTTATTATCTTACTCTTGAAAAAACATTATTACACTTATTTCTTCCAAGCCTTTGGAATACGAGCCTACCTTAATGATCTTCGTTTTATCTTTACCTTACCTTATTTCAAGAAACATTATGGCCTAGACCTACTAGCCCTATCTACGGTTGGACTACCCCATATCATGTTATACTTCAAATTTTTATTATATTCAAAGCATATATGAGTAGGAAATACCTGGTAATAAGCTTCCAAACTCTTCTACCTTCATATTTTCGTTTTCTTTTGACTCAAAAAACTTTTTAGAACTCTCATATTGCTCTAATACAGTCACGTCTTATCTTCATTTTATCTGTACCCCTCCCACATTACCTACCAGTATTGACTTCAATGAGCTGGACTTGCTATCTTTCTGGTATGTACATAATATTGTTGTAATATCTTGGGTTTTGTTACTAGTATATACTGTAATGGTTCTTTTATTTTTTTATTTTTTTCATCATCTCCTATCCACTGTTTACCCCTCAAAGCCAAGACTCACTTACTAATCTTTACTATAGTGAATAGCTGGCTACCATATTATCTCAAGTTATACAGTTTTTCACCAAGTGCTAAGATACGCTAATGAATATGACAGGTCTATGTACAACATGAAAAAGAACCCTAACCATGACCCTGCTTGAAATAGAACTTCAGTATACAACTGTGAGAATTCCTCTAAAATGTATTTCCAATGCCAGTATTTCACTGTGCGAAGAAAAGAAAAAACTCCTCCACACCCAAGTCCAGCCCATATCTTTCTCAAACAATACTGAAAGTTGATTTAGACCATTTAGGTAATGCCTCAGAGCATGAGTCATGGGAGAAGGTTAGGAAACTCTCTGGAGAATGTACATTTGTGTAATTTGTATGGGAAAAGAGGTAATTTTAATAATTTGTTAGTACTTATTGAGAGAGATTCTACTAAAACTGAAGAAGAGTGCTGCCTGATAGAGGTGTAGGTTGTATTTCTATCAGTTGCAGTGTGGGGGGATTTTCATCAGAAGGATGAACGTAGTTCTCACAAGTCCATACAAACTCCAGAGTATCATGGTAAACTGTCTCTAGGGGTAAGGAGAGTGAGATTCAAGTGGCTGGAAAGAAAGAGGAAGTGGTATGTCTTCCATCCAGTTGGGAATGTTAATATAATCAAAGCCTTTAATGCAAATCTGGGAATCTTTGCTTCCATCAATTAGAAGAGTAATACCCAGATCGCAAAAAGACTTTCTTATCGGTTCAGCTTTTTCAGATGTAAATGCAGCCCAAACCTCTACTACCACATGCATGACCATAACTCATTTGTTGCTTGTTGACTATTTTTCTGGTGCTAATGGATTAGAGTTTCTCTGGAAGCCCACATAGGTATTGGTAAATTCTCTTGAGAAGGACTTAAATGGTTAATTTATTGCAGTATTGAGTGGCTGAAGTAGCCCAATACAACTGGAAGAAATTAGAGAAGTCATGATTTGAGCGGAACAGAGCTTTTCCAGTACTGTTTCTGTTGTATGAAATCTTGCAACATCCATAAGAAGTAAACTTTCATGATATTGTTGGTGATTTGGCTTAGTGCTAGAATGCAGAGAGGTTGGCCAAGGACTAGCAGCAATATGTGTATTCTGAAGTACTGAAAGTAACTCAGTCTTGATAAACCTATGAAAAAAACTCCTCATTGGTATATGGAGTATCATTGAACTCAGCCAGTACCCTATTATGCGAAAGATGCCCTTTCCTCCATTGTATATTATCCCCGCTCTTGGCATGAAAAATTGCTTTAGGTCTTATCCATGCTACACCATCAGTAAAGATATAGAGAATAAGAGTAGCTTGCCTCTTATCTCAATCACTCCATTCACTCTTGCCAGACACTGTTTTACTACCAACCAGGTCATAGGTTTTACTATTGCAATATTTGAAGAGTATTAGTATTTCATCAAGATTTAGTATATTTGAAAGATGGAAGTGGCCAATGTCAGATATCAGATTTGCTTGCTCATAGTGGTTTCTTGGCTGCAAATTGCACCAATTAAACCAGAGCCAATTAATAACTAATGGCTCATACTTGTCTGGAAGGCATGATGAAACTTTTGTTAAAAGCCGACATGAAATTCCCCACTGCTTAAGGAACCCATTAAACTATCGCAGAGAAAAGACAAACATATTTGGTACACTACCATAATGTTTTGTATAGAGTTCCTGGCTCTTGCTCTAAACTATCTTTGCCAAATCAGTCTCCCCTTCTTTCTCTCTTCTAAAAAAACTTGAATAGTTCTGCTTCTATTTCTGGTAACATGTATACCCACCTTCTCACTTGCTACTGACTACAAGGATCTTTCTGATTTACACTCACATCTCTGGATGTCCACCATTGCTGAATTGTGGTTTCAGGGACTTTCTAGAATTTAGATGCTTCCTTCTGGGTAGGCCAATGATACTGATTTTCTTCTGAGGTAGTAGGCACCCAACGGTATAGTAGGAAAAGTAATACCTCTATCTTCAGTACCTTACTATAGGCCTGCCATATTTTCTTAATCAGTCCTCACTGGCAATATATCTTTGCATCAAGTGATTTTGGCTTTGGTCCTGGTCACAACCTCTCACTGGAGCCTTTTGCTACTCCATGCTGGGTCAAGCCTGAGTCTAATTGCTGAATATTAAGTTCGATTGGCATTAGTGGACAACACTGTAGCTGCATGGTGGGAACTGAAGGGGCAAAGCAAAAGTATAGTAAAAGAAATATAAATAGTGCAAGAAAATTGATTGGAATGGGCAATGTGGCTGCTGAGGTGCATATAGCTGCTCAGTGTATATAACCTATATGTGTAGTATTTTGGTTGTTTTAAGGTGGTGAGGTTGACCTGTCAGATCATTTTGGGTAAGATGTGCTCTCTTGGCTATCTACATTAGGTATAGCTCTTATGCCATTCACATGCAACACGCTTGGCGAAAAACCGTACAACTCGAGATAATCTGGTATAGTGCACACTGAGGGTTCTGTTTTTCTTGTTCACTTTTGACAAGTGTAATTGTAGTGGGGGTCCAAATTAAGCGTTGAATTTATTATCACCTACCCGGGCTAGTTATCCGGTCTTGGTTCTTCACTAATAACGCACTATGACTATCCCTTAACCTGTTTTCAAGCACTGGTTTTTTTTCGACCTCCTAACTCCAAGAAGCAGTAAAGGTGGTTTATCTTTAACTTGGCAAAGCCCAGATTCGTTGATCCACTATGTCAAACTTCTGTGAATGAGCCTCTTCCTTTAATAGGCGTTATTCCAACTAATCAGGGTGATAGTCTTGACTATCGCTGCGCTAAAAGTGCATGAAATTCGGTACAGACGAAGGGATGCCTTTCGTATCTTAACTAACCGTGTTTTTTTTGTAGTTTCCTCCCTGTTTCGCCCATTGTAGACGCAATGCTGGTGGACCTAACAATCTCGGGCAGGAGTGGAAAGCTGAAGGAATGACAACAGGAAAAGGTCTGAATGATGCCTACACGATAACCCTTGAAAGAATGAAGGCGCAGAGCAGGAGTGGACCCAGACTTGGACTGGGAGCTCGATGTGGATATCGAATGCCGAACGGCACTTACAAGCCGACGAGTTTTGCCATACCCTAGATGTAAGGATAGGATCTACGGATCTAGATCCCGAGATGGTTCCTGTGATACATACACTCTTGGGATGTGCGCGGGGGCTGCTCATGTTTGAGAAAGCTTCGCCCACCGTCCGGCTCGTCCGCTACACTCTGCAGGAGTATCTGCTCAACAATCCGACCCTTTTTGAAAATCCTCACTCTCAGATCGCGGAGGTTAGCCTCACCTACCTCAATTTGCGAAGCATCCGGGATCACCCCTTACCAGGGCTGTTAGACCTCCCTCAACCCTCTTCTCAGCCGCCCCCCCCAAGCTCTCGTTTACCTACAGACTCTGACACCACTCCTCTTGATATTGACGAAGCCCTGGAGTGCGCCTTGCAAGAACTGTTCCACCTCCCTCAACCCACCCCTCAGCCGATCCCTCCAAGTACCAGTCCTCCTACAAACCCTAACATACCACCCGTGATTCACGGTCACCTTTGGGAACCTTATTTGGCTCCTGTGTCTGTTGGGATAGACACAATTCCCGGCAGTAGATATATTTCGCCACCGCTGGTGATGTCCCATGATTCTTTCCTGGCGCTGTGTGGATCATACCGGAGGTGCTTAGAAACCAGCTTGATCACTTCTTTTTTTCTCTTGGGTTTCCGGAATACCAATTCCTCATCTATCTTCTCCTTTTCTGTCCTTCCCATCGTGTTTTTCCTTTTCCTTTCATTCATGGTTGGCACGGGCTCCGGTTCTCGATCAATGGCCATCTCCCGTTTTTTCCTCATTTTCCTCTCACGGGTAAATTATCAGTTGCTTTTTCATATTTCTTCTTTACTCTTTTTTTCTTTTTTTTTTGTTCTTTGCAACAGTTTATCCTTGTCAGCCATGCTTTATTATCATTCAGCTGGTGGGGCTACATGTGGAATGGGTACTGAGGAAACCACCTTTCGCCGATGTGGATATCAACTATTATTTATGAATCGGACAGTCCCCGGAGCCCAACGCTGGGGGCCTTGTGGTCATCTATCATGTATAATTATACCTTTCTATTTTTTATATTTTCATTTCTTGTAGCTTCTGCTCTAGAATGTTTTCATCTCTTCTCCTGTCAGCTATCGTTTAGAATTGAATTGTGTCGTAATTGCCCACAACTTTAGAAATGTTCCTTTCACTGCCGTAAACATCTTTTTCGGGTGACCAGCACTCCTTAACTGTAAAGAATCCCCCCCCAAGGGTCTACCGCCGAGATATGAAATGGTATCTAACCTCGTTGATTAGGTTGATTTCGGGCCAGCGCAGTATGATAGTATCGATTAATATTTAGTTTACGATGCGCGAAGCTTTAGCTCTGAGTTCATGATAATTTCATCATTTTCATGCAATGGGAGATCAGTCTTACCTAGTGAGGAGGTAGCTGAGAAAATGAAAAGGAGAAACAGATTTTAGTGGCAATTGCCCCGAAGATAATGGGTTAAGGTCATTTATGAAACTTATTCCGGGCATATGATATTACAAACTCGGTATCTCCTGGAGGAAATCACAGCATTCGGCAGCCTAAAGAGGATTCGCTCATTGGTTCTTGTTCAGCGGTGCAGTTTGCTCTGTGATCCCCTCCGGTTTCATGGAAATGCTCTCCGTATTATATTTCCCACTGTTTATCACTTTTCTTTGAATGAGCTTTGCCTCTCAGTTAGCATTCACAAACAATATCTGCCGGGGGTCTACACTTTCTCCGAGATGTCCTCGTAGATATCTTTATAGTTACCAATTGTCCTAACACCGCATGCAATAGAGCTGTCACAAAAGACTCGTGGGAATAAACGTTCAATCTGTAACATTTTAAAAGAGAAAGTGTAAGAAGGAAGAAATCATACCGCTGTCCGCATCTGTACACACGCAGCAGGAAATAGCGCCAGGCGCAAGAATTATCACCGGAGTTGAAGCAGGTTTGCTGATCTAGGGGGATTCGTTCGCCCACTTTGAAAGCATCGTACAAGCATCAAATGATAAAATAGACCCAAAATCCAGCTTTTAGAAACCTTTCCTTTTCTTCTCTGCTTTTTTTGTTTGGCCGTTAGAGAACCCTGTTATCTAAGCATATCCAAGGATTGTGTTTTGTCAGGTTTTAGTCGAATGGGCTGTGGTTTAGCTTACTTTAGTGATCGGTAAGGAATTACAAGTGTTGGAACAAGCTCTGATACTAGCGTGATGGAAGCCCGTGTATGTTGAGCAACTTGTAAGTAGGCGGTGGAGCACTGCACAGTAGGATGAATCGAATTCACGCAGGTAGGAAAAGTAATAGGTAGACAGTTAGGACTGTATCCTGTGAAGAGAAAAATATCATCGGTTGCTGGTAATAATAGTTCCAGCTAGAATACATGTGGCGAAAGCTTCAGGCAATTCGTATTGTACTAGTGCGGCCGATAGATATATTAGTCACGTGTCTTATCACTGCACGTTTCAAAAAAGAACCCTCACCAAAACTTTGCTTATTGTTTTCACGTGACTAGTAATTCTATCGTCCGCACTAGTAGAAGTGGAGACTTACGCCGATGATTCAAGCCACAGGTGTAGTTCCTCCCTAGCGCCAAACCTGTTGGATATATAGTCTTCCGGGGTAAACAAACTTCTTCCTTTCTGTGATATATTACTATCCTATGTTATTTCTTTATACTTAAGTTGGTTTGATGGGGTAAAAAATGGTTATTTCACCACTGTGAGAGGACTTCTCCGACACGACTGTATGTTGGCTATTAATTGTTGATTTACAAGCATGGCTGACAGATATAACCGTCTCGTGAACCTAATAAGCACAATTTAGCAGCTTCAGCTTGCTAGGGTAAGGCACGTGATGGGTATGCTTTCGACCGCGCTCGTATTTTCAAGTTATTGAGCTATGATCATAATCCCTAGCATCACCGCAAGTAGACAGCGTATCATACATATTGAGGCCAGGCCCATTCGCAAGAGATATCCACGCCAACCTTTTTTTATGGGATCCCAGGTTATTCTCTCGTTACCGCTAGATAGGTTCTGTGGTCACATTTATAGGAATCACTCCAACGATTTCCCCTGATTCCGACCTCATATAGAGGAAGGATATGTGGCGTAGGATTGGCTATTTGGGTCAGCATTTCAAGATAGCCAAATTGAGGACTTGTTGTGTATTCCCTTTGGATAGACCAGGTTCCTCCCAAGGTATCTTGGACAACAAGGCTAGCAAGATGCTCTATGTTTCTCAAGCGCACATCATATCACGTGCCAAACATGAAATCGCCTTTCAAGCCTACTATGATTGAGTTTCGGAAGTCCTGTTAGTTTAACTATATAACCCATTATACTCGCTACACAAGTACCGCTCCCTAGAAATATCACTACAATCACACCCCTTACTTAGATTTTTAAACTTTGCTGAAAGTTACGCTATCCAAAAGAAACCAGTCTACAATGCCAGAATTACTCTCCCTCCCCCACGAGCTCATCATTGAGATAACCGAAAACCTCCCACAACACGATATTTGTGCCCTCCTCAACACAAACCATCAACTCTACAACCTCCTCACCCCAACTTTGCTCATGGAACTTTTCCGCTCACGCTCGCTCACTCACGGGCGTCGTCTGCTATGCCAACTTGCCTCGCAGCGAGACTTGATAAAGGTAAAGGATCTGATGGCCAAGGGCATCCTAGGCTTCACTGAGCCACAAACGCTTCTCCACAAAGTGGTTGAATCCCACAGTGTGCAGGCGTTAGAGACACTCCTGCGCTCGGGCCTCAAGCCAGATTAGTATAACTGGGAGCGGATCACACCCTTAGGTCTCGCAGCAAAACTGGGGCGTGTCGATTGCATTTGTGTTTTAGCCGCGACGCGCGGCGTGGGTCTCGACTGGTCGAACTACAAACACCAGACGCCACTGCTGCTTGCCGTGAAGGGAGTGCATGAAGAAATTGTGGAGATACTGGTTCGGGCTGCAGGGGATGACCGGCTGCGTTTTGGTTATACAACGAGGGCCCGCTGTCTCCACCTTGTGGAGTGGGGGGGACACGTTCCCATATTGTGCTTGCTGCTGGACTTTATGGACCATAATGAGTTGGAACAAGGCCAGACGGCGTTGCATAAAGCAGTGCGTGCCGGGAATTGCCTTGCTGTGGAATGTCTGCTGGCTGATGAGCGCGTGAATGCCAACATACAGGGTTATAACGGGCGCAAGGTATTCCACATTGCCGTTACTTGGCAGCAGGTGGAGATTGTCAAGCTTCTACTTTCGCATATGAGGGTTGAGGTAAACCTAGGTGACCAACACGGACAAACTCCCCTGCATGTTGCGGTTGCCGATGGCAGCATTGACATTGTCCGTCTGTTATTGTCCTCGCCGAGGGTGGATGTGAACCTCCTCGAGACGTCGCGGACGGGGAATACCCCGCTGCACAATGATATCAGTTCGAGGAGCCTAGGAATTGTGCAATTATTCTTTGAGCACAGTCGACTAGATATCAACCTTTCGAACCGCATGGGGAAAAGCCCCCTCGAACTCGCGCGGGAACTTCACTCTTATTCGGTTATCGAGTTATTCCTGCAGCATCCAGAGATTGATCTTACACAGGACCAAATTAATGGAGAGGGGGCGTTGGATATTGCAGATCCTGCCCGGAAGACTCAAGGGCTGAGGGTTGTTGCTTTTATTAAGGCGATGAGGAGCGCAGCGGGTGAAGCCGGGAAGGGTTGGAGAGGCAACTAGATAATGTAGGACCAGGCTTACCGGATTGAGCGGGGCGGGGGAAGCACTTTGGCGGTTTATTAGTTGGGCAAGGAGGAGAAGGCCTCCCTAGTGTTGGGGGGTGTATGGGCTATTGCGGTCTGCAGCAGGTATTATGACGGGGATATCTAGTTGGAGGACCCATCTCTGTATACCTCTTTCCTTGAATACCCCGGGAGCCCACGATACCCACATATTTTTCACGAAGAGGAGGTAACTCATATACCAGCCAACCCATTTTCATTTATTTCACTTTTTTCTTGGGACAATTAAAATACAATCCACTATCTCACATTGAACGTTTCTATTACTAGAGGGAAGCTGTAACATGTATATTTTGTGGCGGTGCGGCCCCATACAAAAACCAGCGATTAAGCTGGAAACGCACCGCCACAAAATACTCATCACTTTCCCTCACCGCTTGTACTCGGGTGTCCATAAAAATTGGAAAATATAGCCCTTGTCTCCATAGAGATTTGTGTGGGATCGACGGACACAGTTTCCAGATTTTCACAGATGCATCTGGGTACTTGTGCCAAGGTTGTGGCTGGCAGCCACAACCTGGGGGACTCTAAAGAGTGCCTGCCAGCTCAACATCACTTGGCAGCTCAACATCACTTGGCAGCTCAACACAACTTTTTGTGGCTTAACATTGCGACTCAACATAATATTGTAGCTCAACTTGACATTGTGAGTCTACTGTACAAAACATTCTAGTTTACATTTATTTTCCTTAACCTTATATTGATTTTCCTTAACCTTACTTGCCGCTTAATACCCATAACTATAAGCTTGGATATCTTCTTTTTATGGGCTTGAATAGTCTATCTTACATTTACATATAATTTCATCTCATCAAGCAGAGGCTTATGATCTGCATGCTGTATCCTTTACTTTGCATTCTGGGCGCACTGTAGCTGTTTCTCAGCCTTTTTCACCTGTATATCCTCACAGCATTTTACCATTTGGCAGGCTTGAGAAGCATAAATAACACCTCCTTTCTCCACTTGTCTTCTGTTCTGTGCTCTATGCCTTGTAGACCTTGCTTCTTCTGCTGCTCAGGTATGCTCCATATGCTCCATTGCTAATCTACCAGACTGTGCTTTTGCTACCCCACCTTGTAGAACCACTTTAAGCCTATACTGAAAGGTAGGTGATAAATCTTCTGCATTATACTGTAATTCATCTCCCATTTAGTTTAAGCTTCAGATTGTCAGTTGAACAGTTGGTGATAATGCTCATTGCAGTATAACTGGTCAGTTCAGAGAGACAACTGCATCAAGTAACTTTGCTATTACAATGTCTGGATTGTAAGATATAAGTCCAGTTGCCTTGAAGGTAGACTAGATCATTGAAGGCTTGGAGCTTTATTGCTATAAGGAATCAATTGTGTCTAGGAATTTCAATTTGTCAAACTTACCACAACCTGTATGAGTTGCAACTTCTGTAGCCTCAGCATAGTAATGTTTGTAGGGCTGAAAAACTACAACATCTAGAAGTTATAGGAGATGACTGGTATAAGGACAAAGGCAGAAGAGAATAATCTTATGATTATTGCAGTAGTCAATAAACTGTTTTGTACAATGGGAGCCAAACTCATCTAAGAGTAAAAGTCGATAAATGCTAACTTTGTATTACAGGGAAAACTATTCAAAATGTGCAAGTCACTTCAGTGACAATTTGTCATTGTTGTACCCGGTCTCTGATGTTCTCACTTGGTAATCATCTGGTATTGTTGTTGCTGGATACTATAGTTCTTGGTAAATAACTCCTAGAATAATAATCAGGGTCGTAATACTGCTCTATCACTAATGATTGTTTCACAAACTGAAACTAGTTCCCAGTTTGTAGAGCTTGCTAAGTATGACTGTCATGAAGGATCTTGGGTAATAATCTACTGATTGTACCCAATACAGATTCTGAAGTCAGTTTTATTAAAAATGTATTGATCATACTGATTAATGCTATACTTGTCACAGATAGCCTAGTGTCTTTCAAACTAATCTCAAATCTCATGCAGCTGGTATCTATTCTTTCACTCGATATCAAGCATATATTGTTAGCAAATTGAGTATTCTATGTCATGACTGACGAATCATCAAGCCCAGTGGTCTCCAACAGTAGGTGCTGGTGATAGACCTATATGGGAATACTTAAGAATTGTACTTGTGCAACCAGAAATCAAAAGGAGGCATGCACTAGTCCCTATAGCATCTAAGTGGTCTAGATACTGGCAGACTGCTAATTCTTGGTCTTCCGAAAGCTTTCTGTTTATTGCTAACCTATCCTGTTTTGATGGAACACCTTGCCAATGTGTGCTAAGTTGTGACACTGGAATTTCATACTTGCAAGCAACAGCTACAAGGTTTGGTTTTTCCTCCTCCAATCCCTCCAGAGATGCCAGTGCAGCATGAATTCTGGTCTCAGTATCTTTGTAGGGTTTGACCCACTCACTTAGAAGTGTAATGGCTAGTACTGGTAGTATAATAGTGATGGTGTTGATGGTATTGTGTATTGAAAAGGTAAGCTCACTTTGAGTTGATAGGTTTTGATGATCAGGCAGATATCTTTGAGAAAATGTCTGAAATGGCAGCATGAGAGTACTTGGTAACTATAGTGCTCATGCTCTAACTTTAATACAAATAGATGCAAAATAGAATGTTTTATACAATAGGCTTTACATATGATTTTAAGCTATAGAGATACATTCAAGTTTAATGGCAAAGCTTCATTGAGTTGCAAAATTCCATTGAGCTATAATGTTCCATTGAGCTTCAAAGCAATATTGGGCTACAAAGTTAGATTGACCAGCAAAGTTGGTTATATTGATCGACAAGTATATCCAGAGCTGCAAATTTAGATAGAGGTGTGAAGTTACATTGCACTACAAAGTTACACTGAACTGCAATGTCAAGTTGAGCCACAATATTATGTTGAGCTGCAATGTTAAGCTACAAAACGTTGTGTTGAGCCACAAGTTATGTTGAGCTGGCAGGCACTCTTTAGAGTGCCCCAGCTTGTGGCTGCCAGCCACAACCTTGGCACGAGTAGTGGACACTTTCTTTTGCGGGATAAACACACCCCCTATTCCGAAGCAGCCCCGAGTGGTACTCCACTGTCTGCCAAGATATATCTCTTCATCCCGAGAGATAGCCCGACAACGAGATAAAAACGCAATTCTTCATGTAAAATCGAGCAAGTAACTTGGGAAATTTAATTTTTCATGACATCTGGGCATGAGTTAGCGGAAGAGTAGGGTTCAAAAGATTGATCTCCTCTGATTGATTGATTTGAGTAACAGGGGTGTTTCATCAGCCGTACTGAGAAACAAAAAAAGGTGATATCCGTTTCAAGACACCACTGAGAAACAAAAACCAAGGTCGATCCGCTTCAAGACACCTATAGGAATTGGAACGGACAGCGAAGGAAAAACACTTGCAGGGCAGTCGAGCAGAGGGGAAGAAGGTCACTTCTCCAACAAACAGGCCGAAAAAAGGGGAATCGTAAAGGCAAGGGAGAACAAACACTACTAGAAGGGGCAATCGCCGCACGCACGACTAGAGGTCAAATTTATTCGTCCGAAGTGAAAATATAATTCCGTCACTGGAATTGCTATCGAAAGAAGAAAGAGGGGATTCGTAAAAAGAAAAATAAACCCGTGTTCCCGATCCCGATGTCCGTCTGTTGACCGCTGTTCCTCTCGTCTGTCTCCCTGTTCTGCGTTGTCCCTTTCTCTTGTTTTTCTTTCGTTCCCTCCTGATGCTTGCCCCGCCTAACTACCAATTCCCTTGCCAAGCCATCAACCGAGCTAACTAGCAAACAAAACCGAGGTAACTAGCAAACAAACATTTCCCCTCTTCCACTAATGTCCAACCCCTGACCCTTATATCAACTAGCCTATCTGATCAAAACAAAACACAATTTCTAGCTAAAACCTTGCAGACCATTTTCCTTCCCCACAGTACGGTTGTGACAGCGTAGTAACCCGACAAAATGGGAATTATTTTTTGTTGTTGTAACGCAGATCACACATAAGTAATTCTTGACCTGTCAGGTCACTACCTTGTCGCAACTGTGCGCATACGGAAACGCAAACACCAAAAATCATGACACAAAAAGAAAGAAACAAGGAAAGAAAGAAAGAGGCCACCTATATTTCCACGAACAGCATATGTATGGACTGCTTCTACATTTTTGTCAAACCACACATGCTCATACCCGCCATCACGCCTTTGCAACCTTACCACAGTCATACACCACAAGCGCTTGATTCGAGTGATTTTACATGCCCTCCGTACTCGCGTGATTCTCTATACGGAAACATGCATACACGACCTTTCCAAGCGAGTGAAAAATATCACTAATATTTGACCCCTGATAGCAAAGTGAGATCTTGGGTGCAAGAATGCATATACACATGTGGCGAACTTCTGGTATTCCCCCAAATTCTCCCCGTCCCATCCCATACATCATATAAATACCTCCTCCTTCAACGATGTGTACTAAGAAAACGTAAGCTACTTGTTACTAAGCATAACAATCGCCCAGCGAGTGGTATAAGTCGGACTGCATTGCGCGGACTGACTGGGAACTGCTTTGGGCTATCACTTCGAGTAGGGCCTTGGGGTTACTTGGAACAAGAATGGGTTGTTTTTTCTTTTCTTTACTTTTCTTATAACCTTATATTGTATGTTGCTGGCTCTGTGGTCTTTTTCTTTTATTTTATCATTTATTATTATTATTGTTGTTGTTATTATTGTTGTGATTGTTGTTGTTGTGATTGTTGTTGTTGTTATTATTGTTGGGGTTCTTTGGTTTGACGGACTGATAGGGTGGGATGGGACGGAAGGAGGGGAGGTTAAAGATGCTGTATTTGTATTTGTATTTGTATTTGTATTTGTATTTGTATTTATACTCGTAGTCTTGGAGTGTATTCTAGTTAGCTACATTTTGCAATTTGTAGTAGTGTAGTGTGAAGTATTTTGAATTACTCTAACTTGCTGTATTGCATTTGTCATGCAGACCACTGATTTCTTTTAGACATTCTTTTACATTTTTTTAGTCAGTCATAGTACAGGTAGTGGAGTCGAGTGAGCCCTTGTGATAGCATATCATACTAGGGAGTCTTAATCAACAAGGTTTCAAAGATTCACTCAAATTCCGTCACTGTGAAGGAGATCAAGTCCAAGCTGCAGGGCCTGGATTCTTGGTTAACAGAGCTGGGCCTCCCTTTAGTAGTGTTCCGGTGCCATATATTCCTCATGGCAAGGGGAGAAACAACAAGAAAATATCGTCACGGCTACATGTTTATTAGAAGTGACCGACATAGACAATTCGCCCAAATAAATGCATTTTACAATTTTGTTGTAGTATTATACAGGCCTCGGCTTCCCACATGCCAGCAATCTATCTCCCTCTCATCTAAAGATAAGAGATAAAGGAGTAGCTAACGGGAAAAAGAAAATAACCTATTTTCGACGAAGAGTAAAAACAGTACTGTATCAAACTCTCTCACATCATTTTTATCAAACCAAACTCCCTGAGTACACGATAACATGGCGCTGGGTGATCTGTGCCCTACGTTGGTCAACGAGAGTCTTGCCAGACAGGGCAGAGAGTCCAAGCACCTCTGCAGTAACCTGGAGTCGAGGTTCTGGCAATCATAAAGTATTAGCAACATCTACATTCAGCAGTTTCCAGTGGAGTACTTACCCGTAAAAGTTGTCAGCTGATGGCAAGTTGCTGGTAGATTATTAATGGGAATTCCTGATAGATAATGGAGTGGTGCAGGATTGCTCTCAGAGATGTTGAAAAGCATCATGGAAAAAATCTGATGTCTAGTTAAACTACAAGTCCTACTGTGGCACCAAGCAAGGATAGGGAAAACCCACTGGTTTTGAAAACACTTTGATCTGGTCTCGAATCTGTACAAACTGGCCTTGCCGCACAACCTGGTCTTGAACCGTTAAGACTTGGTCTTCTAGCTGTAGGAACTGGTCCCAAAGCTCTTGATGCCTCTTCCAGGACTGTTGAAACATTTGAATGATCTGATCACCCTAATTGAGTGCTGGCACATTCTTTATCTGTGTTGCTTTAGTTGCCAGGTCTTGGTAACTATCTGCTATGTTGCAAACAACTCCAGACACTTTCTGGGTATTGTAAAGTATCATGAGCAAATATTCTATCAAGTTAAACTGTAAGTCCTACTGGGGCACCAAACAATGATAGGGAAAACGCACTAATTTAGAAGTTATCTAATGTATCCTCAAAGCTTCTATTGCTCATTCAACAACTGTTGAGGCATTTGTCTCCATGCTGCTTCATTTGATAGGTGGTGGCAACCATCTGCGATGTTACAAATGGCCATAGATATATCTTGGGTGCTAGACTAGTGTTGGTTTGCTATTTGTTGCTGCTCAGTAAATGGTGGTTGGGTGATGTTGTGGTTGTTGGTAGAAGAGAATGAAGAGTCACTTCGTTTGATTATATAGACCCCCAAGGCAAAATAGCAAGAACCCATCACACATAACTGCAACAAGTCCTACCAAGTCTCAGCATAGTAGCATAGTGAGTGTATCATTGTATAATAAGATTTTCCCCAAGAAGAGATAAAATTCCCAAGTTTCTAAGAGTTCTAGGCAAGAAATTGATGAATATATAGTACTATATATTTATTAATTTATTTTTATTCACTATCAGTAATGCTCATGTAAAAGATAAGTGTAAGTTAGTAGTTAAGAGATATGTGATATTAAACATTAGATTTGAACAAGGAAATTGGTGAAACAAAATTAGCTGATAAATTTGGGCTCCAGTATCTGTCCCTCCAATTGTGCACTACTTGTACCTGCTTACAGCAATAGAATTTGGCCAAATGTAGTGCAATCTATAATCACAAACAATCACTCGTATTACATGTAGATTTATTCAGCATTTTTCAAAAATAAAACTTCCCCTACAATTCTATTGTAAAATATGTTTCTGGAGTGCATTTCCCTCCCCCATTCATGATGTTGTGCAGTAGTCCTCGTATACTTTGGGATAGTCTTCTGATTGAAAAATTTGATATATTCTCCAGAGTACGATATACTGTAAGAACTCAAATAATTAGTACTCACATTAAGATGTACAAAATCCCTCTCTTCAATAGAGGGGGGAAACTACCATGAAAACTGACCCTCTCAGTGCCGGTTTAAGACAAAAAAGGTCGAGACTATACAAATAAAGGCAACTCTAACATTCTAGTGTGAGTACTAATTATTTCAGTTCTTATGGTAGCAGACTACGATATTACACTTGAAGCTTGACCATCCAGAAGCTGTTCAATTCTATTCTCAGGGAATATCGAAGAGCCAACGAACCATCATACAAAATATAAACTGGTCAAAGGTACCTTTTATTAATATTATAAAGTGTACACAGTGGACAAAGATGGTCTTAGTGCAATGCTCTGGTGAAGAAAGAGTTAAAAAAAAAAATAACCAATATTGTTTGTAATTAAGTTGTCCAACTTCATGAGATCAAAAATATCCAAAAAAAAAGAAAAAAAAAGTAACAATAATTATATCAAAAAGAAACACAAACAAATCTGAACATTATGTCTTGCTCACCACAGATGTCTATTCTTTTCTGCAATATTCCAAAATATAACGACAGAAAGCAACTTGGGGGACTCTCTCTGAAGTCCACCAATAAAAAAGAAAGACAGAGTAAAATCTCGCAGCACAAAAGGTTTCCATCAATACAACTATGATGACCCAGAATGTTCCACCATAATCTTCTTAATACTCAGTCATACCATTACTCTTATACACACAATCGAATATTAAGCAACAACGATAAGTGAGCATCTACTATACAGTGACAAAGTGAGTCAGTCTGATGTTATGTTATCTCTCTAAATGGTTAACCTCTCTAACTAGCTAGCAAGTTGCCTCCAGAACAACACAGCTGACAGACAGGTTCAGGCTCCTCAAGAAGCAAGCATTCAAGTCTATTAGTATCCACTACCCCCTCCCTCCATCAGCAAAAAAAAAACCCGCATCTGATGTATGGGCGTTGCGTCCTGATGCACGCCGCATTTCTCATGCACCCGGTGCGCCTGGTGTGTCCTGAGTTCCATTGCAACCCCCTGTTGCACCCTATGCGTCATGATGTGTGTTGCAACACAACATTACGCCTGGTGCATCATGTGTCACATAGCAACGTTTTGCGGCATCAGGACACTACCTGAGATTAGGTCAACCTCCTCACGACCCCTGGACATCTGCATCTCTGTCGCACCTTCTTCCCCATATCCTGACGTCTGGCTATGGCCGCTGCCTCACGGGAGTACCACTGGGCGTGGCCACACAGGGCCGGCCTTTGTCACGTTCCTTCCATCTCTCATCGCAACACCATAACTCCATCCTAACATTGACCACAGATGCCTTCCATCCCCTGATGTCCCCATCCCTGCCCTGAACCCTCCCAGCATCCTGACACGTCACCATTGTGGGTTCCTCACTGTGAGGCCACAGGGCGTTGCGGCGATTTGTCGGAATCTGTCTGGTTTCTTCACTGCGTCCTAGCGACGTCGGGACCTACGATGTCCCACGGCGTCATCGCGACGTCGGGACCCACTACGATTCACTGCGCAGTGTCATCAGGGTCCTAATCTCAAGGACTGAACAATCCCCACCATAATTTTCTACATCGTGTACTTTTAGTTTTATCTATTATTTACTTTCTATTAATTAGTTTCTACATAGAGGTTTCTATATACAGTTTGTAATGAAAGATGCTATAATATTCTCCGTGCCATTCAACCATCCACGATGCAGAATAAATTTACTTGTACAAGCCAACAGTTGTCGCCCGACTGTCTGATCTGATGACCCCTCAATAAATCTCATTAAATGTCCTTAAATCAATATGGCTGTTGACAAGCCATTGCTGCTCTGTCTCCAGCATGAGGTGCGCCAGGCCTAGGATTGTCCCTATGTCTACTATAGTAAACTCTCGTGCATTTTCCCTTAGCTGTACCATGACAAGGCCGTGGACGTCAGATACGCGTCCCGAGTTAACCGCGTTCAATATTTGGACACATGCAAGCCTGCGAACTGTGTCCTCATGCGTGTAGTCTCTGATTTTGAAGAGCGCCAGGAGCTTTCCAACGAGATGGCCCCCGAGCACACCATACATATGCTCGCCACCCGTCTGTACCCAAACCCAATCATTGCGACTCGCCTGGTTCCTGAAGAGTCGGGTACCAGTGGAGCGTGCCCTGTGGATGTCATAAATGTCGGTTTCCTGGAACGCTAGAACGGGGATTTCAAGTTACGTTAGTAGTTCAACTGGAAGGAATCGAAGTATGGCGGGATCTTCAGGAAGGTGGTGTTCGGTGGGCAGGCTATTCCAGCTATATCGAATCAATTCCCGACAGATGCTCTCCGGTGAGATACCCAAGACCTTGCAAAAATCCATCACATCGGAAACATCATCACGACGCCCCTTCAGGATCCTACGATGGGTGACTGGCGCAGATACGGAATTCGTTTTATCCAAATGTTCCATGACATCGGCAGGGAGATCAGCCCCGCGACGTCGAAGGGAATCCAGGTTCAAAAGTCTCATTCAGATTGCATGCTGGCGACCATAACCGTGCAGGATCTGTCTTGCTGCATTGTTTTTATTCGAACGGCGCCACTCCTCCTTGATTTGTTCCTTATGCGCGAGCTCGCCAAACTCTGTAGAATACATCTGAATGTTGCAAAACTTGTATATGTGACCCTGAAAATGACTTAGTAGATGCATCTTAATGAAGTTGAAATGACATTCCGTATGGATTAGTTCCATACGTTGGTTGATCTCTTCTTCACGATCCTGCTCCTGTACCCGACGCCGGTTGGATTTCGCAACACATTGGTTTACCCGTGTTCTC
The DNA here is from genome assembly GCA_003788595.2 of Choiromyces venosus 120613-1. NCBI lineage: Eukaryota > Fungi > Ascomycota > Pezizomycetes > Pezizales > Tuberaceae > Choiromyces > Choiromyces venosus. Next base: position 123,513 of record ML120391.1, read on the forward strand.
TGATGTCATAGCTCCCTTCGCTGCTCGTCAACCTTTGCCCGTGTCCTCTTCGATATTCGAAACTCCAAGAAGATATCTTTCGTATCATGAAACCGATTCAGATATTGTTCCACATAATCCAAGGTCTCAGGTGTATGGCTTCTATATTGGGCCATCAAAGTGAAATCAAGCAATGACCTGACACAGGCAAGCGCGCGTTTGAATGGTAATACTTGCGTACTCTCAGGCTGCCTCAATGCCACGGCGAGAACTCCCAAAAGACAACGCCCCAGGTTCCTCATCTCCTTTCCTTGCCACTGTGTAACCTCGTGGTATGCTTTTTTGGGCGCAAAGAATCCCGGGTATGGTGGTAAAGCCTTCCAGGCATCGTCAAAAGCCTGCAGTCGTGTGTGTTTCTTGAGGAATCCCTGAACCCAGTCCATCATATGCTTGAATAGTCCCAAATAAACTGTATGTAGCAAATCCGGCTTGTGCAGATCCGGTGCTGAAACCCGTTGAAGCCCATGAAAAACATTCCGTCCCATCTTGATACCAAGTGCATCAAACGTGGCATTCATGTCTCCCGACCCAGAGTCTATCGACCGATGCTCATTTTCTTGTTCAAGACGTTCGTATGTGGCATAATCTTGCGTCTGATACGTCTCCTGTGCATCAGTTCCTAATGCATCAGGAGGCACCTCACATTTTGGACAGGCATCAGATTTTACTCCCTGTAGTGCAACGTTTTCTATATGGTCCGCAATCCACGCGAACAAGATAGGGAAGCACCGCCGGACCTTCCCGTCCGCACAGTCAATTGAGACACCGTCAAGCACCGCATCTTTCAAGGGTGACAGTATGAGTTCAAATACGCCTTGTAGTGTATCGGCATTGATTTGTCTCTGCAGGTTGTCTGCTGAAGAGGACAGTGGGAACTTGGGCAGGACGGGCAATAGTGCAAGAAGGAGAACTGCCATTGATCCAGGTCTGTTACGCCTAGTCGATAGGAGATTTCCGGTCGTAATATAGACAGGCCACTCTTTCTTGTCACCTGAGAAGTTGGTAAGATGCGTCTGATCGGACATTCCAATTATTGGAACCAGAGTTGCACCACGTAGAAGTGTATCCTATAAACGGTTAGCCATTGCCCTGATGAAGGAGGTTGCAAAGCAGGGTGTATAGTACTTGGACGTCCCACCACTAGTCTGCCGTATGCATTTCGGCATATATCCTATGTCTATTCTGGTCATATTCACGCCGCGGCGCGTATACCAAGTCATCCCTGTATGCTATCTGCCAAAGAAGCTATCTGACACAGTCAAGGATGTTCTGATAGAAGAAATGCTGCGTTCTCTTGCCATCGTCAACTTCACTTTCCAACCATTGTAGATAAGCACTGTAGGGGTCCAATGATCGGAGATGATTCTCCAACGTGTGCATTGAACTATAGCTGACTGAAGCAGAACTACCCAGACCACTGAAAAAGAATTCATTGATTCGAGACCTCGAGACCTTACTCTGAATGAAGCAAGATGCAAGTTTGAAATCGTGAGCATTGGCAAACGGGGCCCATGGATCCTGGCACAGAGTATGGTATTCATCCTCAAACCTGCTCACGTCTCCAATCGCTTTCCCGGCACCTGGGTAATGTGCTTGTCTGCCGGCCATCGCTGAGGTATTGTGGTTGAGTACTTCAGCATCAGACTCGTGTGAGATGTCATCATTAAATGCGTCGGCGTCGCATCCAGCGGGGTCCGGATTAGATTCATAGTCTGAATCGGCCCCTTCGTTCTCCTAATTTACCTCCAGGTTGAGGAATAGGTATGTTTCCGTTTCAATAATAGGACTCATGGAAGGTGCATGTCATATGGTAGAGGCAAGTATGATGTCCAGATTTGCATGCGCAGTTCGTAGGTGTTTCTCGTATGCGCCTGCCCGCACGTATCTTCAGCGACAAAATGGACATTTGACAGCCATGGTGAAAGTCTACCTAGTCAATCTCGGGGGTCCTCTATATATTATGAGGTGCAGGAGTACTGTATAGTGTTGATCTTGACGCATGTCAGTGGAACACTGGGTCAAGGGGTTTGCACACGGGGAACTGTAACTAGTATCCAAACAGGCTTAGCACTTGTAGCTTGATGCCTTGTATCACCCCATCTTATAAGATCACCTCATCCTCTCTCTTGTAACACAAGCTACTTCCACTTCATGGGCCATCACGCAACGTCACTTCATATCATGACACTTGTGCAAATTAGAAGCTTATTTCACAAATATTAGTTACACATCATGGTAGGCTTAGGAACGTTGTTCCTGGCTACATTATCAATTCTTCTCATATTATCTTTTTTATTCTGATCTGTCACAAATCCACATATCCACATATCCGTACAGCCACATGCCCTCCGGGGTAATCCAACACAACAGAGGGCAGATACATCCCATCATACAAATAAGGTAAGTTAATTTCTCAGAAATGATTCAGAATCAGAACCCTCGTTCTGGAGATCAGGGAGAGCAGTGCCATTCACGCAATCATGCTTCCACTTGCGCGTCTACCCCCTACCAGCACCTGCCTCTGTCTGACTCCCGAAAACATGCCGCAGCAGGGACCCATGGATAGTCGAAACCAAGCAGAGTCGGGAACCAGTCCAGAGCCTTGTAAAGTGGATTAGCTTGCAACCGCGGATGCCTGCCATCGAACCCGCAGGAAAGTGAAAGCACTGTTCCAAATCGAATACGCAAAACCCGGCCCCTTCAAACTGTCCCAATGGCGCACTCATCGTCCAGTCAAGGTCACCCTGGTCCAGGTGCAGCTCCGTTAAAACGTTGATGAGGCACACACGTAGGGAAAAGCACTCGTTGTCATAATTGGTCCAGAGATTCCGGAAGTGATGGGGTAATAGCTCAATAGTGGACTGCATTGTGTCACGTTGTGGCCTGTCAATAGCCCCAAGAAGCAACCGCTTAAGCTGTGTGATATTCTGGAATGAGGCAAGGAGCTCTTGTAGGTCTCCGCGTGTATTTGAACCAACGTCGTTGGTACCCTTAGTCAAAACTGGTCCTAGGTCCTCATGTCCCTGTTGCGCCCAAATTCCCCAATGGAACACCCCACAGCGCGAGTTCGGATAGGCATAGTGTCGTGGATTTTGCAGGAGCCAATCCTCAGTATGATTGTGCCTTATGCTGCCCGGAAGCCTCGGAGGCTGAATCTCACAGTACTTAGTAATGTTGTCTGTAGCCTGCTTCACGATCCTTGCCCCAACCTCCTCACCATAGATAACAGAGGCTGGATTGGCAAATACAACAAGAAGGTGGCGATAGTTGCGATCGAGGGCCACATACAGCTCTCCTGCACCAATGTTGACTTGCTGATATGAGGCGCCGAGCACATCGCATTGGTCCAGGGATAGCGCTTGCAGGCCAGCCAGGTGTGGACGGGAATTGTGTGTCTCGATATCTATATTGAGGAACACTTCGATAATGTTTTCTAAGAATATGTTATTTGAGTGTTCCACGACATGTACTACACGACTGCTATTGCATACCTTGCTTGCGCTGAATAACGCGGAACACCTTCTCACCCCTCTCCTTTGCCTCCTCACAGGCCGCCTGGCCCTCCCGGGTCACGGACATTCCCTTATCAAACCAGCCTTCCATTTCGCTATCGGTCCTTGGCCTGAGCCTTGGTTGCTTGCCCTTGGGCTGAGAGAGCTTCATCGAGGCAGACCCCCCATCGACATGGGACTTCACCGTAGGATAAAGCGTAGTATCACTTGTTACCGGCTCCTTGCTCCCAGGCCTTTGTCTTATACCAGTGGGTGTTTGGTGGTAGGGGGGACGCATAAGGTTTCCCAGTGTACCATTATTGGTACGATGCCGGGGGAGTTGAGAAAGATGTAGCATGATATGGTGCGTTTAGAATCGTGGAGCACAAGGTAGTCTGTGGAGAATACGGTCAGTTCTAGTATTGTGAGTATCTGCACAGAGGAGAGGCTCCACAAACAAATGTAAACCAATCGGAATACCAATTCTCACAACCTGAGAAATCTCGCACCACAGTCCCAAAGGTATACCAGCCGTGAAGCCCTATATAGAGAGATGTACACTGGTTTGTAACTTTCTCCCTCTGCCGCCCTGAGTGGTTGGTCAGAAATAAGTTTCACAGAGGTTATCCCAAGAGGTTGGTGCATATAGAAATTGGAACAACTTGATGGAATAGTTTGGCGGTTGGAGAACGTAGCTGGAGTGGGGAGACCCGTAGAAGAGAATATGGAGATACACAGCAGAAGGTGCGAGGATCGGCGTACATGTACCGGTGTCGCGACCGTGATGCCATGGGACGTCATGCTGTCGTGACCATGATGCGATGGGATGTCATGCTGTCGCAATGGTGACGCCATGGGACGTCGTGCGGTTGCGATGCCACGAGGCGTCGGTAATGTAGAACTATGTTACCGCTGCCTTTTGGTATTGCGTCAACACTTCGGTGAAGATGAGAAATTTGTATAGTTTTCTCGTGTTGTATACGATGCATTAAGTCTAATACCCAGGGCTCCGGGGGGGTTGTAGGATAACTGACTATCACTCGTTATTGAAGCAAAAGGCTTTCCTGCAAAATGGAGTTTTCAGAGGGTTCAACATTATGTTCATAATAATCTAAGAATTCTCAACTACAATTGGACTTAAGACTCCGGCATGAAAAAATTAGACAAAATGAGGGTGTTGTTAGGGTGGGTGGCTTAATAAAATCTAGCCACGAACGGTATTGTTTACCGACACTATTGGCACTACGGTATTCTCACGTTTCCTAACTAGAACTAGAAGTGTCTGAAATCGTCTCCTGGCGTCGAGTCAACACAGTTTGAACACCTGAGAGGCTGAATTCAAGCAATATAACCTACTCGAGCATGGATGTTAGTGATGAGACGGACAGGAGTTGTAGCCCTGCTGTTTCTGAGCAACTTCAAACCCCGGTCCATCTCATCACTAACCTCAATACCCTAGTAGAAAATCGACATACCATGAGCTGGCTCTAGGCCAGTTAACGATAGACAATACGAGACGTACCAAATCAAGAAAACACCAGATGCCAAAGTAAGGGGGCATGGAGCTATCACTCTTATCACATACCAGGCACTCGAGATCAAAACGGCTAGCAATATGAGGCACCAAAGCAAGAGCATCCCAGGGTATCTTTACTATCATAGCGGCACTCAATATCACAAAAGATCCTGAATTAGTTAGCAAATTTTTAAATGTTTTTTTTTAGACTAAGAGACATAGCTCTCTATCTAAAAACTACCTAACAAAAAGCTACAGAGGGGGGACGTCCGACTGAGAGTGGGGGGATTGGGAATGGGTTGAGGAGGTCGGGACCTCTGGGGGGAACACGGGACCACTCCTTGTTCTGCGGTCCAAAGGGTCTTTATTAGGAAAACATCGACTACGAACCCAGGGGATTTATTAGGAAAACATCGAAAAAAAAAACATCAAAAAAAAAAAAAAAAC
>ML120391.1:136729-293415 GCA_003788595.2 Choiromyces venosus 120613-1
AATCAATAAGAGGGTTGCACAAGTTCACGGGGTGTAGTGGGACTGCCTTGAAGGATACGATGATGATTGGGAAGCTGTAAGCGCTGAGCTCGAGAGTCGGATATCCAACCACACTTCTACACAGCCTGTACCGCGACACACTAATCACCGGAACTTGGACCTAGTGGGACATCAGGAACGTCGGAATCCGTCACCCGAAACTGACAGCTGGTGTGACTTGAGCCAGACGTCGGTAGCCTGGGAGCTTCAGTTACAAGGTTCGGGTCCTCTGAGTCCAGATGATTCTCAGGAAGCGCAAGCAGCACCAGCGGGGATCCCTTCTCTATCTCGGGGGGTCTCGTTGAGCCTTGGGGATTCTCAGGAATCGCAAGCAGCACCAGCGGGGATCCCTTCTCTATCTCAGAGGGTCTCGTTGAGCCTTGGGGATTCTCAGGAAGCGCAAGCAGCACCAGCGGGGATGTCGTTGTAAGCCGGACAATGATGAGCGGGGGGGTGGGACCGTCACCGAGGGTGATTAAGGGGAATTAAGAACATGTAAAGATTATGTGTAATAGATTTGATTTAGCTTACTATGACGAGACTACAATAGAAACCAAAGGACGTAGTGCAAAGGAATAATCAGGGCGATATTCACCGTAGAATCTATGAAAAGCAGCCATCCGGAGGGTGTCAGGGCGATCACAATGTAGTATATCGGATATCAGGAGGGAGTTGGGAAGATTGGGCAATACCGGGCGCAACGTGCAGACGGCGTCAGGGGTAATTCACCACACTTCGGAAGGCATCCTGAGGAGGTCCAGACATGAACTAGTAGCATCAAGATGAGATGTCGTGGTCGAGGTGAAATCTGGGCGCATCGTGTATGCAGGGGGGGATCCAGACGAGAGGAGCATCATGTAGAAAGAATCTGGATGGAAAAGCCTGATGATAGGTGGCACCAAGGCACGCATCATGAGTATCGTGGAATCCTGATGCACACAGGTGAGGATGCGATGTCAGGGTAGAAGACGCCAGAATTAGGTGTCGCCACAATGTAACAGCTTAGGATCAGGTAGCGTCCGGACGCAACAGGCTAGGATCAGATGGTGTTAGGATGCAACACCCGAGAATCAGACGTTGTTAGGATGCAACACCCGAGGATCAGACGTTGTTAGGACACAAGAGTGCAGAATCAGACGTTGTCAGGTCGCACCTGGCGTAGGGGTCCGTGCCCGGATACCGTCAGGACGCACCAGGCGCATAACTCGACGTCAGGACGCGACGTTGGCTCGACAGTACATCCTGGTTAACAGTTATCGTTACGGGCACCCTGTGCGTCAGACGCACAGGACGCACCGGGTGCAAGATAATATTTTTGCTGATGTCCAAGTTCATCATATATACAGGGTAGTCAGTTCTACTCTAGTGAGCTCAAAGTTTTTATATTATACAAACTGTACACTGTCTGAGTCACTCAGAGATACAACACCAATGAGACTAACAGTGTCAGTATTTTAGATCCTTTTGCAGGTGGCAAGTCTACTCCTCATACAACCACATATGTCACCCAAGACCCTTTTAGTGAGCTGGACAAGGTCAGTTTCAAAGCTATTTTTAGATACAAAAATTGTACTAATACATAGTTAGATTTTCACTGTAATGCATACCACACCAGATCACACAAAAGTAGGCCAAAAAAAATTGGCATCACAGAGGTGTAAGAAAGTCAACCTGGTCAAAAGACAATTTGACAGGTAAATTGACTGGTGGATATACTTTCTCATTTGTAACCTTTTCATCACAGGAGTACTTGACTTCTATTTCTTGAAGGATACCCAAAGGGAATTCAAATTGAGTGGAAGTTCCATGGCAAAAAAGGTTAAAACAGAAAGTGAATTAGGTTACAAAAAAATAAATGCCCCGTAGGTATTACATGGAATAGTATATATAATAGATTCCTGTTGATAATATGGTTTAGAGTTTTTTTTATTTGTTTTTCTTGTTCTTTTCCCCTACTTTTTCATGGACAAAATGTAATGTTTGAGCTGGAGTTCATGCTATGTTTGTTGCTTCTTTTGTAGATAAGATTGGGTAATTGCCATTAATATAAAGCTGTTCTATGAACAGGTGAAAAATGGAGGAAATGAGTGGAGGTAATTATGCTTTTAGAGTAGGATAATAAAGAATAAGTAATTTCATGATTTCATACTATTGTATCCATTGTGGTTACAATAATGTAGCACAGTGGTGCAACTTTAAGTATTACTATACAAATGTACCCAACCAAACTCTGTACAAGTAATTTGTAACTTTGTGACTCTTGTTGACTGTACCCTTGATTGTGTACAAAGCCAGTTCCTGTTCTTACACTCTATTACTTTTGAGAATCAGTATATATCATATAAGAAGGGATAAATGCTACTCTTCAATCCACAAAACTACAAGCTGTAGTTTCTTTCTCACTGACATCATGATAGGTTGTGAAATCCAAATGGTTAACTACCTCAATGGGGTTGAGTTGGAAGTACTCTAGTAAACATTCATGCCAATACTCAAACTTGTATGTACGTACCTCTGTGATATGATATTTTGACCACAGTCAATAGATGCAGAGATAGTCACATGTTACCAGCAATGTAGTGTGAATGCAGAATGCATGGTGTACTGGACATAGGTGATGAGACAGACACCAGTTCAAAATGTCGAAGCTTCCTACCATTCATAGCATTAAGCCTACCACTTTAAATAATGCTTTACCACTGATGGTAATAAATGTCCAGAGTTCAAACCTTTGTCCTTCTCATCTATAAAGTCTATACCGGAGTATATTTAAGATTTTCTGCATTATATCTCAGAACATTCTACAAGCAGGGATTCTGCGGAAGATTGCAAGCTGGCCTTGGTGGAACAGGGTGATGCACAGGGATAATAACCTCTAACATAGCACACTGAATATATAGTGTACTGAATACATCCTGTGATGAATAATTTGTAAAAGGGAGGGGTTTTCCCACCACTCAGGGAGAAGTATGATGCCCAAAGTCTTTCATCCTTATCCAACAACGCAATTGCAGAACAGAGTGACACAACAGGAATACACGAAGAACAAAGATTGCACAATAACAAGGTAAGTATGTTTAATGTCTACCTCTTTTACTGGTTAAAGTATTGAAGACTGACTTGCTGAATTCACGGGCTGCTTCAGGAACTCAGCTATGCATAAGCAACTACTCGAGCTGACCTCACGGGAGCAGTTATGATCAGCATGAATACTGGTACTTGTTCTCTGTCTATTCAGTGATCATTTCTAATGGAATGTCATAAGTCAAAGCATTCCTGCTTAGCCGCTAAGGCTATTTGGTTGTCAGTGTATTTTCCCTCATCGGGAATGGTGCAGTTATTTTGGATCGTCATGTAGGATGTAACGGCACTGTCAAATACCTTAGTATGGTTCGGGAAGGCTAAACTCCAGACCCCTTTTGTCACAAAAAATGTGACGATTTTGACTGTAATGGCAACCATAACAAATCTTTTTTCTTCCCAAAATAGTCATTACCCTACCTTCACGGCTCAAAGTTTGGGATTTCAAGTTATTAATGTTCTGTACCTAGTTATGGGTTACCCCTTAGTTATGGGTTACCATATTCATTTTTCAAAAATTACAAACTTTGTATCAGGCAACCACCAACCTCAACAATGTTAAATTTTCTATACTGTAAAACAAAAGGTAATAGCTATCTAACTTATTTCACCCAGTAATGGGTCACTATTTCTCCCCACTCTGATTTAACAAATTTGTGATTCTAGAAAGTAATAAGGATCAGATCTTATTCAAATTAAAATTCAAAATTGTCTGTAGACTCTAGAACCAGTCTACTAGTTTTTGAAAATTTAATTTAATTTTCACAGCTGTAAATAGTGTAAGTGAGATATCATCATTATGCATAAAGTTGTAAGAAAGACAAGGAACCACATGTGGAAATGGTCGAGTATTTTCCAGGCTGGTAGTACATGTGATTTACTATAGGCTCTATTAATTATAGAAGGTTAGGGCAATAATTGAGGCTTAGGAAGAGTTTCAAAGATTTGGTGTCTTTTACTCCTCTAGCATACTTAATCTTAACATACAACCAACATCTATTTGATATCCAATTTCACAAAAAGTCATCATAGCACCAATGCCAAACAAGAAGCCTGATATGGCGGATCACCTTCAAGCAGCCATCAATGCCAATGAGAAAGATCCAGTAGTCTCGATACACTATTTAGCTCAATCCTTTGGAGTTTCCAATACTGCCTTCTACAATCACCTCAAAGGTAGTACTAATCCTTGGAAGGTGGCTCTTTAAAGCTAGTAGTTACTTACTCACTTAGAGGAGAAGGTCATAATCGACAGCATTAAAGATTATGATGATTGTGGGATTCCTTAGTACCGAAGACATGTTTTGCAAATGGTGTATGAAATTGTAAAAGCAAAAGGGAGAGTTACTGAAATTGGAAAGGTGTGGGTCGACCAGTTTGTCTATAGATACCTGGGTGTTCAAACCAAAGTTGGAAAGAGTATCGATAATCAAAGAGCACTTGCTACAGATGTTTCTATCCTGAAGGAGCATCTGGAAAGATTTTATGTATTGAAGAGCAAATATCATATCCTTCCAGAAAATGTTTGGAATACTGATGAGAAAGGGTTTACAATGGGATTGGGTGCTGGTAGAACAGTTCTCTGTTGTACTGGAAGATGGAATACTAAGATAATGCAGGATGGTAAGAGAGACTGTGTTACAGTCATTGAAGCAGTTGCTGGTGATGGAAGAGTATTGGCCTCTCTTGTTATTCACTCTTCTGCAACACATCTCATCAGCCACCATTCGAATATCAACTACGAGATTGATAATGACATCTTCTTCACTGACTCCAAAGCTGGATATACCTCCTCCAAGATCACGATTGCTTGGTTTGATCAAATCTTTCAACATCGTTCACGTCCAGCCAATGGGATTACTGAATACAGAATCCTAGTCCTTGATAGCCACTGCTCCCATGTTAACAACATTGAATTCATCGAACATACTCTTACCAATAATGTACACCTCATCTGTCTTCCAGCTCATACCATGTATATCTCGCAACCTTTGGATATCAGATTGTTTTTACCCTTGGAAAACTATTACAAATAAGAGCTCAAAGACTTTCAATATAACGATGGTCCTTTTTGGAAGATGTGCAAAGGAGACTTCTATCGAATGCTCCAAAAGGTAAGAGAGAAGTCTATGACATCAGAGAATGTAGTGTCAGCCTAGCATGCAAGTGGAATGATCGCATTTAATCATCAACATGTACTTCAAAACCCCAACCTTCAACTCAATGCCACTCCAGCTATCCCCCTCTCAGCAAGATATTTGGGCCTTCGCACCTTGCAAGGAATAGATGATGGAGCTCCAGAAGTTGACCAGATCAGAAGAAAGGCAGTTGGGCTTGAGGATATTGGAGAGGCAATTGTTTTACTACAGCAAGCAATTGAGCTTGTGGAAAAGGCTCAAACTCAGTCAATTCTCAACAAAGCAACAATTAAACAACTGGAGTCTATACAGCCAAGTAAGCCTGACCACCACCAGATAAAAGGTGGGCTTCTTCTTCATTCAACAGTTCTTGGGGAATTGTATAAGAAGAATGAAAGAGATGATCTCCAAAAGCAAGCTAAGGTTGAAGCAGGAAGGATGTGGAGGAGGCCAAAGGGTAAGAGACTGGAGGTCCTAAACAAAAGAATCAAAACTGCACATCTCAAAGCAGTCACTGCTAGTGTTTCTGAAAGTTCAGATGATGAATCAAGTGATGAAGAAGAATAAGTTGTATGTATATTGTGTGATCATATTGGGTATGTTGAAAACTCTTGCTTACAATCAATAGTTACCTAAATTGGATTCTGCAACTTCCAACTCAAGCAGCAGCTGCCCATACAGATGTACCAGCTGTTCAATCAATTATTGCCTAAAAGGTACAATGCCAATGTTACCATTGGCAGAGACCTATAATATTCTCATGTAATAACAGTCTGCTAGATTCCAAAGTTATTTCTTTTCTAAAGCCTGTCATATTTTGTAATAGTTATTGCTTGTCCTAATTCTATATCAATGATAAGTTATAAAAGCTTAAATTGAAATGTGGGTGTAGAATCTCACTTTTTAGTTGAGTACAAAAATTTGGATAAGTGACCCATTACTGCGTGAAATACATTAGTTCTTGTATAGTTTTCTCCCACTCATTTCAAAAGGTTGATGAGATCATGCCAGTATAGTCTATTGGCTCTTCTACATTGAGGTTTGTTGTGGTGAGAAATGCTGTTTCATGGAATTTCTTCAAGGTCCAATGTCCCGTGTTTTCTCTTTGCGACTATTGGGGTGGTGGCAGGGGAACCTTTAACTCTAGTATATCAGAAGGAAACAATTTAGGTACTCCTGCTGGCCTATGAGGCATTGCCAGCACTGTTTGCTGAGTTCTCCCAAGTTGTATTCCTACTGCTAATGGTACTATTCAGATGCTGTCCTGTAACTCATGGTCTGGCAAATTATTTTCAATAGCTGGCTCTTCAGGTTCAGGTTCAGGAGTTGGGCTTGGAATCCACCTATCTGCTGTTACCTTATCATGAGATTCAAATTTGATAGTATTTATTGTGTTCACCATGTATTTGCCTATATCATCTTCGATCTGTGTACTTTCCTTCTCTTTGATAGTTCTTATATCTTGCGCACTGAGAACTTTCTTTCCAATCAGCACAGGATGCTAGTTTATGCCTTTGTATCTGATCGTGATATATCTTTCCCCATTCAGTTTCTATTTGGTTCTAATTTCTTTCTGTATGTGATGAAATGCTGATGTGGTGAAGGGAATCAGGTGTGTCAACTCTGGTTTCTGACCATTGCTAGTCCATAACTCAAAAGGCATTTTGTCTTTTCCAATGCTAGAAGTCACGGTTCGATTCTTCCGATATATGGCAGTTCATATTGCTTTACCCGACATCTCTTCTCCTAATTTGTAGTCAAGCATCATGACTTCAGCTCTACCAACTAAAGTCCTGTTTGCCTGTTCACTCACATCATGCTACTTAGGTGTATACAGTATAGTCTTCTCATGTCTTATTCCATTTGCCTTAAATATCTGGCCAAATTCAATACTTGTATGCTCACCACCATTGTTACTTCTCAGTCCTCTTATTCTTCTCTCTTAGCAGTTTTCTGCCCATGCCTTGTATTTCATAAACTGTTCAAATATTTTACATTTTTGTTTTATTCTAAAAATGATGGTGAACTGTGAATAGTCATCGACAAATAAAATGAACTATTGGGTGCCACCCAGGCAGGCAGTTCTCATTAGTCTAACAATGTCAGTGTAGATGAGTTCTAGTAGGGTAGTGGTTTTTCTGGTTGCAGGAGCAGAGTTTAGTTTGTGGGTTTATTTCGCAGACGTTACAAACCTAGCACAGAAAAAGGTTTTCACATGACTCATGATTATAAGATCATAGGTTTGTAATGGCTTCATGTACATGACCAATTAGGTCATGTGAGTCTCACACATGACTAGCAGTTGCGAGTCATAGTTATTATATTTGATTGAATTGCGTAATAACTTGTTTAAAGTTATTAGTTGTTTTGCACACATGACTTATTTAGAAGTCATGTGAGTTTCACACCTGACCAGTTTAAGGTCATGTGGTTATTATGTTATGCGAATGTATGAGTCACAATTGTGGCTCATAATAGTTATTGATTTGTAAGTGGGTTAAGGGGAGGACTATATTAGGAGCAGGATACAACGTAGTAGTTAGTTCTTCACGCAACCACCTAAGTTATTTCATAGATATAACTATATGACTTTATGAATATAAAATACCTTTACACTCTTTACTAAGAAAAGAACATCTCGAGATATCTTCCTTGTAGGACAAGGAGGAAAAGTGAATGAATCAATTAGTCTTAGGAAGACTAAGTAAGGATAAGTATTTAGTCTTAAGAAGATTAAATACAAACAACGAATACCAAGTTAAGTATTAACCCCATTACAGTATCTAATAAAGATTGATATAACATCATTGCCTGTTGCTTGGTTGTATACTAGGAGTGATAGAATAAGCAATCCTAACATTTGGTTGTGTCTCTGCAACACACAACGAAAATACAGATTTTGAATACAAAGATCAATCTTTAAAACTTCCAGAGGTAGCACAGGCACTTGCAAGAACAGCCTCAGAAACAAGAAGAACAGGAAGCGCTTCCTACATCAGAAGAATGATCAGAACAAGGATCTACATTATCGGAGGAACACGAAGACCAAAGGATATCGGCACTAGCAGGAGGAGCACCACTGGTCAGAGGAGCACCACCAGCAGGGGAGGAACAGGGAGGGGCCCAACCAATGCCAGAGCTAACGGCAGAACAACTCAGACAAGTAATCCAGGCCCTGGGAGGAGGAACAAGAAGACCAAAAATCAAAGAACCAGAAACCTTCTTGGGAGAAAGAAAAAAAATAAGAAACTGGCTAGCACAACTACAAGTCTACTTTCTACCGACAGGGTGGGCAGAAAGACATGAAGAAGAGAAAATAACATACACCGCAAGCCTACTAAGAGGAGACGCAAGTAGTTGGCTCATACCGTATATGGAAGGAACCAGTACAGCAACCTGGCAAAATTGGCCCAATTTTGTAGAAGCACTACAAGATTGGTTTGGACCAGTAGACCCAAAAGGAGAAGCAAGGATGAAAGTAAGAAAATTAGTGCAAGGCACTAAATTGATGACAGAATATTGGAATTCCTTCTGGTTAATACTAACGGAAGCATACATGGATGAAGCCACAGCAAGTGAATGGTTATTCCAAGGTATGAGTAAGAAATTACAGGATGAATCCGGACATCTAGATAAGGTATCAGAAGGACCAGAGGAATTGGCAAAATGGGCAATGGAGAAAGAAACAAGGCTGGCCACTATCAGACATCTCCAAAATAAAGGAAGCAAACAACAAGAATGAGAAATCCCATGAAATACCAATATTACCTATAGAGCAACCCCTAGTGTGATTCCTAAGGGGGAACCCATGGACCTAGATGCGACAAACTGCAGAAAACTCCAGAGACTACTGAATAAGGAGTTCCAGGAACAAAGACAGAAAAAGCTATGCTTCCAGTGTGGAAACAAGGGACATTGTGCACAAGACTGTAAAGTCAAAGACATCAAGATATGATCGACGGAGCTGGAAAAAGAGGAGAAGGAGGAAGAAGAAACTTTAAACGACCAAGGTCCCCAGTAGAAGGGGGTCTGAGGGACAACGAACTAAAAGCCATCAGAAAATCTAAATTACACTCATTACACTCAACCATAAGCTCTACACAACCCTTAGATTACGAATCAGATCACATTATGGTCAAGGTACAACTTTACAACAAGAAAAATGAAAAAATAACAACAAATTCAATGATAGATTCAGTAGCTACGGAAGACTTCATAGATCACAATTTCGCTATGAGACACCATCTACCCCTGAACAAAATAGGAAAGCCAAGAGATATATACACAATTGATAGTACTGTTTTGGAAGCAGGACCTATCACCCAGATAGCAGAACTATCAACGGACATAGGAAACTACAGAGAGAGGGCTACCTTCCTTGTGGCTAACCTAGTCAAACATGAATTAATCTTAGGAATGACATGGTTAAAGAACCATGGACCGAGGATTGACTGGATAAAGGAAAAAGTCATCTTCGACAGCAAAAGGTGCAAGGCTGTATGGCTATACAGTTCTCCAACGGTATATGCAGTACCAGAGGAACAAGCCATAAAAGAGAATCTGGAAAGCCAGATTCTACCAATCAACATGAAAGAAAAACTGAAAGAATCGAAAAATCGTATTCAACAGATGGTCCCCTGGAATGGACAAGATGACCAAGAAAGCCAACAGGTGGTTATCAAAAAATTAGAAAAAAGTATGAAAATACCAACAAGGGGATCGCACTTGGCAGCAGGCCATGACTTGCATAGCATAGAAGAAGCAATTGTGCAAGCATGAGGACAAAAACTTATAGGAACAGGGGTTGCCATATGACTTCCTAAGAACACCTATGCTGGCATTGCACTAAGAAGTGGATTAGTGACCAAGAAAGGCCTAACCATTAATGCCGGAGTAATCGATGCAGACTATATGTGTGAAATTAAAGTACTATTGGTAAACCTATCGGAAAATGACTATAAGGTTAACACAAGAGATAGCATAGCACACTTGATAATCGAAAAACTTATCATGACGGATTTGCAAGAAGTACAAGAAATAAAAGAAAAAAAAGGGGAGGCACAGGCTTTGGTAACACTGACAAAAAAGAAAGACCACTAGAAAAAGACCTCAACATATCCTTCATTTCAGCTAGGGCATTTGGAAAAATGTAGCGAAAAAAGGACCAGACAGGCATCCTAAGATGGAATGAGAATGAGACTTCCCTAGTAGCCACAACAATTAGCACTGAACTTACTTTAAAAAAAGGAAAGGATAGAGATAAGTCAGCAAAGGAAATAGTCTCAAAGGAATACCATAGATTCCTAGAACTCTTTGAAGAAAAAGAAAGGACTGATTTACCTCCCCATAGATATGTGGATCACAAAATTGAACTAGAAGAGGGAAAGACAGCTCCGTTTATGACCTTATACCAATTATGGGAAACAGAGCTGAAAGCTTTAAGAAGTTACCTAGTAGAAAACCTAGATAGAAGATGGATCAAGCAATCTTCCTCATTAGCTGCAGCACCAATCCTATTTGTCAAGAAGAAAGATGGTGGACTAAGACTATATGTGCATTATCGAAGATTAAACACAGTATCTGAAAAAGACCGATATCTACTACCTCTCATAAGTGAAGCATTGGACCGCCTTAGAATGGCTAGATACTTTACAAAGCTAGATATCAAAGATGTGTATCAGCACATTCATATACAAAAAGGAGATGAATGGAAAACAGCTTTTCGAACCAGATATGGACAATATGAATACACAGTCATACCATTAGGGTTAGACAATGCCCCAGCAACATTCCAATGATGGGTAAATACAGCCCTCAGCAAATACCTAGATGTTATTTGTATAGCTTACCTTGATGACCTATTAATTTATTCTAATACTTTGGAACAACACCAAAAAGATGTTCATAAGGTACTGGAAAAATTAAAAGAAATCAGAGTCAAACTCAAACCGACAAAATGCCAATTCCATAAAAAAGAAACTGAGTACTTGGGATTTATTATAAATCAGGAAGGAGTTAGAGTAGATCCTATAAAAACAGAAGCCATAAAGGAATGGGAAGCACCAGAGAAAACCAAAGGAGTACAGTCTGTTGTGGGATTCTGCAATTTTTATCGAAGGTTCATAAAAGCATTCAGCAGGACGGCTAAACCCTTATATGAATTAATAAAGAAAAATCAGAAATGGGACTGGGGAAATAAAGCCCAGGAAGCCATCGAAAAACTAAAAGAAAAACTTACCACGGCAACCATATTACATCATTTTGACCCAGATGAGCTCATAATAATAGAAACAGATGCGTCTAATTATGTCTGTTGAGGTATCATATCACAACAAGATGAAAGAGGAATATGGAAGCCAGTGGCATACCGATCAAAAACCATGACCAAGCCAGAATGCAATTATGACATTCATGATAAAGAATTATTAGCAATAATACAAGCACTCAAGGAGTGGTGAAAATATGCAGATGGAAGTCCTCACACAATAAAAATACTCACAGACCACAAAAACCTAGTACCATTCACCACTACGAAAAAGCTAAATAGGAGGTAAGTTCGATGGAGTGAAGAATTAAGCTGGTATAATATTAAAATAGAGTATTGACCCAGAAAGGAAGGAGGGAACTCAGATGCTCTCACCAGAAGGTCAGATGACCTACCAGGAGAACATGATGAAAGAAAAACTCAGAAGTCAAGAATTCTCTTACCAAAGGAAACCTTTATGAATGAAGGATATGAACCTGGAAAAGAAGAAATCAACACCATAGAATTACAGGAAATAGAAATTACTATCAAAGACAAAATAAAAGAAAAAACAGGAAAAGATCAGCAAATGACAAAAATAAACCAAGCCCTCGAAAGGGGAGACAAGGAATTTCCAAAGGTAGCCTTAGGGCTATGTGAATGGAAGGAAGTGTACCTTTGGTATGAAGGAAAGATATAGCTACCAGAAAATGAACCCCTTAGAACAAAAGCGATAGAATGAAACCATGATGCACCACAAAGTGGCCATGGTGGAGTGGCAAAAACCATGGAGCTAATACAACGAACTTACTATTGGCCAGAAATAAGGAATGATGTTAAAAAATACGGCAAAAACTGAGACATGTGTCAAAGAATAAAACCAATACATCATGCACCATACGGACTATGACACCCATTAGAAACCCCTGAGAAACCATGGAAATCGATCAGCATGGACTTCATTATGGACCTACCAGAATCAAATAGCTATGACACAATATGGGATGTAATAGATCGTATGACAAAAATGTCACACTTTATTCCATGTCGCAAAGATATGAAAACCATACAATTCGTACCACTATTTACAAAAAATATCTTCCAATTGCATGTACTACCAAACGACATTGTCACTGATTGAGGTTCAATATTCATATCGGACCTATGGAAAGAAATAACAAAAGGATTAAACATCGATAGAAGATTGAGAACTGCCTATCATCAACAAACAGATAGACAAACTGAAAGAACAAATCTGTCATTAGAACAATTCCTTAGAGCTTATGTGGAATACTCTCAACAAGATTGGGAAGAATGGCTGCCTTTTGCAGAGTTCGCCTACAATAACTCGATGCAAGAAACAATTAAAACCACACCATTTTATGTGAATTATGGACATCACCCCATCAATGAACCTATGGGTTATGAGACCATAACGAAAATATTGAAAAGAGAAGATATGAGTCAATTACATGACATAATCAGAACAGAGACTACTATGGCACAACAGATGATGAAAGAAAATACCGATCAATACAGAAAACCAGATCCAAGACTGAAATCAGGAGACGAAGTCTGGCTTGTGGCAAAAGATATTCGCACCACACGACCATCCAAAAAATTGGATTACAAGAAACTAGGACCTTACGAAATAATAGAAAAGGTGGGAAGAAAGGCATATAAGCTTGCACTTCCCCCCTCAGCGAACAATAAACACCCAGTTTTCCACATCAGCAAACTCGAACTCTATCAAAACAATCCCTTATCTTCACAATGAAAAGAACCACCTCCACCTACAGAAATAGAAGGAGAAAATGAATACAAACTGGATCAAATTATTGACTCTTGATGACACTACGGTAAGCTACAGTATTGAGCTAAGTGGACAGGATATCCCCCTAACTACTACTTAGTGTAGTACTCAGCTGAGAACTTTAGTAATGCCAAACATGCAATCTAACACTTTCACCAAGGAAACCCAGGAAAGCCTCGTCAAAAAGGAAGAACAAATGAGCAACAAAGACTGGATCAATTAGCAGACCTCCCCGCATCCATGCCAATTACACCCGAACAAGAAAAACACAACCAGAACAGCTGGACTGGTTGCTTTAACGATAGATGCCAAGTACACTTTATGGAGAAAGAAGGGGCCAATTATTGGCAACGTGAAAAACACAGACACCCCCCACCATCACCACTCCAATCACCCATGACGATATGGAAAGAAACGTCACCACCCCCTTGTACACCACCACTGTAGCCATGCGACAACAACATCCTCTTAACGGCAAAACAAGAGATGTTTTCAGGGATGAAAACAACAAGAAGGGGGGGCAAAAAATCTTGGGCCAAGTTCCCAAAAGGAAAAAATGTGACTTGGGGGAACCTGTTACAGGAGGAAATCCTACAAAAACCGATCAACGAGTACACATACAAAGATATATACGATCAGGTGGGCGATACACCATTGCCAAGATCGGTAACAACAACTCCGTGGCAAATGTCAAGGACCAACTCTACAGAACAAGACACGATGAAGGGCTTACAAGATCAAATAGGTCACCTACAAATGATGTTGGACGAATCTCGAATAGACAAGAGACTTTTCGAGGGACAAACAAGGATGTGGGAAAGGACCAGAAGAACTCTCCAGAAAGAAAGAGCGGATTTGGAGGGGAAGTTAAGGGTTCAACAGATAAGAGCAGGATGGGTAGAATGGAAGACGATAATTTCAGTAAGGAAACTGGAAATGAAAGAGAGGGAGAACAAACTACTGAAGGAAACGATGGAAAGGAACAATTGGGAATTGCAAAGATTGGCAACACGCCTGAACTGATTGATAGAAAAAAGTGATGAAGGACCGTTGGCGTAATGGGACTTAGGCCATAGGGAAGGTGGAGCTAGTATTACAAACCTAGCACAGAAAAAGGTTTTCACATGACTCATGATTATGAGATCATAGGTTTGTAATGGTTTCGCACACATGACCAATTAGGTCATGTGAGTCTCACACATGACTAGCAGTTGCGAGTCATAGTTATTATATTTGATTGAATTGCGTAATAACTTGTTTAAAGTTATTAGTTGTTTTGTGCACAAGACTTATTTAGAAGTCATGTGAGTTTCACACCTGACCAGTTTAAGGTCATGTGGTTATTATGTTACACGAATGTATGAGTCACAATTGTGGCTCATAATAGTGATTGATTTGTAAGCGAGTTAAGGGAAGGATAATATAAGGAGGAGGACATGACATAGTAGTTAGTTCTTCACACAACCACTTAAGTTATTTCCCAGATATAACTATACAACTTTATGAATATAAAATGCCTTTACTCTCTTTACTAAGAAAAGAACATCTCGAGATATCTTCCTTGTAGGACAAGGAGGAAAAGTGAATGAATCAATTAGTCTTAGGAAGACTAAGTAAGGATAAGTATTTAGTCTTAAGAAGATTAAATACAAACAGCGAATACCAAGTTAAGTATTAACCCCATTACAGTATCTAATAAAGATTGATATAACATCGTTGCCTGTTGCTCAGTTGTATACTAGGAGTGATAGAATAAGCAATCCTAACAGCTGATGTGCAACTAGCATAGCTTGGACTAGTGCAGCTCCTATCAATCACTATACTAGGTGCTTGAGCCACTAATTGTTTAATGTTTTCAAGAACTATGTGCCCTAATCACTTATACCACTTAAGGACTATCAAATAAGGTTTCCGGACACTTACTTGGTAGGATTCAATTCTTCATGTTTGGAGAACATAGGCAACATTCTCCAATCGTACAATTCTAAATTGTTTGTTCCCATGTGTGATACTAACCATATCTATCTTTAGGACTGTAAAGCTTACCATGCCTTCTACAGCTTAGATACAGCAGACAGACATGAGTTTGCTACTTCCTATCTCCAGTATATACAGTATCTTCATTAGTTGTACCTTATTTACATAACCCTTGACATCAAGATCTAGGATGATATCTCCCTCGCCTTTGGTGAACACTGTTGTACTATTTGTGATGTGTATTTGACTTCGAGTTTTCATGAGATGTTTGAAAATACCTTTATCACCTGTCACATGGTGAGTTGCCCTTATAACTACTACCTACTTAGACTGAGCTTGTTTTGTTGATGTGAGATCCAGAGCTATCTATACCCCTTGGTTGCTGAAAGTCAATACCATATTTGCACTTCCAGTTCATTGGTGGTCTTCATTTTTCTTCAATGATGGGCTCTCTAGCTGATCCTGTTTTTTCTCAGGGCATCTATTTGCCTACTATCATTCTTTTCACTGTTCATGCAACTATGTTTAAGAACACTTGTTTGCCAACCTATATTCTTGGTTTTCCATTGTCCATTACTGTAGCTTTTACCTTTATTCATTCTATATCCTCTAATAGCCATAAAGGCATCAGTCTTCTCAGTCTCTATTAGTCCTACAGACAATTGCTGATATTCAAGGATGAATCAATCAGAGATCTGATCATATGTTGTTTCATCGTGGTTGGTGTCATTGTAAATCAACATTCAAAATGGATGATACTCAATTAGAAGATTTGACAAGAGAAGGTATTTCTTGTCTTTCTCTCATTGCATTTCCTCAGTGGCCATAAGCTGGTGGAACAATTTCTCTAATGTAGCTTGTTATTCAGTGAAGTTATTATAGATAAACTTTACCTTTGACAGTTCGACACAAAGGTACGACATTGTTGCCTGGTACTTCCCCACATATCACTTCTCTAACTTGGCCCATAGTGCAGCTGAGTCTTAGTCTTCAACATATAGTTTACAATGCAAACTATCTAGAAACCTATCTAATATTCCTCTCACCTTACCAACTTTCTCATCTCATGTGTTTGTCTCTTTGACTTCAAGATGCTTCACTGCTCTAGACATAATACCTCAACAATACTTTTCTACTAGGATATCTATAACTGCAAGTCACCATTCACAATGGTCGGCTGCCTTTGAGAAAGGCTTGATACCTAGTGAGGTCAGAATCTTTACCTCATTTCTGGTAGTGCTGAGCATGCTCACAGATGTGATAGATTTTCATTGAGGGTTCTTCATATTGTCTGGTGTCAAGCTAGGCTCATAACCTTTTAAACAGATATAGTACTGAATGACAATAAGTGAGGGTATATCTCAGCAAAGGAATAATAATGGAGAATAAAAACAGTGAAGATTTCTTTCTTGTAGGATATCAGGAAGCGTGAAGATAATTTAAGAAAAATAGATGAACAACTTGAACATGTGATATGACCTTTCCTGTAATACCTTGACAAGGGGATAATAAGCATGCACATAGAACAAAACAAAAGTAGGAAATACAAAAGTGTTAAATAAATGCAACAATATGCAAAGAACCAACAAAAAGCAAAAACTAAATCCTAAGTTTCCTCTATTCTATTCTTACCAGGAGCAAAAGAACATTTCACAATCATCCCATAAAACATACCTGTATTTCTCTTGATGTTTTGCCTGTTTCACTAACTATGCATGCTTGCACCATACTAGTGTTTAGTTAATGTTGTGAGTGTTTTGTATTAATAGAACTTTTCTCCATACCAAACATATGCTGAGCAGTAATGAATATTTCCAACAGTAATATCTGCCATAGCTTGTCCTTATTCCAGTTTCTAATAACTATTGCGTCTCACACTGAACATTTCTTTGCTCCCTGAGAGAGCAGGGGTAGTCAGTCAGAGCAGGGAAGCTAGTCGATTGTGTCCTACTTTGATGACTAGGTGGTATGACTTAAACTGACTGACTCAGTTGTTATTAGATGATATTCTACCAACACAATGCACTATGAACCTCAGGTACCAGGTATGATTATTGGATTGTTTTATAATATCCTAAATCTTTAGTACAAATACTTGATGTTAACTTATATATATAGAGCATGTACTTTCATATATATTCTATTCTTGATAGAATTATGGAAGGTGTGCTCACATCAAAGTTCTTGACAGACAAAGTAACTCCACCATCATACTCTATAGTCCTTCAGTTAGAGCCCAGGAAGGAGAAAATTACTCCCTTGAAGGCAGCCAAATATGATCTGTCAAGTATCTCAGGTACAATTGACTGGATTGAAAATGTTTTGTTTCACCAATGCCAGTATCCTCTGGAGTACTTTAATAACAAAAATGTTATTATTAGTGATGATCTGCTATCAATATAAAATATATGCTCAATCAAGAATTATCAACATGATGAATTATGGTAGTGTGATACCTTTGATTGGATCCAGGAGTAGAGTGAGCTATTTCCCTTAGGAATGAGTCAGGTAAATATTATTTTCTGAATGCATCTGGGAGAAAAAAAAACATCAGCAAATTTGACTAACTTAGGGAATGCAATTAAGTTCTGGTGTAGGCATGGATTAGATAAGGAGAAACCAGACTACCATGCACAAAGAGAGATTATTAAACATAACTTCTAAGCCTTTTGAATTGGCCTTATATGTGAAGAGCTTGACATGTGCTTGATTCAATCTCAAGATATCATACCATCTCTTTTATCCAAAGTTGAGAATATAAGTACAAAGAGTTTGAATGAAATGCTCAGTTTATTTGCTACAAGATTACTCAAAGAGCAGTATTCAAAATATAATGAAAACAATGAGAGAGGTAATAGTGATAAGATACATGACAATATTCTCCTATACTTACAACATCCCTTACCATCAATCAAGCTTAACTCTGCAATCAGATTTAGTGATGTTGGGAGAATTATTCTTATTATCCAACACTTAATTCCAGTCTATACTTCAACCAAGTCAACAAAGTATTTTCAAAAGCTCCTCTATATCTTTAGCATCCTACAATATGTTCTTGAAGAATCCAAAAGCATGAGTACCTCGCAGCTTGACTGGTGAATATTAAGGGCTATAGTAATAACTTAAAGTCTGCAGACTTGGTTGTTGAAAAGAATATGAAATATATTCATGAAATCTGAAAGGCACATCAAGTCAATACTGACCTTAAATTTGAATCTGAAGAGATTTGTTTACTTGCTGAGCATGCTTACAAGCAAGCAAAAGCAATGGAAAAAGGATTTTCCTGTTGTGAGAGCTCTGTGATACATGTAAAATAGTCAGCAGTGGTCAATATTTTACAGTATATATCATACTTGTCAAATGTGAGGCTTTCAGATATGAGGATGGAAGGAGGGAGGAGAATGATATTCTTGATTTGTATAAGCAAGGACTTCTACGTTTACAAGGTTCGGATATAACTACGAGATTCAAAGATTAAGTACTATCTGATGATATGGAGGAAGAGCTTGAAATAGAGAGGTAAAGCTGTCAGATGTTGTAATAAACTTGGTGTAAATAATAATAAAAAATAAAATTATCTACTATCTATTATACATAGAAGCCCTAGTGACAACAATTATTGTCACTGTCAATGTATATTTTTCATTCCTAGCCTATTTTTTACTTGTTACCTCTACTAACTCTGCTGCAGTTATAATCCAGCTCAACATTTTTGCTATTAATTCAATCACATCATCTGGAATAATAATCAATACATCCAATTGGTTTCCAAGAGCAGCAAATTCTAATCCAAATGTTCTCTCATGCCATTCCTAAATGGCCCTTTCAACCTCATTTTTTTGATCCACTGATGGTCTTTGACACTTCTTTATAAATACTAGGTGTGTACTTATGATCCTTTGATTTCTTAAGGACTTGTTTTGCCCCTCAAAGCCTACCTCCATTGCCTCTACATTGTCAAACATTGCTGATGTTATTTGTGCTCCATGTATGTCACAATACCCTCCTGTTTGTACAACTTCTACATTGGCTACTATTTCTACACTAGCCATGTCTTCTTCTTCAGTATCCTGAAAGGTTTCTATAACAACTTTCCACTCACATATCTCTGCATCTATACACTTTGCCAGAGAAATTAACATTAACTTTGCTTCTTATCTTACTGATAGACCATATCTTTAGAGCAGGCTACCCAATGATTTTGGTAAGCTAACTTGAACTACAAAGTCAATAGTTTGCAGATGGATTCCCATCATAACAGATTCTATTGCAACTAGAATCTTTGTACAACTATTACGAAAGCAATCTATTATAAACCTTCTTGTCTCTACCATTAGAATTGAATGGTAACCTTGTACAAGTGTTCTTAATTCTATCTTATTTATACCTTTCTCAAAGAGGGAATGCTGCAAACTGTCAACCCTTCCAATTAATAGGTTAATATTATACACATATATAAGTATACACTTAAGATATTTCAGGTTAATACTTTGTTTGTTAGTAAATGACACTAACCAGTCAAGGCCACTTTCCTTTCCAAGAATATTTTAGGCATCTTTGAATGACTGTACAAGGTAACTGATAGTGAGAAGATTTGGTGATATTTTGATCCTCTTACAGTTTGGATACAAGGAAAGCTATTCTGCCATTATTCTTAGCTCTGTATGTTCGATTGTTGCTGAAGTAGAAAATAATGGAACATTTCATGGCAGTAACAATCTGAGCTGCCAAAGGTTTGTGAAATCTTTGCGAAACCTATCCCACTATTCTACAACAATGTGTACTTTATCTATTACCAGAAGACATACTTTATTTGATATTTTGTCTGACATTGCTCCAAACCTTTATCCTAGTACCATTACTGGGCCAAGATATACTAGAATATTTCTATTTTAATATTAGTTTTTTTCCTTTCCTTTCATTTGTATTATTTGTTCAACTTAATTCCATAAAACAGTCATATGTATTTGGTCATACATATATTATATCCATCATTCTGAATTTCATTCAATAATATCTCATTTATTGTTTCATTAACAATACAGCAGGCTGATTTACCATAATTTCTTAATTTTAAAACTTGTTCTTGCTGTATAACAACCAATGGTGAGATGATTATTGTAACCTTCTGGGGAGACAGTAGAGCCATGGCTTGAAATATAATAGACTTCCCCCATCCTGTTGGTAATGTGAGTATTAAATCTTCACCTGCATATAGATGTATAATAGCATCAGGTTGAAGCTTTTATGGAGTTATATTGAAGATATTGAGAATTTTTGGCGAGATTTCAAATCAGGTAAGTTGGGTTGTGGTAATTCTTTGCTGAAGATGGTAGTTGTAGATAAATCACTGTCGAAGATATTGTATTGTTTTTAGTACTGATTAGTTTGCTTTCTTTATTTGATGTTAAGAGCCTTGATTTAAATCAATTTACAATTTTACAATCCTAATTACTTTATTCTCATATTTGTTGGTTTCCTTAACCATATGAAATACTTTTACCAAGGTGTTGTAATCTTATCATAATCACACCCAATGTAGATAAGGTGAGTACTGCTTTGTACATGGTTAACAAAAAGGCCCAAGTGTTCCTAGGGGCTCAAAACAATTTGGTTTTCTTGGCACCTAGGTACCCTAGAATGCTGTACAGTACTATATAGATTCAATACTCTTGCTTTTCAAAGTTATTCAATAATCAAATCTCATGCTCTTTTGAGCAATAAGGTTTATTCACAGCGGAATAGGTTCGGAGATGACTACGTCAAATCATAAGATACGTAAATAGAACTAGATAGAACAAAAGAATAAAAGAAACAGATAAATAAATAATAACAAACATCTGAACTAACAATAAAAGCCCATACCAAACAAAACTCCTCCGTTCCTTTCTCGCCAGGAGTAAAGGGAACGTCTCATAATATCCCCGTAAAACATGCCGTTCAAGCTTCGCCAATCGATGGTGGGGTTTCATCAGTGATGCCTATGTTCGACCAATGTTCCAAGTGTTTGGCCAACGTTCCAAGTGCTTCGCTAACAATGTGATGATACTAATGTTTGGCCAGCGTTCCGTGTGTTTCATGATATATGGTGAGCAGTCTAACTAAGTTAACTTCCATCATGATCTACCTCTCAGGTGTACAGCTACTTTGTCTAACTATAGCAGTGTTGGATTTCACTCAGAAGAATTGACCACCTGTGTTCTCCACATTTCTGATACGTATTAGAGACTTATAGTATATAAGAAGTATATCCAGGGAGAGTAACCAAGATAAGGGTACAGTAGGAGGAGAAAGAAAAGTGAGGGAGAGAGGAATAGCCTGTGGAGGCAAATCAAAGAGATTGCACAAGTGGAATAGAGGAAGAGAGAGATTGAGGAGTGGGGAAAAATAATAGTAATAAACCCAAGTAGGAACAAGAAGATGAAAATATGGAGAATAGTAAGAGATGTTAAAACTCTGTAGACCTCTGTCTGGGGTATTTGTCCTGAGACCTTTGGAGGAAGGAGTATCTATCAAGTAGGTAGGCCCTTCTATCACATACTGTATTAGCTACCTTCATAGTCTGCAAGGCTAAACAATTGTAATGATACATTATAATGATGATGACAAAAATAATAATAATAATAATAATAATAATAATAATTTACATAAATCAAAGTACATCATGCCCCCTTCCAGTGAAAGAACTTCCTTCATGATACTGAAAAAAACAAATTTCGACAGGTCGGGTTCAGAGCACCAACCGAAAACACAAGGATAGGTCAGGTGTGACTTCTCGATCACTAACAACAACCAAACGAAAAAATGCCCATGGTAATCAGGTTCGCTCAATGTAAAAGAAAACAGCCAAGCCTCAATCAATTCTGTAAGAAATAATCCCCTAACGACAAGCCCAAAAACCACAATTAAACCATGAAAAGAAAAATCAATCCAAGCCAAAGAATGTCCAACTGATACCAGTTGTCCAACTATCTATGCTGAATTCCTCTAAATACAACTTTCCCATTGTCTTCCTATGATCTTTCCGGCAATTTTCCTGTAGCTTCCCTTAATGCCAAATTCCCTCGTCGTCTCTTCTCGTTCTTCGTCCCCCTTGTTTTTTCTAAGTAAGGTGTGGGGATAAGCCCCATATATAGGCCTGTCCTCATAGGCCACGTAAGCTAACGAACAAACTAACAAACAAACAATGACGCGTCCACAGTCTATGTACATAGGCCGCGTAATCCCCCCCAATTTCTAGCTAAATAAGGTTCCTTCACAAATAATGATTCGGTTCCAGCAAACTAACTACTGCGTGATTAAAAATGGAAAATCAGATTTTTCCCTTGACAATACGCTGCATGCACAAATGAGGTAATTTGTATGGTGGCTGAGCTGTCCCGCAGATGGAGTAATGCTTGTGGAAATGACAGAAATTACTTGATGATATATAAAGCACAAATGAAATACATAACATCTTGATATCTCCTATCTCCTCGATCACTTTCCTGTATACCCAGTGTGTATTCAGTCCAATGACAACACATGCACATAGATGATAGGTTATGGAGATATGCTGGGATCTCGGTGCTCATGATGACCGTCCTTTGTTTCGCAGAAGTCTGTCAATCAACGAGTGATGAGATATGAAGTCAAGTGGTGGGACAAATAAACAATATTGTATTTACAACAGTGATTTTCACTTTACAATCCTATGGATCACAGTCATAATATCCACAATGTAAATAATTACAAGAAGTGAAGTTTCAAGTGAAAATATGAAATGAACAAGAATGGCTGAAGTTTAACGGTCATGATTTCCTGTGCAGTATTTCAAATTATTCTCATCAACACTCTCCAATCACACCAATCGTTGTCCTATGGTAGTCATTACAGCAAACAATACAAATCAGAAAATAGAATAAAGTAGACAAAGGTTCCAAGCTCAACTGCGAGTAATGGGGCATAAGATACTTCTGTTTATTGAAACAGAACCATCTCTCCTGCCAAAAGAATATTGTGACAAAAGAAAGCAGTCATTCCCGCAACGATGCCTACCAAGAGATATAAAAATATGCAAAATACCTTAGCTTCAACTAGCTGTTATTTGCCATGTGCAATTTCCAATCTTAGCAAGAAAAAGAAAAAGTAAAGTGTATGCGAGAAGATCACCAACGAGCACTCGCAATAGGCTTGCAGTTGGTGTTGTAAAACCCAGAATGAATATCGACAAGTAAGAGAGGAATAATTGATTGATGAAAAATTGCTTGTTTTTGTGGTAATACCTATAACACACCTCTATATAATACAATAACCCCTTTTCTGGTTGTCCGTATTCGGAACACCACCAACCTCCAAACACCAGCCCCTTACTAGTCCCCTGACCTAAGGGTTAAGTATCTCCTAGCTTCACGCTAAGTGTCTCCTAGCTTAACACTAGTTTCATATCCACATATTCCGACACATATTCCAACAGTTGGTTGTAAAGATTCACCTGCCACAAAAGGTATTGCAACCCTCCCTATCAACCATTTGATCGTGATACAGCAGAACACATCAAGAATTTAAGTAATATAAGTCATATTTAGATACAGGGGAAACAATAGTTTACTACTAGTGAGTAGGACCACCTCCTCGCTTAAGACAGTTAATAATATGTATTGGCATACTATCAATAGTACTATAAATTCTTGCCTACAGCAATGCTTCCCATGCCTCCTGTGCTAATCCAATTAACTCTTCCTCACTATGAGTGATTCTTTGCCTCCTCCAGACTGCCTTGCTATAGTTGGCTTTGAATATACTCCAGACATTCTCAATCATATTGAGGTCTGGTGAGCAGGATGGCTAATTCATTTTGAACATACCAAGCTTATGACAATTAAGCTCATTATAGTAAGTATGATTTGAAGCACTATCCTTAATGGGTTGAGTACCTGCACCAGCCTCTCTATCTAGTGGCAAAAGGGATGGTATTATGATCTCATGGACATGCTGCTGAGAATTGAATCCTAAATAATCACTAGCCCTTTTTCATTTATTTTTGGTTTGTTTTCACAAAGGAACAAGTGATGTATGGTGACCATAGGTCAAACCAGTCCAGAAGTCAACCATGATGCTCTCTCCAACAAAGGTGAGTTGTAGATTCTTCAAATCATAAGCAGCTTCTCATCTGGAAACTCATCAGACATTTTGTCAGTAGACAGTACCTGCTGAGAGCTGAAGATAAACTTTATTGGTATAGCAATGCTTCCTCCAATCAATAACTTTCCAACTTTGTCGCTCTCTACACCATCTCATTCTTTGCTTTTGATTATGTGGTCCAAGCCATCGCTTATGCCAAGCAAGATAAACATGTCATTTCATACTGCAAGAGAATCAACCCAATGTGTCAGGTCCGATATTTAATTGTGATTCACATAAAAGTTCTTTCACTGTTGCACATGGTCCAGCATCAGAGAGCCTCACAAGGTATCATTTATCAAGGTTGTGGAGTTTTGCTTCTCATCCAGTACAGTGCGACTGAGAGTTCATGTCATCATACAATATCCAACGTCGATTGATTTCAGCAACTTGGATGTGGGAAATCACTATTTCTGCCCTGATTTGGCGAAAACTCATACTGGTTGTATGTAGTTCAATAATCTGAACCTTCTCGTTTATTGTGGTTTCGCATCACTTTCCAGTCACTTGGTCCCATGGTATCATGGAATGGAGTTCGTGTGTGGGGTTGCGATCGTAGGGCTGTGTTATACAAAGTGGTAGGTGAACTTTTACAGCCTACTGCTTGGGATCGAATAGGTATCATTACATGGTGTAATATACTATATGGTACAATACATTAGCGTAGCCAGACCCGTGAGCCGGTCTAGTATAAAGAAATCTTAATATTTCAAAAGAGAAGCTACACGTAGATGGGAGCGAGCTTTCATCCTAAAGAGGAAAGGGAAACCCATATGCCGGCATTGTGGAGAAGAGCTCATGAATCCAACTTGGCCTGAACTTGGTGCCAAAAGAGACAATTACAGGGCATTCAGACTTTCAGTGTGAATTCCGGTGTTGTATGTTACAGCCGTAACCTACTGTTTTATTTGAACATGATTGATTAACACACTTCTATGAAACGAAGGATGGTCACTATCCATACCGAGACCCCAGTGTATCTCCATAGCATTGTGTATATGCAAATGCATTACTATTAGACTAAGCACACCCCGGGTAAGCAGCAAAGTAATTGATGTTGGAAATGGATGCTACTTGGCATGCTCACCATACCTTGTTCATTCAGCCATTCATTTATTTGTTAATTCACCCATCTGTTTGTTTACTTTTCCACTGTTCGTTATTTGTTCGCCGTTCACTTGCGGCACCACAGGAGGAAAGTCTGGGAGCCATACGGGTGGGGGAGGGAACTGCGGGAGCCGTTCCGGTATGGGAACGGTATGGGAATGGTATGGAATGGTACTGGTGCATGGAATGGTATGGGCATGTGGAATGGTATGGGTGCGTGGAATGGTACAGGTGCAGGAGTCAAAGGGACTGCCATGAGAGTCTTTGTGAAGCTTGTTTTTCATTTGTTTGTTAGCATGTGAGTTTGCAGAGGAAAGGGGGACTTACATGATGAGATTGGAAGAGAGTGTGCAAGAAGTGGGCAACTGGATGTTTGTGGTGATTAGTGGAATAATAGGAGGATTTCATTGTTGTGGTTTTCATATATACTCCTGTCTCTACTGTTGTGTTAGTTAGGTGTGCTTTTGATAGTGTGTGCATATGAGCGAGGGTGTTGTTGAATAAGAGAGAACTTCCCCACTTTACCCAGTGATCAGAGTTTTCACCAGCCAAGCGACTGATCACCATTTTCATTGTATCACAGGCTATCATTCATCAGTCTGAAGTCTTTGCTGTTCAAAAATTGAGGGGGTAATGAGATATTGAGATATTATGAATTTCATTTGTAATTTATTAATCATCAAGGAATTTCCTTCATTTCCATAGGTATTGTTCTATCTGTGAGACTCCTGAGCAATAACATAATTTGGTTTTATTTGTGCAGGTGGTTTATTATGGAGGAAGTTCATCCACTGGAAGAAAGAAGGACGCACTTAGATAACATTTTGAACCAAGCACATGCATGCATGTACTAGTAGTGAAAGAGCTGAGCAATGTAAAGTGGGAATATGTATCTTGGAGTGCCATGAAGGCTCGGATGGTGGTAAGGAAGAAATTGAAAATTTAAGTTGCAGATTGGTGAAAGGTGGTTTTGGGTATGTGAATGTGATGGTTGAAAGACTGAGTTCAAGCTGATTCTTACTTGCTGTCTGGTAATGTCCTTACACCCCTGACAAGATTGCATCCATCATGAGATTCCTGACTAATGAGTCACTGATCACTCTGAGAAAATTGCCTTTAGAGGGAAAAATCTGGCAAGGGGTGCAACTTGAAACCTTTATTTTATGAATCTATCTAACCCAGGGGTAATATTACAAACCCGGCATGGTTTGTAATGGTTTCACATGACATACAATTGTATGTCATAGTATTTCATTTGTTAAAGGTTTTCACATGACTCAGTTGAGTCATACGATGATATGTTTTTACACTATGACTCAAGTACGAGTCATAGGGTTTCACATGACTCACAGTTGTGAGTCATAGTTGTTTATGTTTGAATTTGATTGGTATGTTGAGCATTGACTCATAGGTACGCCTATGAGTCATAAGGATTAAGAGGCATGACTTCGTTTATACGAGTCATGAGGTTTCGCACATGACCCCCTTAAGGTCATGGGACTTTCACGGATGACCAAATATGGTCATGAGGTTATATGTTACGCGAATGCATGAGTCACAGTTGTGACTCATTCGATTTGTAAGTGGGTTGCTGGAAGAACTATATAAGGAGGTCAGTAGGACCTGATAGTTAGTTCTTCACGCAACCACCTAAGTTATTTCCTATCTTATAAGTTATCAATAAAACACCTTTACACTCTTTACAAACAAAGACCAACTAACACGAAGAAGAGACAGAACAAATACTAGTTAACGCTATAAGGACTTAGTATTGGCACAGTCAATATCTAAGACCTAGTGTAAGAAAACTAGTATTAGAATTCTCGAAGGAAGGAGAATACAATAGGAGATAGGTAGGTACTATCCCTATCAGAAAGCTAACAATAATGTCGTTACCTGTTGCGAGATATAAGAAAGGAGAGATTATATAGCGGATCGTAACAGGTAAGGCCTGTTTCTATGAACTTAATCATAATCATAATCTAGCTACTAGCATGAGATCCTCCCCCCAGCCAAACGCCCAATTAAAGAAACCCTCCTCCTTACCACCTGCTACAATTCCATCATTACTGACCTGCCTGTCACCTTGCAGCCACTCCTCCACAAAACAAAGCCTCCCCATCTGTCCACCACCCCCAGCATATTCACAGGTTCAGTCCTCCTCCTTAGATGTTCCACCACACTTAGCAGTTATAT
The DNA here is from genome assembly GCA_003788595.2 of Choiromyces venosus 120613-1. Classification (NCBI taxonomy): domain Eukaryota; kingdom Fungi; phylum Ascomycota; class Pezizomycetes; order Pezizales; family Tuberaceae; genus Choiromyces; species Choiromyces venosus. The sequence goes on from ML120391.1 coordinate 164,487, forward strand.
GGGCACATCGACCTGTTCATAAGGCTGCACTGATGTTCAAGCCAGCCAACCTACCACCCAAATCTGGGGCAGGATTATGCCTCCAGACCTGCCCTGCTTTTCAGCCAAAAAAAGACAGCCGCTGCCAATCCCCAAAGTAGGTTTGCCTCAGAGTGAGTCAGGGCTTCCAATGTAGTGTTACTATACCAAGGCAAGTGGGTAAACTCTCTGGAGAAAATCCAAGGTGTGCGTAGAATCTTTGGTGGTCAAAGCTGTTCTCCCAGGAGGGGAGGTGAAGATACTCCATCATGTTGGGTTGCCTAGGGGTTGCCCAGGACTTATATTAGTTGCCTAAGAGAAATAAAAAACTCAGCTCCTAGGTCTTACGTACCAGAGGTGGGTGGGTTTATGGATCCTGGAAAGATGCAAAAAAGAATGAAAGGCTATTGGAATCATGTTCATGTCCGTATTAGGTGGCGTTGATATGGAAGGTATGGACTCTGACCTTGAGAGGCCCCTCAAACCATGAACTGTAGTCTCAGCCATCTGCCAAAGCAAAAAAAGAATGTGGTTCCAGATAGTTTTTTGGCCCAACAATAGGGCAAATGGGGGCGTATCAATAACCATACAAAAAAAAATGAGCCAAGGGGCATTGAAAGCAATGAACCTCCCAAGGGACAAGTAAAGACTTTGAAGCTATCGTGAAAATCACTCAAAGGGTGTTGATTGGGTGAACCCCCCTGGCCCCCCAAATGAGCCGTAACCGACCAAGGTGAGATATGGGTGCAATCTCTTGAGGGGTGTAAGGATGTTAATGCGTATCCAAGGATGCCATACCACGTGCGCTTAAGTTAGTAAGGAGCAGTTTGACAGGCCTCAATTTCAAATTTTAGCCATCTCAAATTTTAGCCATCTCAAATGCTAATTTGGAGTCTAATTTATATTTTGAAATGTTAGCCCTTTGGAAGCACATAAATATGCAATGAACAGTAGGGAGAACTTGAAATCATTTCATATTGTTTTTTTTTTTTCTTCAGGACTGAGATAGACCAATTGTGTATTGTCCCTGGACTAAATTAACCGCCCACCAAGCAACGTGAAAAACTTCGGCCATGACAACGCCACTCCCTCACCAACCCCACTATCATGAAAACAAAATACAAATACAAATACAAATACAAATACAAATACAAATACAAATACATATACATATACATATACATATACATATACATATACATATACATATACATAGTAGAATACATACTAGAAATTGATCTAGAGAAATTTCTTCAGGTGGTATTGGAAGTGAGGGGGTGATTTGGAGGGCCACATTGCCATCAATCGTTGGTGCGGTTAATTTTGTCCACGTACCATACATTTCCCATACCATTCAGATGGGGCTCAAATAGTAGCAGAACCTTAATAGCCCCAAAAGCCATTCACCTTTAACAGTACATAGTGCAGAAACCCTCCTTCATCTTCGCCTGCTGTTACCGGGCTGTTTGCGCAAGATGTTAAGTTACTTACAATACATTGATTTTTATACCCTGGCCTTGATTCTTTTTTTCATTCTAGAGATATTCAACTTTAAAAGCCTTGCCAGACCCTGAATTCCCAGAAATGTTACATTCAAAGGCACCTACCCTTTCTACCAATGTCTACCTCACCAAATCAAACAAAATTTAACCACTTTAGACACGTCTACCAGTATCCAATTTCAAAATTCATAATTCTTTGGAAACCTGGTTGGCAAGGAAAAATTTGAAATTCAGAAGTTGAAATTGAGGCAGGTCAAACGGCCCCCAAGTAAGCTTGATAACACTGCAGCAGTTAAAGGCGAGACAGCCGTAGTCACATCGCTTTCTACCATGTTTCAACATCGCCCCGCTATTCCTTTACTAAAATGAAGCAATTTTCCTCCTCTTACCACCTATCCCCTTAATATTTCTTACAAACACAGTCTTAACAACCATCTCCCCAGATCACTGGTTTAGCACCATTCTACCGCACACCTACTCATCTATCATGGTCCAATTCTCCGACGTTTACATCCAGCAGGATCCCCCAAGATCCTCTGCTATGCCTGCATCAACCAATGGTGTCCGGTTTGGTGAGGTCTCTCATCCTGTCGCATCTGACTTTGCACCTTCCAGCTCAGCCTTCACCGAACTATTGGCACTCATCCAGGACGAGAACAAGCTCCGTTTCTCCACCGCCATCGACCTGGCCAGAGACATTGAGCTGAAAATTGGAGAATGTCTTGGATCAGAAACCGGTTGCTACATGCTCGTCACCGGTGTTGCAGAAGACATGGTTGAACACATCCAGGAGGAAATGGAGGAACTCGGTATTCGCCAAGAGGCCCGATTCACCTACGAGCAGACAATGGAATCGCTCATTATGAGGCTGATGCCCGGCGTTGTACACAGATACGTGAGCCGGAGTTTCTGTTTTAACATCCAGGACAAGGTTGCCAACATTCCCGGACGTTCAGAACATTCGTTTTGCCCTGCTGGGGCCACCATGTTTCACTTTCCCGATGGCAGGACCAAAGAGGGTGATGAGGGCTTCAAACCACTTGATAGACAGGGAGATTATGGTGAGTGGCCATCACTCATGGTCGAAGTGGGATACTCAGGAAGTCTACCCGCCCTGCAGTGTGATGCTCAGATGTGGATAGAGAACTCGGGAGGGCGGACCAGTATGGTAATCATTATCGAGATTGCCAAGAACCCACATGAGTTGCGGTTGGAGTGTTGGAAAATGATTGTAGATCCTGATGGCAGTGTCGCCGGAAATAATATACGATGCGCGCCAGGTTTCAGCCAATACTTTGATATTGACCATTCTGGAACAGTGAGCCCCGCCGGACATGATCTGGTGATCCCATACTGCACGTTCTTCGATACATCTCAACATGGTGACTCTGATATTATCATATCTGCAGGGGAATTATCAGAATGGGCACTGGCTATGTACCGTCTATTTAGGCTGTTCCAGTCATACGCTGAATAGGCTGAGGTACACGGCAGTGAAATAGAGAGTTGTGACCAAGGCATATTCTTTCATTTTCATTTTCATTTTTTTCATCTTTTCCTTTCATCTTATACAGCATAGTAAAATCATAAATACTTGCGGCCAAGGCTCCTTTCTCCTTTCTCATGTTTGTGATATGTCCCATTGCTGGAACTGTTGTTTTTGTTGTAAATCACCGGCGATCACTCTTCCACTTCAGAGGACGTGTTGTTGTAAGTATGCTCTAATGCATACCTGTGATGCTTCCTGATAGGAGAAGTGGAACGGGCGGAAGAGAATAGATGAGGTGGAATGGGCCGAAGGTGGAATGGACCAAAGAAGGCGGCTCAGACCGAGCGGTATTGGGTGGTACCGACGTAATTGATGGGACTGAGCGTGATGGTTTGGGATGGAAGGATAGTTATGGGATCACCAAATACTTAGTATAAGAGAGAGAGATGCACGGCATCTTAACATAAAAGAATGAGAAATTGAGGTACACTTTTTCACTCAGTGACTTGCATCTTTCATACTCCACCAAATTATCTTTTCCTACGAACTTTACTTATCGAAATATTTCCTTTTTTACTACATTTTTATATCATGCCTCAGTGCCATAGTTCGATTGGATGGCTGTTATGGGGGACTCACTCGTGCTTTTGCGCTGGGCACAGGGACAGTGGGTTTTTCATTTTTTCTTAAAGGTTTTATTTTGTGTCGCATTACTTTTGTGGAATTCTATTTTAATTTTATTTTCCTCATATTCTCTTAATTTCTCAATTTTCGCTATTGGTGCAAATTGATTTTCGTGCTTTTGTTGCAATGTTTTTTTTTGTATTGTTGGTTTGGTGGTGATTTGGTCATTATAGGCCTCCGTAGCCTCCGTAAATGCAATGAACTAAAGTCACCACACAATCGACTGCAAGTCCATCCACAAATACCTTAGCACTCAGCAATGTTTGACTCGTCAACAGCCACGGTATTGATTATGACTAGAGTGTATGGACTCCTTATTGGATGTGTATTGCATATATGAAAAATACATTTAAGGCCATTGTTTCCTCTTTCATCTTATGATACCAATAACTACACTCCTCTCCAGGTATTACTAGAGAGGTCTCCCACAATACAATCACCAAATAAAGCTTTTCTTTTTTGCCTCCTCTCTCTGCCATTCCTGCAGAATTCACACCATCCCTCTAAAAATCTCTTTTTTTTTTTTTTTTCAACTTGCAACCAATCACTCCAGCTAAACCCACTCCACTAATGACCTTTTTTTTTAAAAAAGATTTTAACAAAATGAAATCCTTCTGTGTACCTTCCTGTATATACTTGCATTCTTTAATAAAGTTAAGTTGAAGCTAATAGTGATAGGATTTCATCATTTTGACAACTTGGTCTCGGGACAACAATTCTCCACTCCAACCTCTACTCAATGATACCCTCCTACTCAACTCTCCCCCCCCCCCCCAACAATCACAAACACCACACAACCAACACATCTATAATTTTCATGCAATGGACAGTTTGATTAGATGTAAATTTATGAGTCATGTGGAACCGAAGCATGAGAGAAGGTTTGCCATCAGAGCACTGGAGGCAGCAGCGAAGGATGTTCACAAAAAAATGTTTTGGTTGATTGGTGAACCCAAATTACATATACATTAATACTACAGGGTCAAGGATATTAGAAAATATCAAGACAATGAGAAAGGAGTCTCAGGAGAGGGGAAAACAGTTTCAGGAAATGAGAAAGGAAATTGTGCTGTTACAACAACAGCAATTGATTACTGCAGAGTAAGCTGCAATGATGCAACCATTGCAAGAGACTCCAATTGCAATACCTGCTTTTTTTTTTAGAATTACAGCAAATTGAGTGGCCAGGATTCGATTGGTAGTACCACTGCAATCCACTGTAGAAATAAGGCTGCACATAATGGTGATTTGATAACTGATATCGTTTTGGTAATCCATGATGATATCGAAGACACTTACATATTCCATAGACTCTCTGGGATATTTTACAAGAGTGCCCAAACTTATCTTAGTACTCACCCAGCTGCAACTGAGATTATTGCTGTTTACTAAAAAATACTAGAATGCAAACCGATGTCAAGGATGGTGAATAAATGAGCAATGATGCTCGCAAATCCTGGCAGACGATTGAAACAATGGAATTAGCACCTGCAAAAGGACTTCGAGAAAGTGTTGTTATATTTCAACCATGCTAATAGTGAGGAGTGGGAGAGGTTTGAACAGGGTAATGTGGGTCAGTTGCCAGAGATGCGGTGCTGGCTAAGAATAATCTTCATTTGACTGATGGTCAGGTTTTTGGGGAATGGGGGGTGGTGAACAGGGGGAAGTTGGGGAACGAGGGGAAGGTTGGAAACCGGGGGTGGGGAATGGTGTGAAGTTGGGGAATGAGTGGTGGGCAACAGGGTGAAGGTGGAGAATGGGGGGTGGAGAACGGGAAGAAGGTGGAGAACACGGGGTGGGGAAGTTGGGGAAGTTGGGGAATGGGGCGGCGGGGGTGTGGAACAAGCGGAATGTTGGAAGGGCGGGTGCGCAGAGGGTGTATTCTAAGTACTGTAGTAATATGACCACTTGGGACACCCAAAATTGCTCACACAAAAAAAACAGGTCCAGGAATTTGGGACAGCCTGTACTGACCGATACAAATTGGGACAAAAACTTTCAGATTAAATTTTATTTCTTTTGTTTTTACTGTATATGGTGCTTAATAGCAAACAAATAGGACAAGGGTGATATTTGTGTTTGGAGGAGACAAGAAAGCTTAACAGGGTTACCCTACCTACAAAAAAAATGCCCAAAAAAAAAGTGACCCATCAAATACTGACAGGTCCTACAGGTTGGGACAGACCTTGCTGACGTTGTCAAAATGAGTGTTTTTTGGGACGGGACACTATGTGCTGACAGCTGACCGTCCCAAGTGGTCGTGTTACTACAGTATGATACTAAATAAGACGTCATACTGAGTTAGCCCACGAAACCTAAATTTATATATTAGTATTATACTGTGGGGATGGAAAATTGTCTGTGGTGTTTTAGTTAAAGGTTGTACTTTATTTTATCAGACATGGCTAGTTATCGTGAGGGTTATGGTTTGGGATTACTGGTTGTCAAGGGGACTGCGTTTTGTTTGTGCGTTGCCATGGGTTGGATTCCTTTATAAGGAACAATGTTACATAGTTCCTGTTGGAATATGTGTCGGAATATGTGGATATGAAACTAGTGTTAAGCTAGGAGACACTTAGCGTGAAGCTAGGAGATACTTAACCCTTAGGTCAGGGGACTAGTAAGGGGCTGGTGTTTGGAGGTTGGTGGTGTTCCGAATACGGACAACCAGAAAAGGGGTTATTGTATTATATAGAGGTGTGTTATAGGTATTACCACAAAAACAAGCAATTTTTCATCAATCAATTATTCCTCTCTTACTTGTCGATATTCATTCTGGGTTTTACAACAGTTCCTTTTAGTACCTGAGCGAGTGATGGAGAGACGATGAGCCGACACGAAGGATAGCTGGAAGCTCAACAACTACGAATATAAGGTTGTTTTTCTCTTTTACGAATTTATTTTTGTTTCTTTACGATCGTGATTCCCGTGACGGAATTGTTTTCCTTTCGGACGAATATTTCGACTCCTAGCTGTGTGAGCGGCGTTTTGCCCACACCTAATAGTGTTTGTTCTCCCTTTCGATTGACGATCCCTTCGTTTTTACGCTCGTTCCGTTGGAGAAGTGAACCTTCTCCATTTCTCGTGGTTACTCCGAACGTGACCTTTTTTTTTTTTTTTTCGTTTCTTATTGGTGCTCTGAAACGGATACCACAGTTTTTTGTTTTCTCAGTACTCGATCATATGCCATCTGCGTACTCAATGTCCTGACATTTCCCCGAATCGAGTCTACCTAGATCCCGCATCCCAAGAAATCGCACACGACTGAACTAAACAGGTAAGAGACCATACTAGCAACATTCTAGCACCCAATAATTCCAACTGCGGCAGCACCACCCCCCGCACTCACTACGGTAACTTCAATTAGAAACCTACCTCGCAGGGAAATAGAACGAACTGGATACAGTACTTCTACTCGGGTAATCCGTAAAGACAAAAAAAAAAAAGAAACAAGAAAGGAAAAAAAAAAGTCTAATACGATGCCCGCAAAAAAAAAACCAACATGGGGCTCAGAATGCCCCTCCCTATAGCATGCCCGTAACTGATACATTCAGTAATAAAACTGGAGAGTGAGCAAAACAAAAATTGCCTAAAGCAAAAAAACGAAAAAAAACAACAAAAGTGAAAACTTTACTTTCGTGGCCTTTGCTCATGTGTCAGTACAACGACTGCATCCACTGCCTTATACAAAATATTGGCGCTGACTATGCGACTTTCCAGAATATTTCCAGTATGCCGCTCCAGGTTGGTCAATTGCCGTGAAAGATTTCACAAGATACAAAAATCTAAACAAATTATTGACTCGACATTGCTCGCCCACTAGCAGAGTGGGTGGCCAGCCTTTATTGCACAACCTCAAGTACCGTAGCCTGGGCGAGCGTTGCGGCATGCTTGAACTGTTTATTTTTGTCACTGAATGTGTTGGTTGTGGGCATCCTGTAGGGGATGGGCATTTTGACCCCATATTGGTTGTTTTTTTTTTTGGCGGGCATAGTGTTGTCTGATAAAAAACCGAAGTCATGGGCCATCACTCAGTTTTGTACTCTCAATACTGTGGTAGATAGACGAAGTGAATAGAAGAAAATAGGGAAATTTGGTAATGAGTTTTGATCAAAGTTTGTGTGTAATTCTTAACCGTATGAAAGACTTAAACTTCTATCCACTTGACATCAAGGTGGATCAAACTATATACTATCGAAAACCCAGTCTCATGAATGTCCATCCCTTCCGTTACATAACCGCTCCTCACTTCATCCTATAACACTCCTCGTTTCGCTCCTCGTTTCACTCCAGTGCCACACCACCACTCCTCGCAGGAGTCCAGAGCCAGACCTCTCCTCGCAGGAGTCCAGACCATGCAATGCCGGAGGTTATCGTGAAGCAACTCCTAACATCCTCCGCTGCATAACAACAAATACCTATTGTTTAGCAAGGAGAAAGGAGACACAAACACGCCACGATTGGGGTTTTTCGATCCTGCAAAATTCAACACGTCTTATTGGATGGAATTACAAAAATAAATTGGAAAGTATCATGACGACTATGACTATAGTGCCCATTCTGATAATTTTACTCCAGATATAAGAATATTAGGGTCACCTAGTGGTGACGTCGATCATGTGCGGTCGGGTTCACTATTGCAGCACCGTCCATATCGAAGTACTGGCTGGGATCCGGCCTCGATGGTCTGGTATTTCTGGTGACCCTGCGATTAGGATATACGATTATTCCCAAACACTCCAACTGCAGCGAGTTTGGGTTGTTGGCAATCTCGATAATGATTACCAACCTCGCTCACCCTCTGATGTTCACTTACCACCCTTAGGGATTGCATCGAAGGGCTGGCAGATTTTCCGGGAATCCAACCTCGACCATAATCGATGGCCACCTGTGTGGACCTTGCTGCGTATCATGTCGTTTGAAGCTTGCGTCACCCACCTTTCTCTTGCCACTGGGAAATTGAAACGTGATGGCCCCAAGAGGGCACCGAGAATATCCTGAATGCACTGGAATATTGGCAACTTTATTATGGATTTATAACACAAACTCAGACTGGAAGGAGTATGGGAAGGGGTTTGTCTGTCGACGGGGGTGTAATCCTCGGACCGCAACGTATACGTCTGAATTCGTCTAGGAGGGGGTATGGAAGCGCCAGGAGACCGATGTTACCGCGATTTCGGGGATGGTGTATCAGGGGGCGAAGGTTGTTAAGAAGAGAGAATAAGCGTGCTGCCGCTGCTACGCAAAGGAGGGCTAAAAGGCCTCCGGCTGGGAGCAGTCGTAATGATGGAGGGGTGGATCAGAGTGGGATAGGGGTTTGTTGAATGACGGTGAGATTGCAGAATTGGATGATGTCCATGAGGATGATCCGAATTCTAGTCGCAGGACAAAAGCCCCTCGCACCCCCAGTAAGAAGAGGAAGAGTTCTAGTATTGCTACTCCGATGGGAAGGACTTCTGGGGGTGTTTCAAAGAAGTATACTACTCCTACGCATAACAGGTGAGATTTTCCTTCTTTTAATCTATCTGGAGGCTAAATTGCTAACGTCTCTCTAGAATAATACTGAAGCAATCTTTGCTCTTTACTCATTTGTCGACTCGCACACTGTCTCCGGGAACTCGCTTGTCAACTTCTTACGCACTCGCACGCCATCGCTTAAATGTATCTACCCTTCCACCATCTGTTCTTTCTTGTGAGGCAGAGTTTTCAGAGGCTTTCTCTCACCTCTCTGCCGCAATCGCAGAGGGAACCGGTTCATGCATCTACATTTCCGGCGCAGTACCTGGTCACCCTGGAAGAATGGGACGACTTTACATTTATTGATATCAACATGATAAACGTTATAACCCCGTACCAGGCATATTCTCTACTTTGGGAGGCTATCAAGGGTGATCGTGTTGGTCCCTCGCAAGCTTTGGGATTGCTAGAGTCAGAATTCAGCACTCCCAGTCCTCGAAGCGTGCCCCTTATCGTCTTGATGGATGCACTTGATCCGTTGGTTACAAGGGGTCAAGGTGCATGTACAATTTCTTCAATTGGCCTGGAGGACGGCATTCCGAGCTTGTTCTTGCCGTTGCGAATACTGTGCACTTGCCGGAGAGGCTTTGAGTAATAAGATCTCTTCGAGATGAGGTTCGTACACCCTTCCTCCCCCCTTTCAACTGCCAGAGTGATCCAGCTAAGTTTAGTAACAAGTCTTACAAGATTTACATCCCCCGGCTACACTCACTCCCAACTGGTGACCATTATCCAATCCCGTCCTGAGGGGGTATTAGGTAACATGGTGGGCCCAGACGCCGTCCAATTCGCCAGTCGAAAAGTCGCCGCTTTCTCCGGCGATGCAGGAAGAGCATCGGATATCTACCGCTAACCAGTTGGAATCGTCGAATACTCTTCCAGCAAAGACGCCGACAACAACCAACCCCCATCATCCCCCTCCAGACGAAAAAGCGGCGCCATGTCCCCATCCAACACCACCGGCAGCGGCCTAAAAGCCGGCGGCCAAGTCAGCATGGCCGTGGTAAAATAGCCTATTCAATCAGCTGCTTCCTCCCCGTTACAAGTGTTTCTGAAACCACCTCCCTCGCATCCAATATTTTCCTTATCTCGGTGCTACTCCGTAGTCGACATTCGGGCGTTGTCGAAGGCTGTTGAGGGACTTGGCGGATGAAGGGGAGAGGATTGTGCGCGCCCAGGGTGTTGCCGAGGAGGAACTTGGTGGCGGAGGGAGGGTTGCCTGGGATTGAAGCTGGGTCAGGAGCCTTGTACAGGGTGGGGTTGTGGGTGTTGAGAAGAAGTGTGGTGAAAGCAGGAAGGTAAGGTTTTTGGTTGGCGTGGAGGAAACTTGGGTGTCGTTGAGGGGGGGTGGGGTGTATGCAGAAGCCTGCCACCGCACGCAAATCCCCTCTTTGATAAAATACGGTAAAAATGCAGTAAAGTAAATCATGAGCTGCTGTTCGTTCTTTGTAACTTTTGTCTTTGTTTAACACTCGAGATGTGGTAAACCGGGGAAGCCATTTAGATGACAAAGTTTATATTAACTCGAAATGTGCCCTCTGAGCTTCTGGTCCGATAAATACAGCCACTCTGGAAGAGTGTTTGTGAGACGCAATTTCCCTTTGAGGGTGATCAAAGCGGCCTAAGAGGAGGCATCTTGTGGCAGGGGCCGATTCCCCGTGATGAGGAAAATGCCGTTTCGCAAACACCTTTGCAGAGTGGCAGTACTGTAATGTCCAATGCCCCTGACGGAGTCATTAATGGAGTGATTCCTTTACTGAAACCTTTGCTGGGGATCGTGATAATTAATAAAATTAGAAAGGATTGTGCAGGAAATTCTTTGCTCGTTGTCTTGTGTCTTATTCTATCTAAGCTACCGGAGGTGTCCTTTATATAACAAATCGTCACTTAACAACATTTTCTCTCAGCCTCATCCATAGTGACTTCCTTGCTCTCTCCCAGTCTTCCACAACGTCCTCCGATCAGCTCCTTCAAACTTCTACTAAAACATTCTCCCTTTCCCCTTGACTGTTCTCCGACAGTCCTAATACCTTCCTGCTTCTTCCTGCGTTTCCTAACCGTTTTCTTATCTGTTTCCTAACTGCCATAATCCGACACCAATTCGTCTCATCCTCAAACAAACTCTTAATCTATGACATCCTTTAGCGTGACATATCAAACAATGTCCCAAACACACTAATCCTGTAACATCTCTCTTTCTCCCGCAACTCCTACTAACATTACAGCGGTATGGAAGTATCGTGAATTTCAACAAAAACTCGATCAGGCTGCGACTTTGTGGCATGGGGTTGTCTTGGGAGGAATAACTGGCTTCGCAAGCACATATACAAAGTGGTGAGAATCATGCAAAACAGGTCTTTTCCAACATCTAAATAGTAACCACCAATACCCTCACCCTTCACTCCATTATCAATCATGAAGGTAGTAGCTTACTTCAATGATTTTATAAACCCACAATAGTTCGAGACATCACACTCTACTCTTGACGGCCAGAATTGTGAACGATAGCGGAAATGGTGGAAATCAGCTCTACAACTTCGAGTATTTATTGTAGAACGCACAAAATGATAGACTTTTTTCTTGTTGCTATCGGCTATTTTTTTTGCTTCCTTTGAATCATTTTTTTTTTTTCAAATTTCTGATCTCTGCCTTGATTGATCAACCCAGCTGATCATTGCTGGAAGCAGAGTTAGTGTTTTTTGGATCAGGTTCGCTCTTTTCCAAGGTCAACGGCTCAGCGCATGTGATGGTCTACAAAAGGAAATGTCGAAATTCTTTGGCATGGAGAGCTGATCCATCTGAATATCAAAAAAACACAAGCAAGGCATGAAATGCAACATCATGTTATTTAAAATCTCACTTCTCTACAAATAGAAGTTTTATAGGAGACTACTTAACCTACGGCCTACTAATTCTGGTCAACTCACCCAGAAAACAACAAATAATAAGTTCGCGCAGCTTTAAAACAGTGCTAATCTATGATTACCTTCATAATCGTAGTTTTGTGCCTGACACTCTCGTACTGAATGTTCTCTATATCTAGCAGCATCGCAATGCCAGTAGACAATGAAAGTTTTTACGGTGAACGGAAGTGAATTGGTGAAGGCAGTCAAAGCAATAAACAAATATTCTGAGGCTAGCCGCATGATATTTATCACCACTAACACGGCTGTAGCCATAGGTGTCGTCGAGAAAACCACAGACAAACCGTATCGTCGAACTGAAGGTTACATGGGAAATTCAAGCCAAAGCCCCGAACCTCAGATCTCTTCTGATCATTGAAAGTGGCCCAAGCCACAATTTAGTTGACTAAAACATTACAAAACACAATCCTTGGAAATTATTTGATAATAAAGTTCCGGATCAGCCAAACAAAATAGCAGAGAAGAAAAGGAAAGGTTTCTAGACACTGGATTCGCGCTGTCTTAGCATTTGGTGCATATATGATACATTCCAAATTGTGGGCCAATGAATCGTCTTCGATTAGCAGAAATGCTTCACCTCCGGCGATAATTACACCTGGCACTTTCTCCTGGTATTTATACAGATGGTTAAATGGCACAGCGATTACCTCAAACTCATCCGTCGCATTCCAAGATTCTTGTCCCGGATTGAATTTTTATTTCCCCATATCTTTTGTGACACCTCTATATCTATTACTCGCAGTGCGAGCACAATTTGTATAATGGCATGCGCGGGAACATCTCCGGGAAAGTGCAAGCCCCGGCGTTATTTTTTGTGAATGCTGATTGAACGCTCAAGGCCATTCAAAGCAAACTAGGTAATATGAAAAATAATAAGAAGACAGTTTCTCTGAAACAGGGAGGGTTCACAGAGCTGAGTGTGAGCAACTGAGGAATAACCAAAGAAAGAACTCTCTTTGGGCTGCCGAATGCTGCGGTTTCCCTCGCACAAATAGCAGGTTTGTAATATGTCGGGGACGAGCAGCCAAGGAGACCTTCACCGAGAATGAGGAATTCCTTTTCGATTCTCTGTCTTCTTTTCATTTTACCTTCACCGGTTACCTCTGAACTTGGTAAGATCGATCCTCGATTGCATGAAAATAAAATAAAATGTTTATGAACTCTACATAACACCTTCTGGCACTGCAAGGTAAATAATTAACGAGGGTAGCTACGATTTCACATCTCGTAGGCTGACCCCCGAGGCGGATCCGGCACAATCAATGTGTTCTCATAGTCCAACTTGACATCCCTATTTGCGAATGTTTTGTTCTGTAACTGCTCCGCAAATAGCACCCACCTACTAAATGAAGATAGCAAGGCTGACAGAGACAACTGATTACAAAGAGAAAATATAAAGAAGAAATGTGAAAAGCTAATGGTAATTCACTACCGAGAATAAAACCAGGAAGAACGGGATAGAAAAGATAGAAAAAAAGAAAATAGACAAGCAATTGGTATTCCGGAAACCCAGGACAAAAAAGAAGTGAACATCAAACTATTTACTAAGCACCTCTGGTATGATCCACACAGTGCAGGGAAAGAATGATGGAATATCACCTCCGGTGGCGAAATATCTCTATCGCCTGGAATTGTGTCTATTCTAATAGATACAGGAGCCAAATAAGGTTCTCAAAACCGATCGTGAACCAGGGGGAGTGGTGTCAGAGTCTGTAGGTAGACGGGGACCTGGGGAAGCCGGTTGGGAGGAGGGCTGAGGGAGGTCTAACAGCTCTGGTGAAGGGTGCTCTGGGGCTTGGTTAATATCAGATGAGTTGGCTATCGGACCTTGGACAGTGGGAGAAAGTTAATAAGAATCTTATGGGTATGGTACACAGGAAATCAATCGCATATCGAACAGCTAATTAACGGAAACACAGTGATACATATAGTATCAAAACCAGCCTATCAAATGCCTTTTCCGGCATCCTACCAGTTTCCTTCCCGACCCAAAAATATCATCAACCAACAAAGGAAATCATATATCCAAGCACCATCCCGACTTTTCCTTACTTGTCCGCACTTCTCTCCACTTGTGTACACATGCTCGGAACCTCTAAAAAGGCTGGACTATAATCCACAAACTTCCCTGATCACTGCCAGTAATCTCTAATTTTCTAACCTCCGACAATATAGTAATAAATTCCACTACTTGTCAGGTATCCTCCGAAGTGTTCCAACATTTGTGAGGGATTATGTTCTGAGAGTAACTTGACAATTTCTGAATGCCTCTTCGAGGTGGCTAGTGAAAGTGCTGTTTCGCCGATGAAGTCTGTTGTGTGGAGATTAAGATAATGACGTGCCAAAAGTATCTCTACTACCTTATCATATCTTTTCTTTGCAGCCCACATAAGTGGTGTCCGGCCATCATCAGTCTCTGCTAGATTTGGACTGAGGTCCACTCGTTCCGGGAGCAGCCTTATGACTGCTATAAGCACGTTCCCAGCTGCCCAGTAGAGGGGTGTCCAACTTTAATATCGGCTGTATTCGAATTGATATCCTTTCATCCCAAAAACATCTGTACCACTCCCGGATACCCATTGCTAGCTGCCCACAAGAGCGGTGTCCGACCACCAGTGTCTGTCGTATTCGGATCGACATCCTTTCGTTCTAAAAGCATCTTTACTACTTCCTCACACCTGGTTCCGGCGGCCCAGGATAGTGGTGCTTGACCATACCCGGTGCCTGCCGCACTGGGATCGACATCACCCCACCCCAAAAGCACCTCTACCACCCCTGGATACCCCTTCCCAGCTGCCCAGCAGAGCGGTGCCCAACCTTTAGTATCTGCCGCATCCAGATCGATATCCCTTCGTTCCAAAAGGATCTTTACCACGTGCTTATGTCCCTTCACAGCTACCCAGGAGAGCGGTGTCCGACCACCATTGTCTGCCATATTGGGATCGACATCCTTTCGTTCCAAAAGAATCTTTACCATGCCCACACATCCGTTCTCAGCTGCCCAGGAGAGCAGTGTCTCACCACTGGCGTCTGCCGTGTCCGGATTGACATCCTTTCGTGCCAAAAGCATCTTTACCACGCCCTCACGTCTGTACAAAGCTGCACGGGAGGGCGGTGTCAGACCACGGGTGTCTGGCGTATCCGGTTTGACATCCTTTGGTTCCAAAAGTATCTTTACTACCTCCCCATACCCGTCCTGGCGGCCAAGGATAGTGGTGTTCTACCATCAGCGTCTGCCATATTCGGATTGACATCCTTTCGCTCCGCGAGCATCTTTACCACCCCCGGATGCCCTTTCTCGGCGGCCCACGATAGCGGTGTTTGACCATACCGGGTGTCTGCCATATCCGGATTGACATCCACCCGCCCAAAAAGGATCTTCACTATTTCCTCATGGCCTCTTCTAACCGCCCATATGAGTGCCGTCATACCCATACAATCTGTTGCATTGACGTCCCATTTGTCCATATCCAATACTGCAGTAACAATCTCAGAAATCCCAATATATACCGCCCCGTGAAGTGCGGCAAATCCCTTAGGGCCATTCCATCCAGAGAATACTGGCTCAGGCCAGTCCTTCTCTTGATCATAAAGCAGTAAAAGCAGCTGAGAGGGTATGTTTTGATCGAATTCACCTAGAACTTTAATCGCTAGTGAATTTACAATCTCGGTCATATCTTTGCTTGCATGACTTCCCCAGTAACAAGAGGCATAATCTAGAAAAGGGGCTGTTGGTGCGGCTGAGTCAAGTGTGGGCGAAAGATCCTAGATGCTTCGCAAATTGAGGTAGGTGAGGTTAACCTCCGCGATCAGAGAGTCGGCACCTCGGAAGAGGGTCGGATTATTGAGCAGATACTCTTGGAGAGTGTAGTGGATGAGCCGTACGGTGAATGAAGCTTTTTCAAACGTGATGAGCACCAGCGCACATCCCCAGAGTGTTTGTATCACTAGAACCGTCCCAGGATCCAGATCTGTAGATCCTATCTCTACCGCCAAAGCATGGCAGAGCTCGCTGGCTTCTAAGGGTCGCTGGGCATTCGATACCGACATCAAGGCTTCCAGTCCAAGTCTGGTTCTACCCCCGCCTTGCTTCTTCATGCGTGCAAGGGTTATACCGTAGTCATCCCCGAGACCTTTGCCTGTTGTGATCTCGCACAACCTTTTCCTTCTGTCCGAGATTGTGGGCTCCGCCAGGATAGCGTCGATGACGAGTGAAACAAGGAGAAAGCTACACACAAACGTAACGAATAAATGGCACTGAAGCTGTGAAACGAGATTTCGGTGACCCACGTTTCGGCTATCTTTTCCCGGATAGTCCTTAGAATATCTCCTCGCAGAGGATTGTTCATCACATGCCGCTCAATATCCATCTCCAACTTGCTCTCCACATATTTCTCAATATCATTAGAATTAGGGCTAATAGGTATCACCATTGCTTTGGTGAAATATCTGGTCACTAGCTCCTCGACATGGTCTCCCAGTGAAGAACACTCGCACACTCGGTATCTCCCGATTGATCTCTCTCGGCGAAAGAAGAAGCTCCGGTAGTTGCTTAGGGGTGAACTCGTCCAGAGCGTCAAAACAGAGGAATACTTGGAGCAGTGATGAACTGGCAGTCTTCAGCATTCTAACATGATCACCAAGTTGCGGCCGCCGACTTGACTCCCTTTTTGCCATCAGAAACTCCGCTCGTCCGGGTTCCGGAATTCCCTCGTATTTTAGCACTAGCTGCTTATGGATGACCACGATCACATTCGCCGTTGTCTGCTCCTGCAGTTCCCGGAAGTCGTAGTAGACTCCTGCCACGGTGATTTCTTCTTCTCGCGCACAATCGTAGAGATGATCCATGACTAAGCAACTAATATTCATCGCTTGTCGTTAGAAATACTCGTTTCCGATTCCAAACTCCATTACGTACTTTAGATATGTCTTGCCTACTCCCGGATTGCCATGGTAACACAAGACAACCTTATCCGCTACTCCTCCACTCCTGAAACTCGTTTGTTTCCAGAAGCCAGTTCCCGACACCGTCTAACCGATCACTGCGAACACCCTGATGTCTGCTGTGAGGCTCCAGTGGCGAAAGCCACTGCATAATTTCCGGAGTGTCGTCGGTTGTCTTGGTGACGAAGTTATTAGTATTGAAACTATGTGCAACGTTGCCACAGCGGTAATTCCTCTCACCCATCCCGATTGAGTTTGTGTACTTTGTCTGGTCCATCATGATAATCCGTCCGAATGTCTGGCCGAATGTAGATATAGTATACTCAAGTAATGATAAATACGGTGGGGTATCGGGATGGGAAATAGGTTGACTGTTATCCCATAGATTGTAGTGGGCCATGCCAAGAAAGTCACTAATCGAATGAGGTCGTTGACGAATTAAACTAGACAGCTTTAGTTAGCATGATATCTATACCGTATTGTCAGTTTGCTGGTACATAAGAGGGTTAGCTGACGTACAGCCGCATTCATAAAGTTCTCATACCCTGATTGGTACTGTTGACCTCTCCCCTCCGGGAGGGTAGGCGGTTCGTTTGCTGGAGGGTAGGCACGAAGCTCGGTCACTCTTTTCTCACCTCCACGAGGGTTAGGGTCCGTTGCACCGGCGGGGGGGTTCACCCAATCAATGCCCTTTGAGCGATTTTCAGGATGCCTTCAAAGTCTTTATTCTTACCTTGGGAGATTCATTGTTTACGATGCCCCTTGGCTCATTTTTCTTTGTTCAGCTATTGATATGCCACCCATGATGCCTTCAAGGCCACAGCATTCGCCCTTATGTGCACCAGCACTAGGAACCACATTCTTTTTGCTTTGGCAGATGGCTGGGACTACAGTTCACAGTTTGAGGAGCCTCCTGAGGCCCGTGCCCATACCTTCTTTATGGACACTGACTAGTACAGACATGCACGCGATTCTGATAGCCTTTCATTTTTCTTTGTGCTTTTCCAGGACCTTATATAAACCCACCCACCTCCAGCATGTAAGACGTAGGAGTTCAGTTTTTTATTTCTCTTAGGCAACTATCGTAAGCCCTGGGCAAGTTTAATGCCCAGGCAATCCAACGCGAAGGGGTATCTTTACCTCCTCCCTCGGGGGGATGGCTTTGACCCCCAAAACTCACCCACCACACCTTGGATTTTCTTCAGCCAGTTTACCCGGTTGCCTTGGCATAGTTACAGCATGTCAGAAGCTCTGGCTCACACCTGAGCACATCGACAGATTAGGGACCTCGTACTGACTATGTAACGTAACTTCAGCATCGCAATCAACAATATTTCAGCGTTAATCTCGATGACACTTTACTTCATCTTCCTGAGCTGACGCTTTTCCAACTGTCTATGGACCCTCATGGGGAGACTCCTTTGAGTCCCATGTGGGGTGGCCCAGAGGCCTTGCTGGGGAACTTTAGGGGAACCAGTCGGTACTGGGGTTCCACTTGTGGCCCTGCTCTGGAGAGCTCTAGATCACTAGTTACTTGGTTTCAGGGAGGGTTTTTTTTGTGGGTGAGTGTTTGCGAGACAGTGAGTGGGCTGTTAATGATTACTTTGTGGCAGGTGGCCAGGAGGTAGATTTCTTTCAGGGGGCCCTTAGCTGGGGGGAGTATCTCATGCTGTATACTTGATACCTTTTGTTATGTGAAATGGGGCTTACCCCCAGGTTAGAACATAGTGGAATATAAGGTTTAAGCTCGGTCACTTTCCTCTTCTCTCTCCTCTTCATGCAAAAGTATTCCTCGATGCAATCCCTGAAAAGACAGAAAGATTGACTCCCTCGCTCTCAGGATAATTCTCTGTCTCAAACTATTCTCATAAAATTCCAATGGAAAAAAAAGAAAAGAAAAGAAAATCTACTAATCTCTCAATTCCTCTACAGCTGTGGATCTGCCACGGATCCCGATGCCTTTCTGTGCCTAGCTATTTCTTTCTCGCTCTCAGCTCTTTCTTTCTGGTTCTTGTCCTGGTTGTGTCGATGGCTGCAACAGAAAACTCCCAAGTGCCCCACAAGGCTTCACCAGTCACGTGCCCTAACCCTGAAAATAACCTAGCTAAGAAACAGATGTCATGGCAACTAAGCCCTAGTTACAACAGGGAATCTCCTACCCAACTCTAGAGTGACATGAAATATCCTCCACACTACCAATACCTGGCTTGGCTATAGCAGATGTTTTATTATGTAACAATACATCAATGAGCATAAAGAAGAAAATTATCTAACATTTTACATGCCCACCATCGGCTGAAATCACAGCTTCTACATGGTTAGGCATACTATCTAGAAGTTTATCAAGAGTGATTTGCTCAATTGCCTCCTATTCTTCCTCCATTGCTGTCCATAGCTCTTCTTCGATCGCCTACTATGCTATACACTACATCATAATACATCTGATATAGCCAAGCCAGGTATTGGTACCAATCAGGGAACGAGAACCTTTTTCTCTTTTCTTTTTTTCCTTTTTTTATAAACTTTTTCTTTTTATTCTGATGTAACTACAGTTTTCTATACTAACTTAAGTGTCTACTGTAGTCCTACACCAGACCCAAATTTCTCTATTCTCCTTACTCCTCTCCTCTGTTATGCCACTTACTATTGGTCGCATCCCAGAGGAAAGTTTTCTTTTTTTTTTTCTCCTCTCTTCTTCTCCTTCCATCTCCTCATCCTTTCTCTTACCGCCTGCAGCAATTCTTGTTTTCTTTTTTCCGTACAACCTCTCAACCATCCCCCCCCCATTCTCTATCCAAGGTAACAATTTTTCCCCTTTCTTTTCTTCTATTCCCATCACTCCTTTCATCCTTCTTCTTTTCATCCATTCTGTTCTTCTTCCAAATTCTAATACCCTTTCATATCCTTCTTTCTCAAACAACAATTTGTCTATTTCTACCCATCCTTCCTTTCTAAATACTCCTTCCTCCCATCCCTCCCATACCTCCTCCCATACTTTCTTCCATAAACCACAATACAATAAAATGTGGTCTCTCGTTTCTTTCCTTCCACACTTGCAATCACCTCTCTCCTTTATGTACCTTGCTCACCCTATCGCCCCATGACCTGTTCTCATCTAAAACAGGTATTTACTTTCCCATCTTGGTCCGTCATGTCCTCCTTCCCCATCTCCACCGATCCCAAAATACTCTTCTCCTTTCCTATCTTTCCTCCAATACTCTTTCCAACCTCTTCTCTCTTCCTCCATCCTCCTTTGTTCCCATTTCCCCCAACTTAACGTTTCTCCCACTTCCTCATCCTCTTTCTCCCATACTCCTTCCTTTGCTTTTTCATCCACTTCCTCATTTTCTTCTATTCCGATATGACCTGGTACCCACTTAAACTCTAGCTCCCACCCCTTCTCTAACAACCCTTCACCTATTCTTCTCACATTCTGCTCCCTTTCTCCACATGTTCCTCTTCTTTTTCTTAATCTCTCTAATACCCCCACATTATCTACCCCTATCAATCCCCTCCTCCTTTACCCTCTATAACTTTCTAATCTTTTTAATATCTCCTCCACTCCCCACATCTCTCCTTCGCTCACCGTTAATCCTTACCCTCCACGTTTGCTAAACTCTCCTATTTTCTTCTTTCCTTCCCACACACTTCCTCCTATACCTATTCTTCCTCTTTCTCCACTCGCATCACTGACTGCTACTATAACATTTTCTTCCCTCCACATTCATTCTTCCTCCCATTTCTTCCTTTCCTCTTCCTTTCCTTTTCCCATACTTATTTTCTAATTCAATTTCTTCATTCTTTCTCTCTCTACTTCTCATCTTTCCCCTTCCAACTTATGCTTTTTCACTCCGCTTAATAATCTCCCCATCCATCCCCCTATATAAACTCCCCCTCTTTCCTCCCCTATTCTTTTTAATTCTTTTCTCAATTTCCCTTCCTTATTCCTCATCAATCTCATTTTCCATCTTTCCACTCTCTTATCCAACTCATATTCTACCCTCTTCCATCCTATCTCTCCTAGCATTGCATCTATCAGGGTCGTTTTCACCACTCCCAATATTATCCTTATTCCCCTATTCAATATTACCTGTTACTTTCTCTTCATTTATTTTTGTCCATCCCAAAACAATTCCATTCTATATAGCAACCTGTGCTTTACTACCGTTCTATAAATTCTTATCAGTTTTCTAACTGACATTCCCCTCCCTCCTTTTCCTAAAATCTTTCCCATCAATTTCCATCTACCCTCTGCTATTCTGTTCCTCTGTATCACATGCTCCTTCCATCCTCCATCATTTTGTAACCAAACCCCCAGGGTATGAGAACTTTACAAATGTGGCTGTACATCCAATCAATATTCCAGGCAATCTGTACTCCAAGTTTGTTTTCATTCCCACAACCACCAACCTGGAGCCTGCAATGAACTTCTAATCTGCAGAAAATAGACACAAAAGCCACCAACAAGAGATCAAGACAGTATGAAGATACTCCTTTCGTTTGCGACAAAAGACTGAGTGGCTTGTTCATTGTACTCTCCTGTTCATTGAGCCCACTCATGGTCTAAGTAACATAATTCTATTAGTTTGAATTTTTTAGACTAGTCAGTAAATGTAAATACACGCTAAAAGTGGCCCACTCACCCAATAAGGACCCGGTATTTTTTATAACGTATGAGGGTAGCTTTTCTGGAGGCAAAATTTACCGTATCGCACCTCTTTAGCGTGGCACTAATGTGGAACACCCTTGCTCGTCGGACGCGCTAAAAGTGGCCCACTTTTCAACAGACTATGCGATACAATTTTCACGGAAAGAGCTGAATAAAACGGGGGCGGTGCGACTGGTTGTTGTGATCCTCCGGGATTGGGTGGACCAAAGATTGCTGTGCGCAGGAGGCATCGGCCAGTGCTACAACTGAATGGTAGTCATGCTCATCCTACAAGTACCGTATATTATTCATACATTTGTTAAACTAAACTGAAATGTCCGCCTTGTCACACGATTGCCCCCTTGTTTGCTCCCATACCCTATGCGATTGAAGGTAGGATAGGCTAGCCCTGAGTCCCGAAGTGAGAGTTTGAGCTATAACATGCACTGTAATCCTTGATCATAATGAAGTGCTTTTTTTCTCTCCCAAATGTCTTGATTTATTTTATCGCTGCATGTCCATCACACTTACTAGCGTGTTCATTGGTTTTGAAGTGATAGTATGTAGTGGTGGCCCTATGCATGTGCCGGATACCAATAACCAAAGATACCACTCTCTTTGCGTTTAACCAACCGAAAGCTGTCGCGATAGTCGAAGGAAGGCCAGCCTTATAAAAAATACCAGTGTGGAGGTGGAAACGTGTTTACGGGTTAGGTTAGGTCATTGGGTCATTTTTTGCTGCCTGGTTCATTTACTTGGGACTGGTCTGTAGTCCACTCATGTACCTAACATCATTTACGGGGATGCGGCTCTTTACCGGGATCTGGCTCACAGTGGCAACCAAGGGAAAACCAAATGTATATCTGGTTATCTACATAAATAATAGTGATACAGCTTTGGAAATTTGTTAGAAAGTACTTTGAAATATGGGGAACTAGAATATGTAGGTTTTACCTCTCGGTAAGAAAAGCTTCTGCTAGTATAATGGCTTCAAGATTAGTTGTTTCACACAAGCTCCCAGTAATCATAGATTGTGTAAAATGAAAATATATATAAGTGTACTTTTATAAGCCAATGGAGATGTTTCATAGGTTCTATATGTTCTGTGTGAACTGTTTTTACCTTAATTTAAGGAGATTTTCAAAGAGTTATGGTAATAAACTGACAGGAGGAAAAATATATAGAGAATTGATCAATTTGACCACCTGATATCTACTTATTGG
Source organism: Choiromyces venosus 120613-1 (assembly GCA_003788595.2). Taxonomy (NCBI): domain Eukaryota; kingdom Fungi; phylum Ascomycota; class Pezizomycetes; order Pezizales; family Tuberaceae; genus Choiromyces; species Choiromyces venosus. The sequence continues at coordinate 187,436 of ML120391.1, forward strand.
GCTACTCTATAAACTCATTATTTTATATGTTACTTTAAATAGGTTATCTAAGTTAGGATAACAAGTTTGAGGCAGAACTGATATGTCATTTATGTTTTGTACTGAACTGGCAGAAATTCATCCTAAAACCTAATACCAGTAGTATAATATTTCAAGCTTGATATCTCTACAACCAATGTTCTAATTTAACTGAAACTTGTTCAATAGTATAATTCACATTAGGAGACTAGGAGTTACAACTTCTAGCTCTGTCCAAGGTGAGTAGCTTAGAAGGCTAAAGTTTAAGTATGATATTTTCATATATATGTCTTTACAATAATGAAGGAATAGATTGTAGAAGGCAACCCTATTGGGCTTGAGATTTCTCCTATGACCTATATTAATATAATAAAAGATACTGCAAAGTATTGAAACTATAGGTTAACTTAGTATATAGATATTATATTATCAAATGAATCCACAATATCTATTATTTTACTTTTTCATATTGTGCTATAATTTTTAAAAATAACTATAAATCAATCCAAAAACAGCTAAGCCATAAAGTATCAGGTCTATAATAGCTCTCTATTTACTTAACTAAGTACTTACTTTATCTTTTTCAATTACTTTACTATCAAGTATAATGGGACTGTTATTTTAGACTACCATTAGTGAAGACATTTTACAAGCAAAAAGATTTCTTATTATAAAATAAGAATTATATATTATAATTCACCATGTTTCAAAGTACCTTTTACCAAATTTCCAAAGCTGTATCACTATTATTTATGTAAATAATCAGATATAAATTTGGTTTCCCCTTGGTTGCAACTGTGAGCTGGATTCTGGTAAAGAACCACATCACCATAAATGATGTTAGTCTTCTGGTGGTTCCAACAACAACAACCAACCATACCAACAACTATAGGGGAGTCAACATTATCAGTTACAGTCAGGTCCTTTTGGATGTAATGTTCCTATCTTATTAGTTATATGCAACAGGTAATGATACTGACTTATGTCATTCTTAGACCTTTGCCTATGTCGTCTTTCTAACTGAATCCAATGACTCCTAGAGTATGACAGCGATCTTGGTTTTAGTTCCTTTAATAAAGAACTATCTTCATTGGTATCACAGATGCTTATGTGATAAAGAGCGTAAAGGGTTTTTGTTATAAAATATAATGTAGGAAATAACTTAGATGGTTGCGTAAAGAACTAACTACTCTGTTGGATCCTCCTCCTTATATAGTCATTCCCACAACACACTTACAAATTCATAACGTGTTATGAGTCACAACTGTGACTCATACAATCCATATAACATGACAATCACATGACCTTAACTAGGTCATATGTGAAAACTATATGACTCTAACTAAGTCATATGTGCAAAACCAGATCAATATAAAACTATGACTCACAAGTGCGAGTCATATATAAAACTCACATGACTTTAAATAAATCATGTGTGTAAAGTTAATAACTATGACTCACAAGTGCAAGTCATGTGTGAAACTTCACATGATCTAAATGATCATATGTGTGAAATCATTACAAACTTATGACCTCATAATTATGAGTCATGTGAAAACCTATTACCTCACCAGGTTTGTAACACTAGCTTCCCCTTCCACATGGCCTAAGTCCCTTTAGGCCAATGGTCTTTCATCCTTCAGTTTGCCTGCCATCTCTTGTATCCAATTAGTCAATTTCTGTATTTCTCTCCATATTGTTTTGACCGTCCTTCTGTTGATCGTATTTCTTCCTCCTTCTAAACCTAGGTCCCTCCTTAGGTCCTTTATCCTGTTTTGCAACAGTCCTCCAGATATATCTCCCATCATTATCACCTCTCTTAGTCTTGTATTTTCCTTGACCTCCATTGCCAGTTCATTTTTTATCCTCATAGTTTCTGCTTCCCCCTCTTCCATTGTATTTTGCATTGTTCATATATGTTAGTGTAGGTCTTTTATTGTCTCCACCTTTTCCAGTCCTTCCTCTATCAAATCTCTCCATTGTACTGTCTTTTCCTTTTTGACCTTGGGCTAGGAGGATCTTTTGCCCCCCTTCCGCCATGGTTTCATCCTTGAAACCTCTGGTAGACCAGTATTGTCTTCTGCTTCTGGTGTTTGCAGTGGTGGTGATGTTGGGGGAAATAGTTATGACTGTAGTGGTGACCTTAGTGGTGGGGATGTTGGTTTCCATAATGTCATTGGTGGTGATGTCATTTCTTCATAGGGGAAGTGACTGTATTCATGTGGCCAGTATCTTGACCCTAATTTTTCACTGACATGTACCTGGCCCTCATCATCATAGCATGCAGTCCAGCTGTCTCTGTTGTGTTCTTGTTGTTCTATTGTCATCTATATGGTTGGGAGGTCTGCTAGTTGTACCCATTCATTGTTGTTTAATTGTTCCTCTTTGACAAGGTTTTCCTGGGTTTTCTTGGTGCAATCCTTCTATTGCATATTGGGTATTACTAAAATTCTCAGCTGAATACCACACCAAGTCATGGTTAGGAGAATATAATATCCACTTAGCTCAGTACTGTAGCTTACCATAATAGCATTGAGAGTCAATAATTTGATCAAGTTCGTATTCAGGTTCATTGTCTATTTCAATAGGCAGTGCAGGTGTTTTGATTTGTGATGGGAATTGGTTGTTTGAGTATGGTTCAAGAAGTGAGATGTGGAAGGTGTTGTGGATCCTCATCTGTGGTGGGAGGTCCAGTTTATAAGCCTTGATTCTTATCTTTGCTAAGATTTTGAATAGTACCATTTTCATGTAATGAAACTTTTTTGAGGGTCTCGTGGTTTTAATATTATGTGGCAATAGCCAAACCATATCTCCTGATTGTAAATTTGGATCTGGTTTTCTGCTTTGACGATAAAATTCTTTTTGCCTTAGTTGTGCTATCGTCATTTCTGCTTTCAATTGTTCGTGTAGTTGACTCATTTCTACTTTGCTTGTTCTTTTTCCCCCTGTCAGGTAGCCTATTATTTGTATTCAGGATTCTGTCCATTGTTCGCATAAAATGGTGACGTTTTAATTGTTACTTGATATCCATTGTTGTATGCAAGTTCTGCTAGCGGGAGTAGATCATTCCAGTTGTTTTGTTAGTAGTTGACATATGCCCTTAGGTATTGTTCCAATATTCTATTTGTTCTTTCCGTCTGTCCATCAGTCTGTGGGTTGAAGGCCCTTCTCAACTTCCTTTCTATCCTTAGTTTATTTGTCATTTCTTTCAATCAGTCTAAGGTGAACAAGGTTCCTCCGTTGGAAATGATATCTTTGAGTAGTCTATGTAGTCTGAATATTTCTTTGATAAAAAGATCAGCAAACTCCCTTGTATTTATTTTTCTTCTACAGGGGATGAAATGACTCATTTTGGTCAATAAGTCGATAATGACCAAAATGCTGTCATTATCTCCTGACTTTGGTTACTCTGTAATAAAATCCATCACTATTGATTTCCAAGGTTTGTTCGGTACCTCATTTCATTGTAGTAGTCTGTATGGCACATGACGTACTGCCTTTGTTCTTTGACATGTGTCACAGTTTTTAACAAATTGTTTTATAGTTTCTCTCATCCTGAGTCAATAGTATTTCCGATTTATAAGCTTTATCATTTTAGTGGTTCTGCCATGTCTGCTTGCGGTACATCATGGTATCATTGGATGAGGTTGGTTATCAGTTCATCGTTTTCTGGTATCCAGATTTTCCCTTCATACCCTAGGTAGTTGTTCTTCCATTGGCACAGCCCTGGTACTATTCCTGGCATTTCTTTGTTTCCTTCTTCCAGGACTTCTCTTATTGTTTGGAATTTCTTATCTTGTTTCCTTGCTTCCAATATCTCTTTACTTTCTCTTCCTTTGAGCTCAACCAACTCTATTGCCTTGATCTTTGTCTCATCAAAATACTTTTCTCTTGGTAGTAGGATTTGTTGCTTCTGGGTTATCCTTTCATCTTCCAATGTCAGTACATCTCCTTCTCTTCATGTCAAGGTATCAGGTTTTCCTACTTCCTTCCCTGGTCTGTATTCTATTTTGATGTCATACTGGCTGAGGGTTTCAATCCATCTAATTTGTCATCCATTTAGTTCTTTCATGCTCATGAAGGGTACGAAGTTTTTATCATCCATTAGGATTCTGACTCAGTGTCTGCTCTCTTTTGCATATCATCTCCATTCCTTGAGTGCTTGAATGATTGCTAACAATTCTTTGTCCTGTATATCGTAGTTGCATTCCACTGGCATCATGGTCTTTGATCAATATGCTACCAGTCTCTATTTTTCATCTTTGCTTGGTTGTGATATAATCCCTGTGCATATATATTTCGACACATCCATTTCAATCATCATTGGTCTGGTTGAGTCAAAGTGTGTTAGTACTGGTGTTGTTGTCCACCTTTTTCACGTTTCGTCAAATGCTCCTTGCTCTTGGTTCTCCCATTCCCATTTGACTTCTTTTTTAGTTAGATTGGATAGCGGTTTAGCTATCATACTGAATCCTTCTATGAACCTGCAGTAGAAGTTGCAGAACTTCAAGAAACATTGTATTTCGTTTTTTATTTGTGGCGTTTTCCATTCCCAGCTTGCTGAGGTTTTTATTGGATCTACTTGAACCCCATTTCCATGGATGATGAATCCTAGGTATTCCATTTCTTCCTCATGAAATTCACATTTTGTTGGCTTTATCTGCATTCCTGATTCCTGTATGGCTCTTATTATATTGCTAACATCCTTCCTATACTGTTCTATGTTGTCCAAATATATGAAGACATCATCTAAATATACTATGCAACATATATCTACAGCCACTAGTCAGAAGTGTTCATGATCTGAGACATGTATTTAATTGCGATTGTGCCATAGTAGGGCCAGTAGTGGGGTAGTGGGGTTGTGGTGTTAATGGCAATAAAGACGCGTGCACACAAGTAAATAAGCAAAGGAATGAATGAGCAAGCCAATCACCAAACAACCCACTGTAAATTTAATTATAGAAATTTGAAATAAAGAACCATGATACTATCTAATACTTTGTATAGCCTCCCCTTGCTTCCAAAACTGCAGCCACTCTACTAGGTATTGATTTCCACAACTTCTCAAGAAACTCGTCAGGAATTGTCTCCCAAACTAAGGGTAAGACCTGGGCCAATCTCTTCTTTACAGCTTCCTTTCATCATAGGGTATCTGCAATCCTAGGGTACTACTCATGCAATCGCCTTTTAAGCTCAACCCATGCATGCTCAATAGGATTTAAATCAGGGGAGTAGGGGGGGTGTTCCTCCACTTCAATACAGTTTCTCTCCAACCAATCCATAACACTATAAGCTTTGTGAACAGGAGAATTATCCTGCTGAAAGAGGATATCTTGCATACCAAAGGAGATCATTTGATGAATAACAGAAAAAAGATATCTTCTCAAGAGCCTAACATACCTGATCTTATTGACATTTTGGGTAATAGGAACCAAAGGGCCTTTTCTCTTACCCCAAAAGCATCCCCAAACCATGAGAGAAATTCCCTTATCCTTCTCCTTTGGATGGATACAATCAGCTAGCCACTTCTCTCCAGGTTCTCTAAAAACCGTTTGCTGCCTTGGATCCTTGGATTTCTCCACACTGCACTCAACACTCCAAATAACTCCTTCAAAATCCTCTGCTGTCCAATCCTTATGAACTGTAGCCCATTTCAATCTCTTTCCCACATGCGCATGCTTGAGCTTGGGTCTTGATTTGGCTAGCCATTTCTTGACATTGGCCTCTCTGAGTACTCTATCTACTATTTTATATAAAGTTTATTTATTAGTCAATCATGTCCTATCACTCAGAGGGGTACCAGTTTAGGGGGCTTTACCTGTAGAAAGTGATACACTGGTGCATATCTATCTCTGAAATCAGATCTGGTCATTTTCCGGTTGGATTTGGCTACCTGGATGATTGTGCAACATTGCTGACAGCTAAGAACCGGGGTGTGACCGGGGCGAGGGATGTTTTCCACTGACTGGCGCTTACATGCCCAGACAAGGAAGCTTTTAACTGTTCTCCAAGGCCGGCCAATGAGTTGAGCAATAAGGACAATATTCTGGAGGCAGTAGAAAAAGGCAATAATCATGCCTTTTTCCACATTTGACATCTCTCTTTGTGAGGTTTTAGGAGTTCTTTTTTTTTTTGGTACTGAGTGCTTTGTACATCCAGATTGGTAAACCATAATTAAAAGATAAAGGGGTAGTAGTCACAGTCAGAGTATAAATTGTTTGTGTATGTTATGATCGTAATAGTGATACCATTCACATTCATGATCACGATCTGGCATTTTTGGCGAGGTAGCTTAGTAAGGCAAAAAAACATGTTTCATGAATACTTCTGACTAGTGGCTGTAGGTACCTTCTCAAAGTATTGTTGATCTATCTTTGGAATGTTGCTGGCACATTGCTGAACCCGAATGGCATTACCAGGTATACATAGGTTCCATATCATGTAGCAAAAGTGGTTTTCCATTTGTCTCGCTTTTTTATTCTCATATTTTGGTACGCATCCTTGATGTCCAATTTTGTGAAGACTTTTGCTGTTCATAGTCTCTCCAATGCCTCGCTTATCAATTGTAATGGTTACCGGTCCTTTTTCATTATTTTATTAGGACCTCTGTAGTATATGCAGGGTCTTAATTTTCCATCCTTTTTCTTGATGAATAGGATGGGGGCTCTTCCATCTGAAAAGGAGTCTCTAATCGATCCTGTTTTTCAGTTCTTGTTGATGTAGGCCCTTAGTTCCTCTAGCTCGTCTTCTCCTAACTTGTATATCTTTGTTTTCGGAATTTGTTTTCCTTCTTCTAGGTTGATCTCTAAGTCTATCCCTTTTCGGTGTGGTGGTAGCGTTGTTGCTTCTTTTTCTTCAAATAGTCCTAAGAATTGGTAATATTCTCTTGACACTATTTCCTTTAGTTCCTTCTGTTTTCGCTGCTTCTGGTATTTGATGGCTAGCTTGGTGCTGATATTAATGGCTTCAATCCTTATTTCTTCTATTGTCTTGCTTTATTTGAGAATACCTATAGTTTCTCCTCTCTGGTAGAACTTTCCGAAAGCTCTAGCTGCTATCTTGTTGACCTTGATTGTTGGTTCTTTATTGACAGGTTCTTCCGTAACACTCCTGTTTGTTTCTTTTTGCCTGTTGTTTGTACTGCCAAATCCTTTTTTTCCTCTGGCAGTTTCTTCTAGTTCTTCTACTTCTGCCAAATTGTTGTTCATAATGCATTCAATTATAAGTTGTACAATCCAGTCTCCTTTTTCCACTTTGTACTTGTCCTTGCCTGAATTGACTAGTACTACCTTTACTTCACCTGTATAATCTGCATCTATTATTGCTGCATTGATCATGAGTCAGTGGTTGACTGCTAGACCACTTTGAGGTTCTATGCGCCCATCAGTACTGTAAGGTAGCCCTATGGTTATTCCAGTTTATACTGTTACTTGCCCATTCGCTGGTATCTTGACCTCTTCATCTGCATATAGGTCATAGCCTGCCAGCCCTTCTGCACCCTTGGTAGGCACTTTTGCCCCTGAATTCAGCTTTGTGACTTGGATCGTTTGATCCTTTTTGGCCTGTATATTGGCGAACCATACCTGTAAGTTTTCCTCCAGGGCTTCTACTTACGGTATCAAATATACCTTTGGTGAACTATTGAGGCACCATGTTGTGCATCGTTTACTGTAGAATGTAACTTTCCAGTTTTCCCAATCAATTGTTGGACTATGTTCCTGTAACCATGGCATTCCAAGGATCACGTCATGGTTTTGGAGTTTTGCCACTTAGAAGGTAATTGTTTCCCTATGGCTATCTATGTCCATACTTACTTTGGCTACATGGGTAACTGGGCCCATTGTGCTGACTTTCCCATCTGCAAGGTAAATCTCTCTCCAGGCTTTTGTTTTTGTTTTCTTGATTCAGTGTTTATCGCAGAAGTCATCGTCAATAAGGTTCTCCATTGCACCTGAGTCTATCATGGCATTTATTGCTACAATCTTGTCTTCCCCATATAATAACATTTTTACCATGAGGTGGTCGTTCCCATTTTTGATCATTTTATTTTTGTTCTTTTCTTCTAATTTAGTATAGAAGTTTTTTATCTTTATTGTTTGCATTTTTTCTTTGTTTCACTCAATGGGCTTTTTGTTGTCCTGCCCTTTAGAACATTCTTTACTGACGGCCATCGTCTTTTACCAATTCTTCTTCATTCTGTTCGATTTCTATTTCTTTGATTCCTGTTTTAGGTTTCCACTGACCATTGCTCCCTCTTGGATGAATAGTTTGTCCTGTTGGCAGTGTTGTCTTTCTTGTCCCTAGGTTTTTTACAAGTTCTTAGCATGTGTCCTGGCTTGGCACATCCCAAATACAGACTGTTGCTTCTTCTCCTTATGAATATGTTTCTTGATATATTCAAGGGTGGTCTTTACCTGACCGCATGCAGGGCTATAGGGTCCCCCCTTAGTTCATTACCATTGTTTGTCCTGACTGTTCCACTCATATCTCATCGGCCCTCCCCCACTCTTGTCCTCTGGTTGTTTTGCAGGTGTCTCATTATGTTGATTATATTTTCCTTTTCTATAGCTCAACCTGCAAGGATGTCCATATTCGCTGCATCTATGTGGTCATTTGAGTAGGTTTCTTGCAATGTTTGGTTCATCTCTCTCAGAAACTCCCTTTTCATTGTTCTATAATCTTCATTTGCTTCTGTTCTGGTGAGGGGAAAATCACTCCAATATTCAGTTACTGATTCCTTTCCTTGTCTTATTTGGTCCATGTTGGTTCTTACTGCATTTTCAGCATCGATGTCTCCGAACTGTGCCTTCAGTTCCCACGTGAATTCTTTGTACATTCTACATGTTTCTGGTTTCCTTCCTCCCGCATAGGGTATTATCCAGCTTGCTGCTCTATCTCTTAGGAGGAATTTGACATAGGCAATATGTTCTGTTTCCCTTGTTTCACTTATTTCCTGGAAGTATAGCTGACATTGAACCAGGAAGATTCTCAACTTGCTCCTGGTTCCTTGGATTGTACGTGGTTTCTCTACCTTTATCCTGTTTGCCTGCCCTTCTGCTGCCCTGAGGAGGGCTAGGACCTCTTGGAATTGTTCAGGTATTAATCCTGTTACCTGGATTGGCCCCAGGGTCGCTGGCTCTCCTTCTACTCCCTCTTCCATGGCTCCTGTATTTTCATCATTAAGCATTGCTAAATGACACAACCAAATGTAATGTTCCTATCTTATTAGTTATATGCAACAGGTAATGATACTTACTTATGTCATTCTTAGACCTTTGCCTATGTCGTCTGTCTAGCTGAATCCAATGACTCCTAGAGTATGATACTGATCTTGGTTTTAGTTCCTTTAATAAAGAACTATCTTCGTTGTTATCACAGACACTTATATGATAAAGAGCATAAAGGGTTTTTATTATAAAATATAATGTAGGAAATAACTTAGATGGTTGCATGAAGAACTAACTAATCAGGCAGATCCTCCTCCTTATATAGTCCTTCCCATAACCTGCTTACAAATTCATAACTCATTATGAGTCACAACTATGACTCATACAATCTGCATAAGATAACAATCACATGACCTTAACTAGGTCATGTGCGAAACTTATATGATTCTAACTAAGTTATATGTGCAAAACCAAATCAATATAAAACTATGACTCACAAGTGCGAGTCATATATGAAACTTCACATGATCTAAATGATCATGTGTATGAAATCATTACAAACCTATGACCTCATAATTATGAGTCATGTGAAAACCTATTACCTCGCTAGGTTTGTAACAATGGATCACAAATAAGTCTACCTTAGTCTATTTATCTCTTGATAGAATTCTGATTCTATTTCCCTTCTATGTACCTATTATAATTCAGTCACTCTTTTACTTCCTCTCCTAATGTTATTATTTTTCCCACCAGTGGACATCACCAATCTATCCAGTCTACTCCAACAAACAATCCAGGTGGTGATGTGATACTCTATATCAGTAATTGTGTCAAGGTTATAGCTGGCAGCCAGTCCCAGCCACAACCCCTGAATATTTGTAGGCTTACAACTAGGAGTACTTTAAAGAGTACCTAAGAGTTCAATACAACTTTACAGCTCACCACAACTTTGTAGCTCACCATAGCAACTTTGTGGCTTGACATGACTTGAGGCTCAATGCAACCTTGTAAATTAATGTAAATTTGTGGCTAAATATATGATTCAAAGTTTAGAGAATATAGTATTCTATGTTACATTTCTACAACCTTCCTTGTTACTTAATTCCTATCATTATCAGCCTACATATTTTCTTTTTAAAAAAGTTGCATTGAGTGTCAAGTCATGTCAAGTCAAAAAGTTGTGTTAAGCCACAAAGTTACTATAGTGAGCCACAAAGTTGTATTGAGCTATAAAGTTGTGTTTATCTGTAAAGTTATGTTGAGCCATAAAGTTGTGTTGAGCAGTCAGGCACTCTCTAGAGTGTTCCTTGTTGTAACCCTATAAACATTCATGGATTGTGGCTACCAGCCACAACCTTATCATGAATACTCGAGTACTGAAAGAACAAGAATGGGTCCTGGCTAACAGCATAAAAGATTGAGAAGATTTACTTCTCCAAGGGGTAAAACTGATGTAAACAGGCAGCCTTTGATCAAAAGAGGAATAAACACTACTCAGGACAAGGTTGTGGCTAGGCCACAACCCATGACAGCTCATGGGCTTGCAACTGTGGGTACTGTCAAGAGAGTGCCTGACAGCTCAACATCAATTTGTAGCTCAATCTCGGTTTGTGGCTCAAATATAATATTGCATCTCAGCCCCACTTTGAGCCTCAGGTAGACTTTATAGTTTTATGTATTTCCCTCATACACAACTCCATCCTACCAAGTTTAAACCTCTTCTATACAAATATCTATTATGTCATAATCATCATCTGACATCATACTACCAAGCTAGTGCATGGAGCCATACAAGGATATGGAGGCCTCTATCCAGGCAGCTATTACCTTTCTTCATGAGACTGGAAATAATTCACCAAATATTTCTGCTACTAGACATAATTATGAACTTCTGGAGAGACACTTATAAAGACAGTGTCAAGGCCCGCAATCCAAACTCCAACAGCCAGGAGCAAATCAGAAGCTATCTGATGACCAAGAATTCAGAGTTTGTCAATATCTAGACCGTTTAGATAATATAAGTACAAGTGCACATTTGCAGATGGTTACTAGCTCTGCTAATACTATACTTCAAAATGAATATATTGGATCACTTTCTTCACCAACTTTGAGTAAGTACTGGGCATGGAGGTTTCTTTGCCACCATCCTGAGTACTTTATCCGAAAGCAACAAATGATTGATGCAGACTAGATGAACACACACCAGCCAGATAACATTCGTGACTGGTTCCAAAAATATGAATCTGTATACGATAAGTATGTGATTCAGCAAGGGGACCAGCATAATTTTGATGAAACTGGTTTTCGCATCTGGATTGGAAGAGACCAATTGATCATTACCAGATATCCTGATCGGCAGTCTTATATGCTCAGCTCCAAAAATCGGGAGCTTATTACAGTACATGAGAACATTAGTGGTAATGGTATGGTTTTACCACCAATGATTATTGTTCCTGGAATTATCCACCAGGAACTATGGTATACAACAACCTCTATACCTGATGATTACCTAGTTGGTATATCAGAGACTCGATATACAAATGATGACCTTACAATTAAGTGTCTTATATACTTTGAACATTTTCTGCTCAATAGCAGGATGGTACCTATCATCTCCTAATTCTGGATGGTTTCTGCTCGCATTGCACTAAACAGTTTCTTGACTATGGTGACAGATATAAGATTATCATATTCTGCCTTCCTCCCCATACCAGCTACCTTCTATGGTCTTTGGCTGTTATTGTATTTCAGCCTTACAAGCATTACCATACTGAGGCTGTAGAAATAGCCACTTGTAGTAGATGTGGTGATTTCAACAAATGCGAATTCTTAGATAGAATTCATACTATCCATCAGCTCAACTTTAAGTCCTCTACCATTTTATCCACATTTTGAGCTACTGGACCTATTCCCTATAACCCAAATATTGTAATTTCGAAATTACATGAGGCAGTAGTTTTTCCTATCCAATCTTCAATATCCCAACCAGACCCTACTTCTACAATTCCTCTTACAATTCCAACCCTTAAGTCACCTGCAGATGATCTACAAAGAGATGCTCAGGATTTATCACCAACCTTTCAGCATAATTTAAAGTAGGTTCTACAAGGGGGATTTGCACAAGCTCAATCTGGCACTTTAGTTATGGAATACTTAGAGCATATACAGGCTAAGAGCAAGCAAGAAATGTAAGATATAGGGCCCAGAATCAAAGGCAGGTACAAAAAGGAGGAGTTCTTTATGCTGCTGATGCATGTCAAATGGTGAAAAGAAAGAAGGATGCTGAGGTTGAAAAGGCAGAAATACAATTGCGGCAGGTACAAAATGCAAAAAAGCCAAGTTGAGAAAGCTTTGCACAAGCAATTCCTAGATTAGGTGAAGGCTTCTGTAAAGAAAAGAAAGACTCTTCAAGCATATAAAAACTAATTATCTAAGATGATCATTATAGGTGTTAAATGTTATGTAAGCTCTCAATAATAAATGCATATTATTATGTTATTAATTTAAAATAGTAATAAACCTCATATTAAACGACCACAATACACATAGTCACAAACTGACATTGTGCCACAAACTGACTGTGGGACACAAATTTACCATGAGCCATAAATTGACGTTGAGCCACAAATTGACATTGAGCTGTTGGGTACTCTCTTGAGAGTGCTCATGGTTGCAAGCCTGCGAGCTGTCATGGGTTGTGGCCAAGCAACAACCTTATCACGAGTATCAAGTGTGGGCAAAACATCACTCACAAAGCTTGAAGTTGAATAGTCATCCTTAGAAAAATAAATCCATCAAAGGGAATCACTGTCATCAAGGAAAGAAAATAAAACTTGGAAAAAGGGGCAAAAATATATTTGCATTTGTAGTAACTATCGTTCGTTACTTGTCTTGTCTTGTCTCCATCTCTGTCTCCTTCTCCTTGTAACTGCTGGAGTTATTGCTCCCTATTTAAAGAAATCTATAACATGCCAAGTAACCACAATGGAACCTCATCCTAACAACTCAAAACCTAGCTACAATTTCCTAGTTCTACTAACTAAAACCTAACCTTTCCACTATTATCCCTAAACCTTGTTTCGTTCTGACAGATGCACCCCTTTTTTTCAAAGACATTGACCCAGATGTCTTAACCTCTTGTACTGCCCAATCTTGTCTAGTCTCTATAGCCTCTATTTTGTAGATCTGATATATCAAATCCCCTTTGGCCAACCTGCCAAACTCACAGCACATTGCCCATGGCTCCTCATACATACTCCACTGCCCCGTTACCTCATGTAACTGATACTTCTGGATAGTAAGATGGATAGTCAACTGATCTTGGAATATAAACTAGGAGATCATCAAAGTGGAATCATTTGGTAGTTCCAGGTGGGTCATGCAGAAGGTGGATGTGAGCAGAAACACCAGACTTTGAGATCCATTCTAACATTCTTGGGGTAGTCCAGTGAGGTTTCAACTTCTTTCCCTTTTCTTTAGCTTGCTGGAAGTCTCTCAATAAAACTAAGTCTCCCAGTTTCGGTTGTTGGTATCATGCAGTCATTCTATTCTTTGTTCTGTCTTGCCTCCTTGCTAAATAGTTCGTTGAATTTTCTTGAAGTTCCTCTCATGTATCAATGTAGGTGTGAAGGTGCTCTTCATATGATGCTAAGCCTTCAAGACTTGGTGACATGTTTTTTTTCAGCCAGTCGTCAATTCTGCCTTCCGCAGTTCTTATAGTTGTCAGATTGAATCCCAGCAGGATCTCCACCAATGTATACCCATGAACTCTAATGCATCTTGAATGGATAATAAGCACTGCATTTTGTATTTCTAACCCACAGCAACAATAAGAGCCTCAGGATATACAGCTCAAACAAATTCGACCTATTAACATTTGAACATAATGTTCACTTAAGTCAACAGACTGTGGATAGGAGATCACAGAGGGAAAGTAAATGACTCCATGGTCTTTCCACATTTGCAGAATGATTCTTCCTGTAAAATGACTACTATCATCTGTATATACTGTAAGTGGCCATCCAACAACAGGAATGACATGATGCAGTAAGGCCTTCATCTTTGACATCTGATCTGCCTTCTTAACACCCACAGCCCAGTGAAAGCGTGAGAAGTAATCAATAATAATAAGAATATACACATACTCAGTAGCTTCACATGTGGGGTTGATGGTTCCCATGTAATCCATACTGATCATATCTATTGGCTTAAACTAAATGATGGACTCGGATTGTAGTTGACCAGCCTTTTGAATCCTGGTAACTCACTGACAGGGCTCACAAGGGGACACCCACTGACCAATATCATATGCTCGTGAAGGCCAATATACCTTCCCATGAGAACATCCAAGAGTAATACCCATACTAAAGTGTCTATGACCTTCATGAAGCCCAGTCAAGACCTTTACCACTTCACCTTTGAGAATGCAAGACGTAAGCCTGAGTTCACCATCTTTTTCTCTGTAGAAAGGTTTCCAGTCTGCTCCATTGACCAGGATGTATTTTCTCATCTTTCTCTCCAATGCTCACCTCTCACTTCTCCTCAAATCCATTTTTTTCACACCCAGCATTCCTTCATCCAACTCATCCAACCAGCCTTAGACCACAGCTCTATACATCCCTGGTTCCAACCATTTACTCCACCTCCTTCTCATATCCTATGCTCCCACTACTTTTCTCCTGCCATCTCCTTGTTCCTGCTCCATTTGCTCCTCTTGTAAAACCAACACACTAGAAACAACTTCAGAAAATCGTAAAAATGCAGCACCTAGTTCCCCTCATCCTTTCCAACTAATATCCAGCCCACTACCAACAGCCCAAAAGGATTGATCTTCATGCAATACCATTGCTGCAAACAAGTTAACCGTAACATCTGTAGCAAGTCCAGTAACAGCAATCAAGGCACCAACTAATGGTCACAAGCCTTTGGAGTCTTCCATAATGTGTTCTTTCAGAAGTCAAGTTGGTAGACAAGAAAGACCATCTGCAATACCAATAAAACAAGTTGTTACTGCTCAGTGAAGCAGTCTAAAATTATATTCACCTAGTCTCTCTTGCCAAATGGCTGTCACCCATGTACATCATTGTTAGGACCAGTAAGAAGGGTCTTGAGTACCTCATGATAGGTATATATGAAAACTGGATACTTTGATGCCATCATGTTATTCGCTATCGCTTGCTTTATTTCCTGAAAGGCAACATCTTTATTTTTCTCTCAGACAAACTCCTCTTCCAAAGCCTTTCTTCTCATCCCCCTGTCTTCTATCTTCTTGACTACCTCTTCCTTGTCTAGCCCATACTTCAAAATACAGACCAACTCTGCTTGGCCAGGAATGAACTGTCTCAAGTAAGGTATTAGGTAGCAAAAAGTTTCTACCTCAGTCTGGTTAACTGATATTAGCCATTCGAGAATTGCTTGTCACTTGCACAAAGATGGCCAAAAACTATTTGGACCAGCTTCTAATTGAACAAAGTCCAAAAGAATCACAAAAGAAATGGGATTTCAAGTCCTTCAAATACATAGGTCCCCATATGCATCTGGGAAAAAACTGCTCATGCAGAAAGCAATACATTTCTTCAAATGTTGTAGAACTTCCGTAGCTGTTATCTATTATTCCATCAAAGAGAACTTCTCCAGTAACAATTAATGACTCTGAACCTTCTAAAATTGCTCAAGTTCCAGAGCTATCATCAAGGCCTTCAGGAATAGCTCCAAAAACCAAGTCTCAAAATCTGCTGTAGGTATGAGTCCCACCAGTTAACTCCTGACCCATCATGTTGTAACAGTACATCCCATATGATATCACAACACCCAACTTCATCTCATCTCCTGATCTAACAGGAATAGCCTAGTATGACTCTGTGGCATCAGTAGTAAACAAAAATTGCTTCCCTTTCTTCAAAACCATATAAACTATCTGTTCAAGTTGTGGGCATGGGTATTGCGACTTCTCTGTGACTTGATTGAGTGGAATAAAATTATGCACCATTCTCAACCTTGACTTTTTAGGAAGTGCATCTACCCATGGCTTCAGAGAAACTTTTGTCTACGCACCCCACTCGGAAATACGGCACTATATCAAGCCAGCTTCTTCCATCTTTGGCAATCAATAGGGGCAAAATGCAATCTCTTCTTCAGTATAAAGTAGTATCTGAGCTCGGTTTGGTTTGGCTCCAGGTGCAAGAATTGTAGCATGTTCAAAAAGGCCTGTTCTCCAGATCTATAACAGGCTTGTTTCAGACCCATCTTGCTAGGTGTATAATATTCACTTGGCCTGTGACAATTGGTTCTCCAAAAGATGATGTCCAAGATGTGGCTTTGTTGATATTAACCACTGGTCTAACTTCTCAGATGTGATCATTGTCTCATTCAGAATCTCTTCCTTCTCAGGCCTTTGAGTTTTCAGAAACTACTGGGTCATATTTCTCATCAATGCTGTAGTCCTGAAAACCTTTGATTATGTAATCACTTCATCCCCAATTTCCATCAATTCTTCTCTATCTCCATTGCCAAATCCACTCAACTCCTCCACACCATTCAACTTTACCTCCTTCTCCTATTTTCTTCCCTCCCTCTCTTCATCCACCTTCCTCTCACTCTCATCTTCTTTCCCTCTAAAACCTCCTATTCTTTTTACCATCTCACCTTCAACCCTAGCTCCATCTAACATCCAATCATTTATTGAACAACTATCATCTTCCTCTTCAGTTCTGCCAGGGTCATACATGTATCTCTCCTTTGCCTGATACAAAAGTGATGCAACTAGCTTTCCGAAAGTATGACCTCATTGTCTCCCTCCTTCCAGTGGTCAAGTTCATTCAAGAATGTCTCAATTGTATATTTCGTCTCATCATCATCAACATCAATGACAGATTGTGAGTCTAGATTTTTCATTTTCATATGAGTTCCATCAATTGGTATACCAGGAACTCTTCGTTGGACTCAGTCACTGCCTTCAATAAACAATGTATGAGAGTCATGGTATTCCACAGGTCTAACATGTTTCAACCAACAATAGGAAAGTAACAATTGGTATATCTGAGACTCAGCAACTTCATAGGCTTTGATTCTGGCAAGAACACCAGCAACAATGATATCCAGCCAGACATAATTTTTGAGAACCACCAAACGATCATCAGCCAAATGCATTCCTAACCCAGACACTGGAAATCTGTGTAGACCAAGCTTTTCTACAAATTAGATAGAGATTAATCGAGCATCACATCACCATTGACAAGAATATCTGTTATCTGAATATTACCAACCCAACCCTCGATATAGAGACATTCAATGTTGTCTTCCACTCTCAGAGCTGCTTCACTAATGACCTGATTGCCAACTGACATCTTAGAGGAATGAAGAGTTGCAGGCTGAAATAGTTGTACTGAACCAGATAACCTTTTGTTCTGAGTTTTTGGGATAGATGATCATAGAAGCTCAGCCTAGTAATGATGAAGACATGGTGAACAATTGAGTAATTACAGTAAGATGATATGTAAACTGGGAGTTAGACCATGAAGTGCATCTTGTATCGTAAAAGGCATCTAATGCTTCATCCAATTGATACGAGTAACAACACCTTTGTCCTTCATCTTTTGTGAAGCTACAAGTAAATACTGAAACAAAGGAGTTTGAGGAACCTGCTATCTCCTACCACCAACATCATCTCCTATCTCCACTTCTTCTCTATCATTCTCTAAAACATCTTCCTCATCTTCTTCATTTGCCACAGTAGTGATCTCAGGGCTTCTCATATATGCCAATGGGTTATTCATAGGCCTAAGAGACTACTATGGGCCAGAACCTCCTCCTGTTTCTGCCATTCTTCTCAACACCTTCTGGGCCCTCTGCCCACTAACAGTCTCCTCATCTCCATCCTCTACTTGTGCCCTTTTCTGCACCAAGGCATTCTCAAAAATCATCCTAACAGCTGGGATCTGGGCAAGAACAACATAAGTGTTTCCCAGATATTTCCTGCTTACTGAACAAGACTGAACACAAGAGACAGGAGCCAGAGAGGATACCACAGTGTTGCCTTCTTCAGGTGCAGAATGTTGTAAGATAGTACGTGGTGTAACTTCTGCAACATTTGCACCAGAAAGAGGAGGTTCCAACCTACAATCTCTAACTAGGTAATCTTGGTTTTGCTGCTCACATTCATGGTAAATACAATCTTGAATCTATTGTTGTTTGAAAGTAGAAACAACCAGCTTTGGACATATATCAGAATAGTGATCTCTGGTTCCGCAATTAAAACATGTGACTCTCGAATTGCCAGGACGAACCCCCCTTCCTATTCTATGATATCCAGATGACTGTCTTGATCCACAACCCATTGATGTCTAATATGCAGACATGAATGTATTAAACTAATCCTGAGTCATAGTAGATGAAAGAGTTGGGCTCATAGTATACGATTGAACTACATCAGCTTTGGCAACCACATTGACTTGGGGAATCAGAGGTACAGAATAAAGAATTGCCAGAGGCTAAACATCTTTTCCCTTTTGGGTAGGGTGAAAGGAATCTGGTTCTCCAATTTCCTCCAAGGAAAGCTTTACTACTGCCAGAGCTTTAACAAACTTAAAATTTGGTAAATCTTTTAGGTTGAAAGTGACTTGTTGATGGCATTCCTGTTTCTTGATGCCTTTGATAAAGGCAATGGCAAATAGGGAATCCACATGCTTGCCAATTTTTGTCGACAACTTCTCAACTCCGTGGATATAATCGCGAATGTGCTCATTCTCCCCATGGAGGAATGAGAGCATCTCATTCTACACTACAAACAGCAAAGATGTCTGTGTTGCTTTCACTCTATAGTTGTCCTTAAACTCTTCCACAATCTTGGAATAACTCTGCTTGTCTCCCTCAGGCAATACATAGTACTACTAATGCCATGTGTTACCATCACACTCTAGATTTTGACGCAATAGGTGAATCTTTGATTTATCGGTTGCTTCTAGGATTCCAGGGGAAATGGTAAGTTCCCATGAAAGAGCATCAGTCTCGATGTTGTCAAGATATTGCTCAACACTTTCTGACAAGTCTGTACTACCTCCATTAAAAGGAGTAATTTTAATAAAAGTTGTCATCCTTGGAGCGGTTAGATGAACAGAGGGAACATCAGGGGATGATAATCGGGTCTTGGTTTTGTTTATTGAGACAGAAGCTGGAAATGAGAAGATAGACGGTGCTGATGTATAAGCCAAATTGGCAAGGTGACGGTATCGATGGACGAGGTTTTTGTTGATGTCTATCGCCATGCTATAGTGAGGTAGGGTAGTTCCCTCCAGGATGAGGTAAGGAAAACAAGTCAAAACCAAAAAGAAGTAAAGATCGAAAAAGGTAAAAGTCAAATCGCATGAGAGCTGAAGACACAACTAAGTCTCATTGGTATAGAAACCAAAGAATCTGGTTCAGAGCACCAATGAAAGAACTAAAAGCAGTCCAGATGTAAAAACTAAAATAATAGAGAAGGTTCACTTCTCTAAAGGAAAACAAACACCGAAAGGGAAATTGTCAGTCCAAGGGTGAACAAACACTACCAGGTGTGGGCAAAACACTGCTCGCACAACTGGAAGTTGAATGGTTGTCCTTGGAAAAACAAATCTGTCGAAGAGGATCGCACTCAAGAAGGAAAAGAAAATAAAGTCGAAAAGAGAAAATAAAAATGAATTCGCATTCGTTGATGCTATCTCCGCTGTGTGTGTTCTCGTCCCATCGTCCTCTCCCTCATGTAAAAACTAGAAGTAGTCATCCCTTATAAAGGCTTCTACCATACAACAACTTACGAACACTAAACACAGTCCCACCAACAAAAACCTAGCTACAATTTCCTAGATCTATGAAGTAAATTCTAACTTTTCCACCACTAACCCTAAGCCAATTTCCATCCCCACAGCAACCAACAAAATAAGAAAAAAGACTATAGCTTCTATCTTACAAGAACTAACCTTAAAAATATGTAGAACCATCCAGGGGCAATGATGTTTAGCCAGAAAGCACTGGTCAACTATGAATCACTGGATGAAATCTTTTGTAATATAACTGCTAGAGGATTGAATGCAGTAACTCCAGCATCCTCACAATTGCTTAGAAGAGGCAGTCAGCTTAGCTATCAAACTACTCAGGATAGTCAGGATGTGTCCACTAATCTGGGATTGCAACCTAATTCTGACTGGTTTGAAGGGGAAATATCTTACTACAGGGAAAGATATACAGATATTAGACAACCCAGTGGGGGAGGAAATAGGAAGAATAGTAGAAGGGTGAGTAGTTTCAAAAATGAAAATGATAGATATGGTAGATATGGTGGAGATAGTGGGGATTGTGGAGTTGATAGAAGGGATAGAATAGGTAGAGGTATTAGGTGTGGTAGCGGTAGCAGTGGTAGAGGTGGTGGAGTTAATAGAATAAGTAGAGTTGACAGAGTTAGTAATGATGGTAGTAGTAGAGATAATGTTAGAATTGGTAGTATTTGTATTGATGGTATCAGTATTGGTATTATTAGAAGTATTGATGGTATTAGTAGTATTGGTGCTGGTATTGGTAGTGGGTGTAATGGTGCTGATAGAAATGGTAAATGTAATAGAGATAGTGGAGATCATTAGGATACTATTTAGTATGGAACAGAGTATGATAGTGAGTGGTCAGGATGTGATGCACCTTATAAGGTTGAAGACAATAGTCAGGTACTTGACATAACTTATTTAGATCACCTCCAAACTGTAATAACTACTCCAAGGAGATTAAAAATAGTATTAACATCCTCTCAATTAGCAAATCAGGAGTTAGAGGAAATTACAGGAATGACTGATGAGGTAAAAGAGGGTAAGATGGAGTTAATTAAAAATATGTTAGTAAGAAGACATAGTAAGCATGCTTGGAGTATCCATGAGGGTGATAGTAGATCATCAAAAGTAGATAGTAATACAAATCAAGAAGGATTTAAATCCTTAAAGCTAACAAACATTCCTGTAGAATTTAGCCCCTATGATGAGTGTTTAGAAGTAGTTAATTCAATGTATGCTTTAGGAGAACTTACAATGGTAGAGGCAAAGGTAGTAAAATCTGTATTTAAGAAGAGTCCAATTGAGTATGTTACATTCATAGTTCTTTCTAAGGATTTCAAGGTTGAGTGGATAAATGATGCTATCAACTCATAGACTTCTAGAACAAGTAAGTTATAATTTTTTTATATTAAAAGTATATATTGTACTAGTCAAGTTTATATCTTTTTGTAATTATTCTTGCTCAAATCTCCTCTCCTCCATAATTCTCTGATAACTCTCCCACATATCTGTAGCAATTTTATCTCTCACCTTGTCTCCTTATTTTTTTCACTGCATGGAATTAAGCACTGGTTGCATAACTTATGCAGGTACCTCTTGATGTACTCACTTGGCTTCAGTAAGAATGGGTCTATGCTTGGAGACTGGGATAGCATCAAGGACAATTAGATTGTACAGACAATATACTCCATTAAAAATTACTGTTGTGGTGATTGTACTATAATTAGATGCTTGCCTTAGTACCTAAATCTTATTTTAAGAATACCAGGAGTCCTCTTAATGCAATTTAATGTAGAAGTATAGCAGAGATTATATAACCTTTTAGCATTTTGTGGTCTTTTAAAAATTCATATAGGGTTAGTATTAAGACTATAAACTTAGGAGAATCATTATAAAGGAGACTTATACCTGGTTCCAATTATTTACTCTCTCAAATGATAGCAAACACCCTAGTAGGGTGTAAAGTATTCACGTCATATTCCATATCCAGCATCTACTAAGTAGAATTTTCAATCTGGAATTTCAAAGCCCTCATCACAGGCATCAGGTAGGATTTATGAGTCATGAGCTGATCTCTCCCATCCTAATAAACAACAAATAGAATCTTCTAGGCAAAACTCTAGGTAACAAATTTATTTTGGGCGGTAAAGCCCTTCCTTATTCTATCAGCTGGTATATCCACTGCAGATATATTCAATAGAATCAGAGACCCATTAATTACTTCAATACAATTCCAAAAAAGAAAAGGAAGAATTTGGAATTTATTAAAATCTCTGGTGGTATAAAATCAAGGTCGACCTGCTTGCTGTTAGAATATAGATTAACTTTAGTGCTACCTGATTTATCACATCAAAAATATCCTTAAATGGTGGATTCATGGTTTTGAGAGAGTATTGGAATCACTCCAGTGCTACCCATTAGCAGGAACCCAATTTCACAATAAACACAAAAATATAGAGCCAGTACTCAATAGTAGTATAACAAGAGTCCTTAAGAAGATTCTTTTCTCTTAACAAACTTAACAATGATTGAAAAACTATCAGTGGTATGTTAAGGCATTCCAGAATACATCTCTCATGAGTAGAGGCTAACAGCTTAGCACTATACTGCTGACTACTCATCTGAGATTTGTGCTTTAGTTGTAGTTATCATATAGGCACCTGCTCATGGATTTCTCTTTGAATTGATGATAGTGCAGCAATTACTTGTAGTATTATTGTACCAAGCTCAAGTATCTCCACTGTCTCATTGATCTCATTCATTTCATCATCTATGGTTTCCTGACTAGACTAAGGACTGCTTTTAGAGATTCTATAGGCTCTTTTTGTTGAGTTTGTAGTTGTTGCTTTTGTTATACAGGTATTTCATCAATTGTTATAGCTTGTAATTATTAGGAATTAGCTTTGTAGATAAGGTATGGTACAGTGTGATTATTGCTGAATTGTTTGACAATATTTTTTCCTTCTTGGCACTAATTCCTCTCTGTAATTAAATTTAGTTGAGCTTTATTTTCTGAAATTCTAATTCTCACAATTCTGTACACTCCTGTTCACAAAGTCCTTGAACAAAAAAATGTACTGTGGCAAAGTCTTGGCACCTACTAATGTACTCGTATAAGAGTTTGCTGAACATTCATAGCTGAAATTTTGTGAGGTAACAGACTGACCCATCAACACAAAGTCTATGCCACTAGCAACCAAGCCAGCCTGAAGATGGTACCTCTACATACTGGTACTCATTCTTATCAGTCAGGATATGAATGAAGCCAGGCTATTGCTCTTTTGTCCGATCTGGGAAAGAGCTGTCCCCAGAAGGCATAGGAGCTTAAGATTTCATGATCAATAGTATAGAGTATTGTTAAAAGATACCATACCCAGGACTATGTAGGTGATACTTAGCAGTTACTAGGCTGGCCATCAAAGATCACTGCTGATGTTAAACATCAAGTGGAGAGAACTGTCTAAGACAATCCTCACACATCATTAAATGAGATCACTGAAGACATTCAGAATTTAGATATCAGACATACTATGGTCAATAAAGTAACAAAACAGCTTGAATTTCAGCTACACATCTTATGAAAGAAAACCTTTCTCCATCACTTTGCCAAAATTTGGTGCAAGCTTTGGTCATGCAGGAGATTAAGAAAGACAAAGAGTGACTAGAAAAGGGAGTTTGGTTATCTGAAGCAAAAATACAGTATGTGGCATATCAGTTAGGGAGAAAGGTAGGGATACAGCCTGGTGAAAAGCTTATAGACAAGAAGATATCTACAGGGTTCAAGTCTGGGAGTGTGGGGGTAGAATTCTGGGCTGCGATTACATATAGACAATGAACACCTTTAATTTGTATACACAAATGAATACCAGCTAGAAGAACTAGCCCACAGGACTGCCTAGGCACTAATGCTAGCCCATATGTACCTGAAATCTATGAGCCTTATCTAATTCGTTTTCTTTTCTCACTTGATACACCAATTCAGGAGATTTTGGTAATAGATGACAATGTTGGGTACCACTTGGCAGGCCTAAACAAGACCCTTAATTCCACTTTTACAATTTTAAAATACCCTTTACCTGCATTTTCTGCTGACCTTAATCATATTGAAAATGCTTGGCACATTCTCAAGTTATGACTTTGGAAGTGCTTTACAAGAAGTGAGCACTGGCCTCATACTGAGGTTGAGTTCTGGGAGGTACTTAGTGAGGAGTGGGAGAGAATTGATTAGAGTACTTTGGATCATCTTGTAGATAGTATACCAGACTGGGCAGCTGCTGTACTTAAGGTCCAGGGAGCTCATACTAAATGGTAGTGGTAGGAAGCATGAGTGATTAGTTATGAGTGTATTATTGTTGAATCCAAAATCCAGGTTGCTAATGCCTGGACAAAACTTCTAATAGGACATTAGTGGGTGTCAAGACTTTGCCACAGTAACTTTTTTTGTGAAAGGACTTTGTGAGCAGGAGTGTACATGCTTGGCTCATGGAAATTTGAAATTCACAATTTGAGATGGCAAAAATTTGAAATTGTTGTGAGCCAATCAGCCCCTAGAGCATTGATATCCCTAAGATTAGGTAACATAATCTCCTTTGTAACCTCCCCACCATCTCTCAGATTGGAGATGAGTACATACCTATTACCTCTTACACAGTCAATGGTGAAAAAGATTTCACATCTTCTTTTCTCAACCTCCATACTTGCAACTCTTATCATTCTTCCCAATCACACTTCCTTGGCCATTTTTACTTAGAGATTTTAAATAAGGAATGCTAGTCTCATGAGATCCTAGAACCAGCATATCTTACTAACTTGGATAAGAGAAATATGACTACTATGTTTCAAACAAGATAATATATTTTTATTTGTTACATATTTTCATATTTTGTATTACAAAAATACTTATGAGATGCTCTCCCAGGGCATCAGATATATTCTAAGATGTAAACATATTTCAGATGATATTTACCATGAACTCTCATTCTAGATGCAAGACAAATTATTTTGCTGATATTGCAAGAGCAGCTTTGAGAGTTCATTAGTTGTTATCTGGAATTGGCAATTACTAGCAATGAGGTAATGGTAGAAAGGAAAGAAGATTGAAGAAACTATGGAAAGATTTAGGTATATAACTGTGAATTTTGTTTCCACGAAGAGGGTACAGGAGCTACTCATGTCAAGGTTGTAGCTACTAGCCACAATTACTAGATACTGGCAAACTCAGAACCTGGAGCACTCTAAAGAGTGCCTGCCAGCTCAACATAACTTTATAGCTCACTATAGTAATTTTGTAGCTCAACACAACTTTGTGGCTCTACTTGACTTCAGGCTCAATGCAACCTTGTCTATTAATGTAATTTTGTGGCTAAATATATTATTCAAAGTTTAGAGAATTTAGTACTAGTATTCTATATTATATTAATTTCTGCAACCTTGCTTGTTACTTAATTCCCATTGTTATCAACCTAGTTATTTTCTTTTTACAAGGTTGCATTGAGCCTCATAATATGTCAAGCCACAAAGGTATGTTGGGCTGGCAAGCACTCTTTAGAGTCTCACAGGGTGTAGGCTTGTGAATATTGGGGGGTTGTAGCTAGTAGCCAGAACCTTGGTACAAGTAGAGGAGGAGCAATGGTAATGCAGTCAGCTAATATGGGCTGTATTTGGTTGAAAGATTACTCAGAGTTCATGCTAATATAGGAGGTGGGTCAAGAGGTATGAGGAATGCTACAATGCCTCTAGCCC
Organism: Choiromyces venosus 120613-1; assembly: GCA_003788595.2. Taxonomy (NCBI): domain Eukaryota; kingdom Fungi; phylum Ascomycota; class Pezizomycetes; order Pezizales; family Tuberaceae; genus Choiromyces; species Choiromyces venosus. The sequence goes on from ML120391.1 coordinate 213,156, forward strand.
TTGTTCATTCTTTTTCTCTTTTTTCCCTCATAGGTCATTTTCTACAACCTATATTCCTACTTTTAACTATCAACTGAACCTTTCTCAGGTAGAGGGCCCTCTGAATCCCTCCACCGAAGTGAAGAGAAAATAGGGATTTGAGAAGGTTGAAGAACTGGCAGATTGGAAGTATTTTGTAAGTCAGTGATTGGAGTTATCTTGGCCTTGATTCAGTATTTGGCATGGTGGGGTCATATCCCTTTCTGCTATTGTTCAACATAGTCCTGCTACTCCTCTACTTACATGGAGCAATTTTGGTCCCCTGATCCAATCACCTCATTCTTTCTCACAAATACACTCTACACCACTACTTCTCAGCATCCCACTTTTAGAACCACTCTAATTCACACCTACTACTCCTCAGTTACATTCCCCTTCTCCAAAGTGGACATCCTGTATTTTCTCCAAGAACCTCTGCTCTGCCTGAATCAATTGAGTATCACCATGTTGATGACAACACCCATCCTGTCGTACCTAACTTTACCCCTTTCACCTCAGCCTTCACACAACTTACTGTACTCATCCAGGATGAGAACACACTGTAATTCTCCAGTACGGTCAACCTAGCCAATGACACCGACATGAAACTTAAGGAATGTCTTGGATCGAAAACTGGTTGCTGCATGCTTATCACACGAGTCGGGGAATATATGTTTCTGGCTATCAATAAGGCATAAAGGATCTAGAGATTCGGTGATGGATCTAGCTCATCCACAAACCTGCACTGGAGTCACTGATTATGGTGAAATATTCAAGGGTTGATTGTGGTTGATTGCTGATATGCTCACGTCAATAGGGAGTAACAGTGGATGTGACTGCACAAATAGAGGAGAGACTTGGTATTGGTCTATAAAGAATGTAATTGAGTGAACGACAAAGAAGGAACATGATTACAGGATATAACTAGGATTGGTGAGGAGTTATGGGATGATGAATAATGAAGTGCAAGTACAGATTCTTGATAGCCTCTGGCAGCCAAAACCGAAACAGGGAACAAAAACAGGAAATGCTAACCAATAGTATGAAATCCACTGATACCTTGTATTCCAAACTAGTTTCTATCAACTCTAATTTGAGTCTAGTATAAGTTTGGGGGTGGGGTTTTTGGCCACCCCTGGTTTTCAACCACTGTGACAACAATGTTTAAGTATGAAATATCCTCATTGCATAATTCACACAGGATGAATATTCACAAAAACTCAATTTCCTCAGCCATTCAAGCCATCATTAATGGCACCTCAGAGTAAAAAGCCACTAAAGAGTATGGAATTTCATGTTAAACTCTCCAAAGTTATCATGCTGGTGGGTCCAATGCATAAGTTGAACATTATCATCATCAATGACTATCTCTGGAGTAGGAGCGATCACTCTGTAACTTGATTATCCAGTAGGAGGTATGTGGATATGCCCCATCACATGTGCGAATAAGGGAAATGACAGCTTTGATCTTGTTGTTCTCTGGGGACACAAAACCTCTAGGGCAAAGGTGGGTTTCAACTTTTATGAAGCAAAATTCTCAAGTTGCAAGTATGATTGGAAAGCCAACTGAATGAGCCCACATTTGTAGCACCCAGCCCCACCAGATCAAGGAGTTTTATGAAAGGTTTGATACTATTAATGCATGTCACAATAAGTTACTCAGTAATGTAATGTTTGGAATATGGATGAGCATAGTATTGCATTGTACGTTTGCAGCAATATGATTGTACTAGGGGCAGTGAGAAGTGCAAAACTGTTGAAATTTAGGTTATCTTTCCTAACCAATGAGGTGACTGTGTCATGTGATACAGTCATGTGATCGAGGATATACTATTGTATTCTAGTATCTTCTAGAGATTTCCTTGGTATGAGGTGTGTTCATGTAACGATAGAAGTGAATATAAAGGGGCTTTCCTTCCTTCATCCTAGATAGAACACGCAAGCTTGGATTAATCTTTAAAGTCTTTATGATATATTTGGAGCACTGTATTCACTTCGCTATCACAGCAGTTACTGGTATAAGATACAAATTATTTCAGGTTATGAGCCTGGGTTTGTGAAGTATTCTGCAAACTCAGAATATCATATACTACTAAGGCTTTAAAAGTACTCTAAGCGAGCATAACCTCCAACCTCATCCTACATTACAATTTAATATATTTCTACCCTTTTATCCTCACACGAAATGTCTGAAGGCAAATCAGGCTTCAACATCTCAGTTAAAGACTACCTCAAGCTACATGGACAAGAAAACTACCAAACATGGTCTGATGCCTGGGAGGTAGCTTTTGACATCCTGGACCTATGGAACATAGTCTCCGGCAAAACAACGAAACCCGAAATGCTGGAGAAAGGAAGCGCCTTGGATTCAGACACAGTCAAAGCATGGACAAAGAAGGACAAACAAGCCAAGTTCTTCCTATACCAGGCTGTTGACTCTACCTTTCACACTGACATTTCAGATAACTCTACTTCCCACAGTGCCTGAAAGGCATTCAAAGACCGATTCGACAAAGAAACCCCTGCAACCAATATGATCCTACTGGAAGTAATCTGGAAGATCAAACTCTCCGCCAACCAAACCTTCTCAGACCATACGACCAAGTTCAAAATGGCTTAGAACTGATTAGCCCAGCGATGTGCCAATGACAAAGATATCAATGGCACAACTGATGAATTTTGTACTACAATGAAGGCATAGACTCAGTCAGAGGCTGTAAAGGGAACCATGTTTATATTATCCATCAACGACATTTACCCACTCCTATGTGATGTTCTGTCTGCAAGACAAACTACCTGCTATGTCGATGTTCGAGACTACTTTGTCGGAAGGGCTACGGAAAAAACAGAGATAACGGAGGAAGAGAAAGTCTTGAATACATTGAAACCAAAGTTAGACTGTAGTTAGTGTGCTTCAAGGGGCAAAACAAGCGACAACCATGTGGTTGCAAAATGTCGAGGTCTCCAATGGGAGAAAGTAAAGTCCAAAAAAGGAAAAAAGTCACAAACTGCAGTGGCATTTGATGCAACAACCACAATCTTGATGGCAAAAACATCAACTACTTCATCCAACAATTCAGAAAATGGAGTAATAACCAATGAATAGTTATGTGACTCGGGTGTTTCAAGCCACCTTTCACCAAATTCAGGTGATTTCATGAACCTTGTCCCCTCTACTGAATCAATAGTGACAGCAGATGGAAGAATTCACCAGGGGACCAGGCTACTGCATCTGGAGATGCAAGAATCAACATGCGCCTGTTGCATGGATCTCCACACATAGTGGTCCTCAGACGGACACTGTATGTTCCCTCCTTTCGATATTCATTGGTATCAGAATCAAGATTGGATGATGTGGGAGTGAAGGTAGTGGTGGAAAAAGGAGTTAGGAGATTTGCGAAGGATGGGAAGGTATTCATGGTGGCGGACAAAAAGAATGGATTGTGGAGTATAAGGAAAAGTCATGAAAGAGTTATGACTTCCTCCTACGAAGAAAGGTACCAAGCCCTTGGACATCCGAAAGTGATTAAGGATTGCTACACAGATGTGAACCCTATCCAAGCCCCTAAGTACTTTAATTGCGACACATGCAACAAGTACAAAACAACACATACCGTACCCAAGTCAATCGAAATATCAACTTTGTCAGATTTCGATATGGTGTACTCTGACCTTAGCAGATAAATGTCAATACCCACTCTCGGTAAAAACCTATATTATATGACATTTATTGATGACTACACATGGTATTGCTCGCTTTATCTACTAAAGTCAAAAGATGGAGCATTCACAGCCATAAAACATTTTTGGGAACTGACACAAACGCAGTTTGGTAAAAAGAACAAGCGTTTACATAGTGACCAAGGTACAGAATATCTAAACAAAAATGTTTCTAGTTTCTTCGATACCAAAGGAGTCATACATACTACATTTCCTGCATATAATCCTCAATCGAATGGAGTTGCAGAAAGGATTAACTGTACACTTACCAGTATGGTGAGATGTATGATGCCAGGAGATCAGAAATTCCTCTGGGGTGAGGCATATTCCATGGCCGTCTATCTCTACAACCAGCGCTGGCATTAAAAAATAAAAATAACACCTTTCGAGTGATTATATGGAACAAAACACATGATCAGTCATCTTCGTCCTTGGTTCACAGATGTAATGGTTCATATCCCAGCTGAGAAATGCGGAAAATTTGACCCAAAATCAGAAGAGGGTTATCTAGTAGGCTACGCTTCCAGTCCTATGATCTACTATATTTACATACCAAAACGGTACACCATAATCGAAGCAAGAGACGTAAAGTTCAGAAAGATGAAAGGGGTATCGTTCGAACATTATCAACAACCAACACAAGAAGAAAACGAAGATACAGCTAGAGAAGAAACATCCAAATCTCAGCCTATCAAACCAGAACTGCCTACCCAATAAACGATACCAGGAGATTTCTTGGATTCTCCACAGCCTCCTCCAATTCCCACACCAGAAGTACAACCCCAACCACAGCGTACTAGTCAATCAAGAACTCGCACTGAAAAAGGAAAAGACTATGACGAGAGTCCTCATCATCACACTAGATCGCAAACAAATAAATGTGCACAACAAGTCTGACAACTTGAGGAAACCAGAAAACTGTCACATGAAAATGAACTGGACCTTGATGATAGCGACCTTAATCAAGACGAGACCCAGGTCCTTCATGATCAACATGAAAGACTAATGGATACGACGAAGGGAATTGAAACACTACTTGCAGAAGATGGCGAAACTGCGGGACTGATGTATCACATAGGAGACCCTAACAGCTATAGGGAAGCCATGCAATCGCAAGAAAAAGAGGAATGGCAAAAGGCAATGGATGAGGAAATGCAAGTTCTGGGGAAGTGAGAAGTAGGAGAACAAGTTGAGAGACCAAGTGGAAGAAAGGTAATAACAGGACGAGTGGTTTATAAAGTAAAAGTCAAGAAGGGTGGTACAATTGAACAACAAAAAGCATAATATTGCACCAAAGGGTTCAACCAAATACCTGGTCAGAACTTTGAAGAGGTATACACTCCAGTTACATGACTCGAATCATTGAGGATTCTCCTCAGCATCTCGGTTCAACATGGATATACTCTCATGCAACTCGACATCAAGAGTGATTTTCTATATAGTGACATCGATTGCAAGACATACCTGGAATTACCGAAAGGTTACCACAAACCAGGAAAGGTCTGGAGGCTGAAAAAGCCATATATGAACTAAAACAATCACCTCGCTTATGGTACCAAGAACTCATAAAAACTCTTGAATCTAGGAACCTTACAGTCACGGACTTTGACCCACGCATTCTTGTTTCCAAAAATCTCTTCTGTTGCGTTTACTTTGATGATATTCTAATAACTGGGAAACCCAAACTTGTTAACGAATGTATTAACAAATTACAATCCCACTTTCAGTGTACGGATTCAGGTCAAGCATCATTGTTACTTGGTATGCAAATGGAAGCTTCCAACAATGGTTTACATCTTTAACAGGAATGATACATATCCGAACTTTAGATAAGTTTAACATGACTGACGCCATACCAATGACTACACCTATCGAATCCTACTCAACACTGACAAAAGTGAAAGACGACGATGATCTATGTGACCAAAAGACATACCAATCTATCATAGGATCATTAATGTATGCAGCTGTCACCACAAGACCAGACATTGCCCATGCTACCACCTTCTAAAGCCAGTTCTCCTCTAAACCTACCAATACCCATCTTTCAGCAGCCAAACGAGTTTTACGATACCTCAAAGGTACAAAGAACAAAGGATTACGATATACCTGAGATACCGAAAAGACACCATTGCACATATTCTGTGATGCATCATTTGCCTCCAATCTCAATGATCAAAAATCATTTACCGGTCTATTAGTACAAACCTATAGACATACAGTAATTTGTCACTCTAAGAAACAAAAAACCATTGCAACCTCTACAACAGAACCTGAATTCGTTGCCTTAGCATTCGCCACCCAACAAAGCATTTGGATAAATTGTGGACTACAATATATGGCAATTGAAACCATACCAACCATATATTGCGACAACACTACTGCGACAAAACTTATGGAAAATGCTAGAGTCTCAGACTGAACCAAACATATATATGTTCAACATCATTATACGAGAGAGTTACTGGAATCAGGGAAGATTGAGGTAATTGCAGTGGAAACTGAGAACAATCTGGCAGATATATGTACAAAGGGATTGACAAGGGTGATGTTTGAAGGATTTTCGGTTAGATTTGGAATGGACACATAGGGGAAGTGTTGAAATTTACGTTATCTTTCTTAACCAATCAGGTGACTGTATCATGTGACACAGTCAGGTGATCGTGGATATAGTATTGTATTCTAGTATCTTCTAGATATTTCCTTGGTATGAGGTGTATTCGTGTAATGATACGAGTGTATATAAAGGGGCTTTCCTTCCTTCATCTTCGATAGAACACATAAGCTTAGATTAATCTTTAAAGTCTTTGTGATATATTTTGAGCACTGTATTCACTTCGTTATCACCGCAGTTAGTGGTACAAGATACAAATTATTTCAAAAACCGATATCCAATCTCCTGAGAATTGTGAGTCAGTTTCTGTTATCAAGTCAATTAATGCTCCTGGCTCTTGGATTTGCCCATTAACTATTTTTTAAGGCAAAGATGTACAGACATCATGGTTCACTGCTGAAGATATAACTTGTTGACTTATTACAACAACCTTGAAAGGGTAGACATCCAATGATATAGGGCTATATTGGCTATCTGAGGTCTTTCTCCAAGAGACTGAATGGCTGCTACCGGATCATTGAACAGCTCATTTTATCTTCCTCCTGGATGGACATGGCAGCCATGCAACCATTGAATTCATGTACATGTGTAAACAAAACCATGTGGATATCTTATATCTCACGGTGCATTCAAGCCATGTATTACCACCTTTGGATTTAGGGACCTTCTCTCCACTCAGGTCCCAGTACTGGAAGGCAATCATGGATCTTACCTATCTTGATAATGGTGCCTTGGTTAAAAAGCATCACTTTATTCAGGCTTATCAAAAATCACAAGTAGAGACTTTTACAACCCATACCTTATGTACTGAAGGGTCAGCTGTAGGCCTATTCTTGTAGAATGTAGATAAACTGCTCAACTGTTCCCAATTTCACAGAACTAGCACCCCACTGAACACCTCCAATCCTCACCAATCATGCTTACTTACACTTCCTCTACCCTCTACATGAAAGTGCCATTGAATAAACAATACTCATCACTTTTTTCATATACTTAAGCATCCCTGAGACATCCATGTGGCTGCGAAAACACTTGGTCCCTTGACCTGGGATCAGCAAATCGCTTTCTGGAAAGTTGGGGAAGCTTTCAGCAAAGTCACATTACAACAGGCCCAATTGCAGGCTACAAAATGACAACTACAACTCTATGTAAAAGAGTTAGAGCAGAAGAAGAGGAAGAAGAAGGTTACATTAGACCCCGACACCCTATTTGCAAATGTAGATAGTATCAAGCAGTCACTTGAAGCAGAAAAACAAGCAAGAGTGGAGACAGAGGCAGAGAAGGACAGAATTGTGGAGAAAAAAGTACAGGCAAAGGCAAAATAGCCATTGGTAGAGGAGGAAGCATTAAGAACCTCGAAATTATTGTAGAGGGCACAAATGGAAGCATGTATGTTCGAATGGGAGTTGTAAATAGAAGTTAATTCTGTGTTGTTCGGTTGTGCCAAGGTGGCCGAAAACCCCACCCCCGAGCTTATCCAACCCATATCTATAACCAACTCCCACCGTCATCTATGTCCCGTGTCCAACCTATGCCAATATGTTATGTATACCCGGATTCTATTACCTAATGAGTTGTGAATAGGGACACTAATGTACTTGCCGTATGTCTTGTACTTGTACGTTTAATGATTATAAGGTTGATGCCCGGGATGCCCCATGGGGAGGTAAGTCTCTGCTTTCACGTAAATACCTTGAGAAAGATTGCAAACATTCCCGGCACTAGATAAATTACCCTCGTGGTGTTGGAACCACCACCTTTCACGTTCCCGAGAAGCGGAGCAAGCAAGGTGATAATAGCCTCACACTAGTTAATACCCGATTGCATGAGGACGATTGGCCACCACCCATGGTTGAAGTGGGATACTCTGAGAGTTTACCCACCCTTCTGCCTGCCGCTCAGTGGTGGTTAGTCAACCCTGGAGGGAAAGCGAGGGTGGTCATCGCAATCAAGATTACCAAGCACCCAAAAGCGTTGCGGTTGGAGTTTTGAGAAATGATTCTAAATCATAGTGGAGTGTGACGAGAAACAGCAGACACTTGGCCCCAAACTACCACTAATACTCTAACATTGACGTAGCCGCGGCCGTGAGCCCAGCCGGACGCGATCTGGTAAATCTTTCATTCCATTCAGCTTGGTGTTAAATAACAATTGAACATTAAGAATCCTGAGAAGACCGGTTGCTTTGAACTGTACTTGGGAGGGGAAAAAGGTGATTGGAAAACCGCTGATTCGACCAACCATTATCGTGAGATCTTAGAGTGTAACCAATTAGGATTCATGTTTAACGTGAGGAAAAAGGTGATTGAAACCTAGATCATTTCCTATTCTACTATTGTCCGGCTCTAATATGGGGTAGCCTAGTGGTCGTGTCCCCTTATCCCGAGTAATGAAGAGTTGAAGATTCTCTTTCTCAACCTCATCAAAAATAGCTGGTCGGACGGTTCGGTGCTTGTTTGTTGCTATATTATCAACCTCTGAGCAATCATATAGCTATCATGGCAAGTACTGAGCTTCATATTAACTAGAGTTGAAATATCTTTCCACTTCATCTTTAGGTCATCTTGTAGGGTAATTAAGGCTGGGTTAGGGCTATCTGGGAGTATTTCCTGGATTCGTGACTCCTCTAACAAGATCCACCAATCACTTTCATTCCAATCACTTACCCTTACACCCAAGTACATATTGCAGCAACCCTTATTCATCTTGGCCAAATGTTACAGGGCTGTATGCACGAGATGTTGAGCTACTGACAATCCATCGACCTTCATAGCCTAATCTTGTTTTATACATATATTCAACTTTAAAAGCCTTCACAGACTCTCAATTCCAAGAAATGCTATTCAAAGTGCGCCCGCCCTTTCTACCAATGCCTGCGACACCCAATCCAACAAACCTTAACACCTTGAGACAAGTCTACTAGTCTCCAGTCACAAATTAGGTAATTCTGGGAAACCCTACTTGGCAGGGGAAACTATTGGATTTCCAATTTGAAACCCTCTGTCACCACAAATTGCAAATACAGCATCTCAAATTCTAAAAAATTAAAATCGAGGCATGCCAGACGGCCCCTAAGTAAGCTTGATAACACTTCAGCAGACGAAGGTGAGACAGTCTGTAGGCACGTCCCTTTCTACCATTTTTCAAAATCGTCCTACTACTCCTCTACTAAAGTGAAGCAATTTTCCTCTTCTTACCACCTATCCCCATATTCCTTCTCGCAAACACAGTCTTAACAACAATCATCCCTCATCACACTTTCAGAACCATTGAAACGCACACCTGCTACTCCTACGTCAAGTTCCACTTCTCCAAAGTTTACATCCAGCAGGATCCCTCAAGAACCTCTGCTATGTCGGCATCAACCGAGTCTCTCCGGGTTGATGAAGCAACTCATCCAGTCGCATCTGACTTTACACCTTTCAGCCCGGCTTTCACCAAACTGGCGGCACTGATCCCAGACGAGAACAAGCTCTGTTTCTCTACCGCTGCCGCCCTGGCCATCGAAATTAAAGACAAAATGAAGGAATGTCTGGAACAAGAAAGGGGTTGCTACATGCTTGTTAACGATGTTGCAGACCATAGGGTTAAAGCCATCGATGGGGCGTTGCAGGAACTCGGAATTCGGGAAGCGGCCAGATTCACATACGAGCAAATAATGGAATCGCTTATTGTTAGGTTGATGCCTGGTAGTCTGCACGAAGTCGTGAGATCGAGTTTGGACGTTCAGATCTGGGAAAATGTTGTCGCGATTCTTGGGCATCCTGAACTTTACTTGCCTAATTATGGGCCCGACACCTTCTACTCTGCTTCAGGCAGGACCAAAGAGGGTGACAACGGGTTCACAGCACTTGAGACCCTTGCGGATGATGACGGGTGGTCATCACTAATGATCGAAGTGGGATACTCGGGAAGTCTACCGGCCCTGCGATGTGATGCTGAGTGGTGGTTAGAAAACACCAGAGGGCGAACTAGGATGGTAATCATTGTAGAGATCGCCATGAGCCCAAACTCGCTGTCGTTGGAGTGTTGGGAAATGATTCCACATCCTAATTGTAGTGCCACCGGATGTACCAGACCGTGGATGCCGGATCGCATCCAATACTTTGATATTGACCGTGCTGGAACGGTGAGCCCGGCGGGACATGACCTGGAGATCCCATATCGCATAATCCTCGATACCTCGCGGCTCGGTGACCCCGATGTTATCATATCTGCAGAGAAATTATCAGCCTGGGCACTTGATGTATATGACGACTTCTAGTAGTCATAGCCGCTGGCTCAATTAAACCCGAGTTACCAGATAGCAGAGTCCGGATAGTTCAGGCTGCGGCCTATTCCCAATTTTTCACACCGTCCACACTATATTTTTTTCTCTTTTCGTTTTCCTGCGGAGGTTGGAAATTCCACCTAAGGAATAACAGCTAGTTGAGGCTAAGGCACTTTTCAACTTTTTTATGTTCTAGATAGGCATCGTTGCTGGAATGACTCGTTCATCGGGAAGTGTTCATTTGGCAGGAGAGGTGGTTGTATTTCAATCAATAGAAATATCTTATACCCATTACTCGCAGTTGAGCTTGGAACCTTCACCTACTTTCTCTAGTCTTCTGATCGGCATAGTTTGCTGCAATGACTGCGAGGGGGGGAGTGATTCTGGTGAGTGGAGAGGGTGTTGATGGGAATAATTGGAGATACCTCACAGGAACTCGTGATTGTTAATCTTCACCCATACTTTTTCATTTCATATTTTTCTTGTAACTTCGCTTGCTGCAATGATTCGCATTGCAGCCATTATGGCCGCGGCAGGTAGTATTGTGAAGGGAATATCACAGTTGCAAAATCACAGCTCTAAATAAAAACAATGTCACTTTTGTCCCGCCCCTCGCCTCACATTTTATCACTCGTTGATCGACACACCACTGCGCAACGAAGGACGGTCATCATGAGCACCGCGACCCTAGTGTGTCTCCCCATCTTCGCGTATATGTACCCGCATAGCGGTTGGACTGAGCACACACCAGGTATCCAGGAAAGTGAGGGAGGGGATACGGAGATATCGAGATATTATGCATCTCATTTGGGCTTTAAGTTATATCTCCAGTAATATCTATCGTTTCCGCAGGCATTGCTCCATCCGTTACACTGCCGAGCCACGATATAATTTTCGACCATTTAATGAATGTGGCATATCTTGGAGGAAGTCCTTTTGCTGGAAGAAGGAAAGACACGCTTTGATCCACGTAAACGAATGTGGAAGATCTGATTGATGCCGAAGTCACCAATGATCACTTGATGAACGCGCCCATGGATATCAATTGGCGTATTGATATCAGGAAACAGGAATCAGAAGTAGGTACTGTGTTAGGACATACTTCATATTTGAAAGGCAGTGGAATTGGCATCGGTGATAGGAGAAGTGGTGCAGGGAGGTGCGAGAACGGAGTTAGCTTGTTGGCTTTGCCCAGGGTCGATGCAGGTTATGGGAGGTCTGATCGAGTTCTTAGTGGCAATAGACGAAGGTGGAATGGAAGTGCGCAGATCTTGTTAGGACCATGAAGTGTTTAAATTTGTTTAGATGTTGTTTGTTCAATTTATGGATTGGTATTTAAGCAGTATTTCTCTCCTACTCAAGATTGAGAAGACACCAGTCAATTATAACTTCCTGTTCTCCTGATTAAAATTATCTGCAGTGGATACTGATATGAGAGTATTGTTATAGAGTACAGAAAAGTTGGTGGAAGAGCCAATTCCCCAAAAACAAGTGTAGGGAATCTACATGCCCACAGATATAATTCCAGCATAACAAGTAAATAATACAAGATAGAGAAATAGCAAACATGCCCACAACTCATATGCACTTGCCACAACTTTCCAACAATCCAACACTTTCTATCACCTGCCCAACATCTGTATGGCACTCAACTACACAGTACTCAGTAACACCAAAATGTTGGAATACAAAATCGATCACATTATGATAAAGTTACATTTTCATAATAGGAAGAAATAAATTACAATAAATATAGTCATTGACCCAGCACTAGATGTAGGAAGCTTTAAAGTATGAGAATGAAAAAATCATATTCAAAAGTGAACAATACACCACATTATGTCTCTAAGCTATGTCATCAGTAGATGCCATTCCAGAAAAGTAATCAATATAAGGAAATCTCAGAACAAAGATTCTGTGTATTTATGGAAAGTAGAAGCCAAAAACAAATATATCATTGGTAAAGCTAGAACGATAGTAATTATGTACAAGATAGAATATGGAGACAATGAATTCTGATAAGAAAATCTTAAATACAATAATATCTTTAGTAGTACCCATTGGGGACCCTACAGTAGTCTCATCTGCAAAGGTAGACGAGAAGATATCTAAAGAGATCAAAGTCAGGAAACTGAAATCAAGAGCAAAGGTACCAATATAAGGATCTGAGAAAGATGTAGGATAAGACTGACACAGCATAGAGGATATAATATTCCATTCAAGAGGACAAGTACTCATCAAGACAAGAATAGCAATTGGACTTCCTGACATAACCTGCACAAGAATTGCATCCCAAAGTGGTTTAACTTGCCCAAATAGAATCCTAAATGGAGTAGCAGTCATTGATATGAACTAAAGAGTAGAAGTCGAAGTCCTACTAGCAAAACAGAAGTACATGGACAATGAGGTATATAAAGGAGATAGTATAGTGTAACTTATCATTAAAAAGATCAATAATTGAAACCTTGTCGAGGTGGATATGCTACAAGAGACAAAAATTACACATTTAAGTTTTGGAAGTAAAGATAGTTCAAACAAGGATAGCAAGGTAGTATTTTATGAGACATTACTTGAAGAGAAAGAACCAATGATATCATGTATGTTAGAAGGAGTCTTTCATAATATGTATAACAGAGGAGATGTTATTGGTATATTCAACTAATACAGCCTGAGGGCAGATACCACTATAGCTACAATAACCATTAGTACAGAATTGACAGTAAAATACAAGCAGAATAGATAGGTCAAGACATTAAAATGAATGGTACTGAATGTATACTATGTGTTCATAGATATATTTGAGGAGCGATACATGATAGACTGACTGCCTGTAACAACCCACCAGAGGGTATCTTACAGTAAACTATTCATACACCCATACCGGAGACCCTGAGGTCAATGGGTAAAGGTAGTTTGGTTCACTAGAGTGGATAACTATGCATGTTATAAGACTGTAGTATTGAAGGCTGGCTCAGGAAAGGCTTGTGTAATGAGGCATAAGTTACCTTGACATGAGGCCTGGGTTACCCTGACATGAGGTCCAAGTTACCATGCCATAAGGTCTAAGTTACCCTGACATGGCACCCAAGTTACCATACTTAGCACATAGAGGTACTTACTTGAGGAAGGGGGCGATTCTATAAGGATTGGACACTGCAGTAAAATCTAAAGGTTACAAACCTGGTAACCTTTGGGGGGCTATAGGAGGAGCTACAGAGCTCCAAATACTCCATGATTTTACAGAGCTATTTCTAACACCCCTCTGGAGCCCCAATATAAGGACTATATGTCATGGGTTTATGGTTTTGAGTTGCTCCTTTCCTAACAAGAGGAATTCAGTGGAGGCACTCTAGTAACACTGTATAGGTTGTCGCCATCCATCTGACCGGATGCTGTCCCTAGGATATATGAGAGGGTATAGGGTGTGCTCCAGATGAAGGGCTATCTTCTGGTACCAAATATGTGTAAACCAGACAGGTACGGAAGGAGTTACTCAGGTAATACTGGAAGGGTAGTCCAGAGCCTCCCAGGTATTCCCTGGGTGGCCCAGAAGATATTGAAGCATCTCTGGGCAGGTGAATCGCACATAGACACAACTCATGCCCAATTACTAGAAGACTATTGGAGTTGTTTAAGAACTCTAAAAAGCATGATTCTAATCACAGTAGTGGTACTTTCAGGGAGTTGACTCTGAGTAGCACCCACCATACCAATCACCAAGGTACCACACCAGGGGAGCCGAATAAACTTTCCTATCAGGTAAAGACCTGATTAGAATGAAGTAGAAGGTTCAGCTCGATCTTGAGAGCTATATCTACTAAAGGCTTGCATAGATGAAATGCATATGGGTATGAGAGTTTGTAAATGGTATATCTCCTCAGTTGTATGATAGTTTGCCACTAGCATGTCAATGATATGAAGAGATTTTCTCCTGCAGTCACATTAGAGATGCAGCACTTGAAACACTTAATGTCATAAGGAGATTTTAGCCAGAGTAGTCCAATACCCACAAAGGAGTAATGTCCTCGTTGGTGTGTGTTGGTCAGCCTGGAGGAGATGGGTGTGCTCATGTTTAAGTTAGAGTAGTGATGGGTGGGAACTATCAGTATATGATATTCTACTTAAAACTATATGCAAGTTCCACTCTACTCTAGCAATCAACTAACTGTTGAGAAACTTACTGAGTGAAGCTGTGACATAATGATATTAAGTTTTACTGTTTTGATTCTTCTTTACTCTACTATTGATTATCACTTTTGATCTTTGAGCCACTTCAGTGTGGTCGCGAACTTGGGATCCATCTTCCCTTAGGGTTCCCCCATTACAGTATATCATTAAGTGACTTTCTCGCTTAACTCTCATGAACTTGTTGCCACAAAACCTTCCTACATTGACATATTCTATTACAAGTCACTTGTCTAGTATAAGAAGCATCAGGTGAAAAGAAATATGTCTTGCGAAGTTGGCTTTACTGACCCTGTGGCACAGCAACACGTTGCCCGGACCCTACAAGCCACCATCATTGCAGACCTACAGGGTTTGGAGTGGGAATGTGTGTCACTACTACTTGAAGCTGATCCCATTGAAGTTCCTCAGGAATGTCAAGAATTGGTTGTTATGGACCTGAGGGCCCTCATGCAATTCTTTTCCCATGATCCTGAGTTTACCAAGATGATGAGTATCGACAATCAGGGTATCAGCTTTGCAGATTTTACACACGAGTACATTGAAATGTATATCCTTCAGAAAATCGGTCGTCAGTTTCACATGACTCAGGAACAATTACATTTCTGGAATGAGTAAAGGCAAGCTGCATTTCATTAGGATATGGTGAAAATAGTATGGGGTTGGATGTTGGATCAACAGGCTGCCTTTCCTGAGCATGTCCACACTACTAACACACTAAACACCTGGATCAGAGCTCTAGAGAAAGCAGTCCAAGGTGGATACACTATAGACTCTGACAATGATGCAATTATGAGAGACGCTCCTCCTATTCCATGAGTGCTTACTGAAAAACGTAGAGCTAACCTTGGTCTAAAGCTTCATGAAATGTTGCGGAAAGCAGAAGATAGCCAATTTCTCACCCCTTTTGTGATATGAGAAATCAGTAATGACTAAGAAGAGCAGTTCTCTCAGGAAGCCTCACAGGCTCCATCCAATCCTCCCCCATGAGCATGAAGGAGTAGAGACAATAGTCCCTCTTGGGTGCTAGCTCCTAGGACTAGGCCTATGCCGAGAGTGGAGAGAAGAACAAGGCGGACACCACCAGTCGGAGAAACGTCAACGACTCTTTCAGGAGGCAGGAACACCCCAACAGTTGGAGTCTGACCACCTACAGGGGAGTGACCTTTTGGTAGTGCAATGCCAGTCCCTATGGGACAGGCACTAAAGATGCTGGTGTGAAATATTCCTATGGTCATTTTGCCAGCCCCAGGACCTAAACCTTTGGGTAGTGGTTCTGGTCTTCTCAGGGTCCTGGGGCTTAGGTGCATTCCCTTGCAAGTGATTATTCCCCTGCTGGTTGGGTCAAGGGAAACTCGATTTCCGATAGACATCACCACTATGTTGATGGGTGCATCAAACCTCCTTCTCATGCCATTAGGCACTTATCAGGACAAGTCACATCTAAAGAGAGAAGAGTTGAAGTTGAAAAAACCACATGTGATTTCTGTAACTCACTTTGCCACCAAGGACTCCCACTCACACCAGATACCTGTTTGGAATACCAACAATTCCAGTACAAACATGGGTAAGCAATGGGAACTCCAAATCAATTAGATAGTTCTCACTTATACCCTCCAACACCACACCCAGTCTCACTATCCCCAGATGGTTCCCACTTTTGTGGACCGCATAGTTCAGAGGAATCTTTTGATAGATATGATGTTCTGGCAAGAGGTGGAGGTAACAGACCTCCTACAGGTGGAAACACTGAGGCTAGAGGAGATCTAAGTAGTTCCAATTCCTCTAGTAACTCAGATGATAACACCGACTCCCTCCCCAATCTTGACCAATTCTTTGGGCAATGTAACTCAAACTGGAATGACTCAAAGAAGAGGCGCTATGATCACAGAACTTGTAAGCTGGCCAAATTTTTACAGTCATGTAAGATGGAAAGCAAGTCAGCTTCCAAGGTAAAGCCTAAGAAACCTGAGAAATTAGGTTATGTTAAGGCTTTTACCATGGATGTTATTGACACTTTAAGATTTCTTAGTGATGTGGAAATCAAGTTTAATTATTTCCATGAGTCTGTCACTGAAGACATGGATAAGATTAGCTTGGTTATCCCTCTCTTAGAAGGTTCTACCAAAAGCTGGTATATGGGTCTCCACCATTACATAAATGAGGAAGCTGCCCAATGAAGTCGAATGCACTTTAACGCAAACAACAAGGTATATACCTGGGAAGGATTCCGCCGTCATCTGGAAAACAATTTTGGAGGACACCAATCGTGATCACTCTTTAGCTGAGTGGACCTCACTGGAGATAAAACCTGATCAAGTAGACAAGTACTTGGATAAGGTCATTGATCTGATGACCAAACTGGGGTATATGGATGGACGAGCAGTGAAAGACAAGGTGCATATTGGTATTACATCAGAACTGCGGACCCTATAGGCTCAGAAGAAAGCCCATCCCAATAATGTAAATGAGTACCTCAATCTCCTAAGGAAAATGGCCCATGACCTGGAAGACAATACATTCTTTAGCTGAACCATGGTTAAGGATAAGGGATCCAGTCATGATAATAGTGAGGACAAGCATTCCTCAAAAAAGCAATAGAAGAAGGGAAAGGTTTCAGGTAAGCAGAATCTCAAACCTTCTAACTCTTCAGGCAGCAATTAGTCAAAGCTGGAAAATTCAGCATATTCAATCACTCATAAGAATATTCCTAGCATACACCTTGACAAGCGCTGAAAGTTAGGCCAATGCACCAAATGTTGATAACCAGGTCACTTTTGGTGGAAGTATACCTTGGTTACTCTAGTTGTTAGCTCTTCCAACCCAGCTAAGGCATGTAAGTGATCTGTGGGAGAGGCGGGCCACACATCTGGCGCCTCTAACAAAGTTAAGTGCATTGAGGCCCCTCCATCAGTCACTAGGAAAATGCTTGAAATCTGCAATGAAGTCCTCAGATAATGGAGGTTAATACGGATGCTTCGGACTAGATAAGTAACCCTCCCAAGAGAAGTTGCTTAGCCACTAACAATTCCCTAGACCAATGATGGCATACTAGGGTGATGAACTTAATGGAGTGGAGATGGACAAGGTAAGTCCACCCTCTGAAGACTATGTATAGAAAGCTAAAATTGACTAGACTCAGTGGAGTAAGGTAGTCAAGGATGGATAAGGTTTTCTTATGGGTTTTCAGTATTAGGGGTTCTCTCTGTTATGCATCTATTGGGTTTTCTTTTTATATTCTGTCTGGTTTTTCTTAGTTTGTTTGGATCTGGTTTAGTTATGTTTACATCAGGTGGGACTTAATTATATACAATTGAAAGTTGTTTCCAAGTTTACCTGAGGAGGGTTTAGTACCCAAAATCATGCTGACATGATAACAAACAGTACTACTTACTTTGACACATGATTTTATAACTTAACTGTTTGCAAAATACTTTAAACTTAACTGCTATTGAACTATTTTGACCCATCTTGTATTGAAAGATGAGAGACCCCATATCCTTCCTTACCTGCTCATATTTATTGATTTTAGAAATGTCTAGGGAAGGAAAAACCAGAAAGTGCCAGAGACTCTCAGGTCCCAACGACATACAAAGTCTATCTGGGTAAACATTAGACTCAAGTTGCAACTGAATGCAAAAAGAAGTAGGGTAGAAGCAGTACTACTTCTGAATAGTGGCGCTATGAGAGCAGTGCTCAGTAGCAGATGGGTAAAGAACACTCAAATGCCCTGTGTCTAAAGGAAGACTCCTTCCCCCATATTGGATGCAAATGGGAACAATATCCCCAGATCAGGTCTCGATTAAACCAAGGCAGTAAAGATGAAGATAGGAGACCACCCAAATAAGATGAGCTTTGACATTCCAGAAATGCCAGATTGCAAAATTGCTGGGTATCTCCTGATGTCTTGGCTCTATGAGCATAACCTAGACATTGATTGGGAAAAGTGTATTCTGGCCTGGTGGTGAGTATACTGCAAGGCAAACTGCCTCACCGGATGTGGTTACCAGCAATTAGCATTTATTACTGATGAAGAAATGATGGCTGAGGATGAAGGAGCTGTCCATCTCCTCGGGATGGCTAAGTTCTCAGATGAAGATGGGAATGATATCGCAATAAAGCTCCACCTAGAATACAAGGATTTTAGTAATATCTTTAGTCAAGAAAGGATACACTCCATACCACAGCATTCCAAGTACGATCATAGGATCAAGCTATTGGTGGGAATGACTCCTCCTTTTGGTCTGATCTATCTCCTATCTGAGAAGGAACTAAAGGCACTACATGAGTACCTTGATGAGATGCTAGAGACCAGAAAGATCAGGAGATCTAACTCACCAGCCGATGCTCTTATATTATTTGTACCAAAACCAGATGGTATACCATGGTTATGTATTGACGATAGAGGACTGAACAAGACAACTGTGAAAAGCCATTATCCCATCCCACTAATCAATGAGCTGAGGGATAGACTTAGGAAAGCAACAGTATTCACCAAATTAGATCTAAGAAATGGTTACTACCTTTTGCGAATAGCAAAGGGTGAAGAGTGGAAGACTGCTTTTTGTTGTCGGTATGGCTTGTATAAGTATACAGTGAGGCCTTTTGGGTTATGTAACACACCATGTATTTTACAGAGTATGATAAATATTGTATTTAAAGGTCTATTAGATGAAGGGGTCATCACTTATATGGACGATATCCAGATCTACTTGGAAACTATAGAAGAGCATGTTGCCCTAGTTAGAAGAGTAATGGAAAAGCTGTGAGAAGCAGACATATGCATTAGCATTAAGAAGTCAACCTTCTACAAAAGGGAAGTTGAATTCCTAGGGTATAAGATATCCGATCGTGGGATATCAATAACAATAGAAAAGGTAGAATTGATCAAGAACTGGTCCAGTCCAAAGAGCATTGTCGAAGTACAAAGCTTCATGGGCTTTGCTAACTTCTACTGAAGGTTCATCAAGGGATTTAGCAAGATAGCAAGACTACTGACAGACCTGATGAAGAAGGACATTAAATGAGACTGGACACCAGCCTGCATAGAAGCTTTTGAACAATTGAAGGAGTTGGTCACATTCAGGACTATTCTAGCACACTTTGACCCAAACTGGCCAACAAAGTTAGAGACCGATGCAAGTGACTTTGCATTAGCCACTGTTCTATCCCAGCTTTGTGAGGATGAGAAATGGCACCCTGTGGCCTATCATAGTAGGAAGTTCATACCAGCAGAAGTGAACTACGATGTCCATGATAACAAAATGACCACAATTGTGGTAGCATTCAAGGAATGGTATCATCTACTGAGGTCTGTCATGGATCAGATTGTTATATATACTAATCATAAGAATCTTGAATATTTTAATAGTACCAAGATACTAAATAGATGGCAACACCAGTGGGCAGAGTTCTTGCAACCATTCAATTTTAAAGTTATGTACCGTGAAGGTAGGTTGAATGGGAAGGCGGATGCACTGTTGAGGCATAGGGACTACCACCTGGAAGGGGGGTGTAATTCTCAATGAAACCTGCAGACAACCTTTTTCCGACCTGGTCAGTAGGTTGTAAATGAGGAATGGAACATCTTGCGACCACAGGTGTTGCAATCTTGCCCAGGCTACTGGTTGCAATCTTCTTTTTTCGAAGCACTTAAAAAAGCAACTAGTGTAGATGACAAGTACATGGGCATATTCAAGTCAGTTATCAATGGGCAGAAAGATATTAACCCTAGTTTTTCAACAGAAAAGGACTTACTACTCTGTAAGAATAGGTGGTATATACTCAAGGCAAAAGGGTTGAAGCAAACAATCATGGAGGCAGAACATGATTCCAGTATTGCGGGACACTTTGGGACATACAAGACAGTTCCACGAATCAAGGTAAACTTCTAATGGCCAAAAATGGATTAGCGCATCAGGGAAGATGTGCATCCTTGCAATACATGTCAGAGGAGCAAGACAGTCTAGGATAAGAAATTTGGGTTACTTGACCCAATTCATGTACCAACAAGACCATGGAATGCAATCTCTATGGACTTCATTATAGTATTGCTAGATAACTATACATGTTATAAGACTGTAGTATTGAAGGCGGGCTTGGGAAAGTCTCGTGTAATGAGGCCTGAGTTAACCTGACATGAGGTCTAAGTTACCCTACCATAAGGTCTGAGTTACCCTGACTGGGCACCCAAGTTACCCTACCTAGCACATAGAGGTGCTTACTTGGGGCAGGGGGTAATTCTATAAGGATTGGGCACTGCAGTAAAATCTAAAGGTTACAAACCTAGTAGCCTTTGGGGGGTTATAGGAGGAGCTACAGGGCTCCGAATGCTCCAGTATTTTACATAGGTATTTCTAACACCACCCTGCGGCCGCAGTATAAGGACCACATATCATGAGCTTATGGTTGTTCAGTTGCTCCTTTCCTAACAAGATGAATTGAGTGGAGGCACTCTTGTAATACCATATAGGATGTCACTGTCTGTCCAACCAGATGCTGTCTGTAGGATATATGAGAGGGCATAGGGTGTGCTCCAGATGAAGTGCTATGTTCTGGTACCAAATATGTGTAAACTGGACAGGAATTGAAGGAGTTACTCATGTAATACTGGAATGGTTGTCCAGAGCCTCCCAGGTAGTCCTGGGGTGACCCGGAAGATGTTGAGGCATCTCTGGACAGGTGAATCGCACATAGACACAACTCATGCCCAATTGCTATAAGACTATCGGAGTTGTTTGAGAACTCTAAAAAGCATGATTCTAATCACAGTAGGGGTACTTTCAGGGAGTTGACTGTGGGTAGTGCCCACCAAGCCAATCACCAAGGTACCCCACCAGGGGAGCCAAGTAAACTTTCTTATCAGGCAAAGACCTGATTAGAATGAAGTAGAAGGTTCAGCTCAATCTTGAGAGCTATGTCAACTAAAGGCTTGCATAGGTGAAATGTATATGGGTATGAGAGTTTGTAAATGGTATATCTCCTCGGTTGCATGATAGTTTGCCACTAGCATGTCAACGATATGAGGAGTTTTTCTCCCACAGTCACATTAGAGATGCAGCACTTGAAATACTTAATGTTGGAAGGTGATTGTAGCCAGGGTAGGCCAACATCCATGAAAGAGTAATGTCCTTGGTGGTATGTATTGGTCAGCCTATGTTACGATCTGCTATAAGACCTCTCTTATCTTATATCTCGCAACAGGCAACGAGTCTGTAGTTAGCTTTTCTTGGGGTAAACTTATTTACCTTCTATTGTATTCTCTTTCCTTCAAAAATTCTAATACTTGTTGTCTTACGCTACATCTTGGATATCAACCTTTGTCGATACTAAGTCCTTGTAGCACCAATTCATATTAGTCTTGGTCCTTCTCTCTGGTTGTTCGATCTGTGTATAAAGAGCATAAAGGTGTTTTATTCGTAATATAATAGATAGGAAATTACTTAGGTAGTTGCGTGAAGAACTACTATCAGGTCCTATTAATCTCTTTATATAGTTCTTCCAGCAACCCACTTACAAATTAAATGAGTCACAACTGTGACTCATACACTTGCATAATATATAATCTCATGACCATACTTGGTCATGCAGGAAAGTCTCATAACCTTAGAGGGGTCATGTGCAAAACCTCATGACCCATATAAATGAAGTCATGCCTCTCGATCCTTATGACTCATATGCACACATATGAGTTAACGCTCAACATACCAATTAAATTCAAACATAAACAACGATGACTCACAACTGTGAGTCATGTGAGCCCCTATAACTCATATGTGAGTCATAGTGTGAAACCATAACCTCGTATGACTCAACTGAGTCATGTGCCCAAAACCTTTAACAAATAAAATACTATGACATACAATTTTATGTCATGTGAAACCATTATAAATTATGCCAGGTTTGTAATACTAGCTCCCCTCTCCATAAATCCTCAGTCGCTTGAGGATCTATGATGGTACCTTTTATAGTATATGTCTCAATTCATATTCTCTTACAATCTTCCCACTTCATGGGAGATTCTCCTAATCCTCTTTTCCACCTCTCTCCTCACATATCTTTCCCTCTCTACCTCTTTTTCCAAGGCCTCATTCCTGAGTCTCAGCCTTTTTTGTTCCCCCCTTATACATTCAATAGACCTTCCTGCTCTATCTACCATTCTCTGTAGTTGTTCCAGCCTCTTTCGCTAGTCTTTGACCATTTTCCGTTGGTCCTCCTTCGATACAAACTTTTTATCCTCCTCATTTTCCTCTAGTTTCATTCCTGAAACCAGGTTTTCTCCCCAGCTTACTTTTTTCTTTCCTCTCTTGTGGAAAGAGCATCGTGCTCACAGGCAATCTTTTGCATCAATCCTCTCATGTTTTAGTTCTTTTGATATGAACAGCAGAAATGATTCCGAGTTCTTTTCTCAGCTGTTGGCATCACTGGAACCATTCGAGCTAGTGGTTGCTGTTTTGACCGTAGGCCAGAAGTCATGTCTTTCTTTCGCATCCTTATAGATAGGGCATTCATCATCCATGCATGCTGTGAGGTGGTATCTATATACTTGTCATTCTTTTCTTCAAAATATATATTGCTCCGGTCCTCACCTTCTGGGTCTGGGCTTATGTGGATATTATTCGTGGAAGGTGGAGATTGGAATTTGGGCATTGGTGAAGTTGGTGACTATGTACCACTCTTGGTTGTGTTGTGCCGAGTAACCAGTGCACTTGGCTCAGTATTGTAGCTTTCCATAATGTAGTCTTGAATCAATGATTTGATTGAGTTCATATTCGTTTTCTCCCTCTATCTCAATAGGAGGAGGGGGGAGTTTCTTTTGTGAGGGTAGAGGATTGCCTGAGTAGAGTTCGAGTTTGCTGATGTGGAAGACTGGGTGTTTTGTTTTCATTGAGGCTAGGAGGTCTAGCTTATATGCTGTTTCTCCAACTTTTTTCAATAATGTTGTATGGTCCAATATTCCGGTAGTCCAGTTTCTTTGATGGTCTTATGGTCTGAATGTCCTTCGTAATAAACTAGACTTTATCTCCTGATTCTAGTCTTGGATCGGGCTTTCTGTGTAGATTGTTATTTTCGCTGATTTTGTATTCCACCATCCCTATTTCTGTTTGGATGAGTTCCCGTAATCTGTTGATGTCATCTTTTTCCAGCATTTCTGGTAAACCTTTATGTCCCATAGGTTCGTTGATGGGGTGATATCCATTGTTCGCATAGAAGGGTGTTGTCTTGATAACATCTTGTTTTGTGTTATTGTATGCAAATTCTGCAAATGATAGCCATCCTTCCCAGTCCCACTGGGAATATTCCACATATGCCCTTAGGAATTCTTCTAGTGAGGCATTTGTTCATTCTGTTTGACCATCCATTTGAGGGTGAAATGCTGTGCTTATCTTCCATGTGAGGTCTAATCCTTTAGTCATCTCTTTCCGTAGGTCTAATGTGAATATTGAACCTCTATTGCTGATGATATCGTGTGGTAATCCATACAGTTTGAAAACATTTTTCATAAACAGCTGCATAAATTGTTTGGTTTTCATATCCTTCTAACAGGGTATGAAATGAGCCATTTTGGTCAGGCGATCCATGACAACCCATATGGCATCATAGTTATTCCATAGTGGTAGGTCTGTAATGAAATCGATACTGATAGATTTCTATGGTTTTCCTGGTATCTGCAATGGTTGCAGTAGTCCATATGGCATGTGAAGACTTGGTTTTATCCGCTGACACATGTCACAGTTTTTGACATATCACTTACTGTCTTGGCGCATGTTTGGTCACTAGTATGTTCATTGTATTAATTCCAATGTTTTAACTATTCTGCCATGTCCATTTTGTGGTGTGTCATAATTTCTTCTAATTGCTTTGGTTCTTATCTGTTCATCTTCTGGTAGCCAAATCTTTCCCTTGTACCACATATATCCTTCTTTCCAGTCACAGGATGCCAATGCAACCTTCAGATATTCCTTATCTTTCCTTTTGATGGCTTTTTGAATATCTTGAAATAGGGTGTCTTGTGATGACTTTTCTTTGATATTCTTTTCTGTTCCTTGGTCTTCTATCATTGATAGTTCCGTAGTGTTGCTTTCTTCTGAACCTAAAGCATATCCATCATCCACGAAGAATTGTTCTTTGGGTAAGAGAATCTTTTGCCGTTGTGTAATGTGATCATCTTCTTTCATTGATATGTCATTTGTTCTTTCTGTGAGGGCATCCAGTTTTGCCCCTTCCTAGCCTGGTCAATATTCGATTTTGATGTTGCATTTGTAGAGCTCCTCACTACATCATATTTGTCATCCATTCAGGACTTTGATGGTCATAAATGGGACAATGTTCTTGTATTCTGTAAGAATCTTGACTGTGTGTGGACTTTCTTGTGCATATTTCCTCCATTCCTTGAAGGCTTGCATGATTGCAAGGGGTTCCTTATCATGGATGTCATAGTTGCATTCTGCCTTGGTCATTATCTTTGATCAGTAGGCTATCAGTTTCCACAGTTCTTTTTTATCTTGCTGTGATATTATTCCAGAACTGATGTAATTGGATGTATCTGCTTTGATCATAATAAGTGTCTCCAGGTCAAAGTGTCTTAGTATTGGAGTTGTCGTGAGCCTTTCCTTGAGACCTGCAAATGCCCTTTGCTCTGGCTCTCCCCATTCCTATTTCGGATTCTTTTTTGACCTGTTGTATAGTAGTTTTGCTATTCTGGTAAACCCTTCTATGAATGGTCGGTAGAAGTTGCAGTATATCACAAAGCTTTGGATATCTTTGACTTTCTCTGATATTGTCCATACTTTGATGGCATCTGTTTTGATATGGTCCATTCGTACTCATTCTGAGTTGATAATGAATCCTAGGTATTTGGTTTCTTCCTTGTGGAATTCACATGTTGTGGGTTTCAGGTGAACTTCTATTTCCTTGAGCTTTACTAGTATCATGGCTACATCCTTTCGGTGTTGTTCCATGGTATCTGAATATACCAATAGGTCATCCAGGTAAGCTATGCAGTTGACATCCAAGTATTTACTAAGTGCATTGTTGACCCATTGTTCAAAGGTTGCCAGTCCATTGGCTAATGCAAATGGTATGACCATATATTCATATAGTCTGTATCATGTCCTGAATGCTGTCTTCCACTCATCTCCTTTGGCAATCCATATATGTTGGTATGCATCCTTGATGTCGAATTTGGTGAAATATTTTGCCGTTTGCAGTTGATCCAAGGCTTTACTTATTAATGGTAATGGATATCAATCTTTCTTTGATACTACATTTACCCCTCCATAGTCCATGTGGAGTCTCAAGCCCCCATCTTTTTTCTTGACGAAGAGTATGCGTACTCCTGCTGATGAAGATGAAGGTCTTATCCATCGTCTTTCTAGATTCTTTTTCAGGTATTCTCTGAGTTCCTTAAGTTCTTCCACTCTTGATTGGTAAAGTTTAATGAATGGTGGTGGTGACTTCATTTCTATCTTGTGGTCCGCTGCCTGATATGGTGGTAGCTCGGTCCTTTCTTTTTCTTCAAATATGTCCAAGAAGTTGTGATATTCGTTCAGCACTATTTGCTTCAAAGTTTCTATTCTGCCCTTCCCTTTCTTTTACAAGGCTAGCTTAGTATTGATTGCTGTAGCCAATAGTGTGAGTCTTGCATCATCCCATTTCAGGATTCCGGTGATTTCTCCTTCTTTATGGATCCTGCCGAATGCTTGCACTGAGATAAAAGCTATTGATAGCTTTTTCTTGTCCTGAGTTGGTTCTTTCTCTTGGTGATCTGTACTGCCAAATCCTGGGTCGCTCCCTTTTGTGTGTTGAAGTTTTTGTACCTCCTTGAAGCTTGTTAAGACTATTTTCTCAATGATTATCTAGGCAATCCTATCCCCTTTGTGGACCTCATAATCTACTTCTGACAGGTTTGCCAGTAGGACCTAGATTTCCCCTGTATAGTCCACATCTATAACTCCAACATTAATGGTAAGGCTGTTTTTGCTTGCCAAACCACTTCTAGGTACAATGCAGGCATAGCTGTTCTCTGGAAGTCCTATTGAGATTCCTGTTCCAATGAGCTTTTGTTGCCTTACTGGGAGTATGGCTCCTTCTATGCTAAACAGGTCACTGCCTGCTGCCTTTTGCAAGCCTTTGGTGGGTATTGTTGCATCTTCTCTCAGCTTTTTGACTATTATTTCCTGATTTGATCCATCTTCAGTGCTGAGTCTTAGAATCCAACTTTTCAGATTCTCCTGAATTGCTTCCTTTTCTGGTACTGTGTATACCATTGAGGAGGCATCAAGGTATACTGCCTCATACCTGTTGCTATCGAAGGTGACTTCTTCTTTTCACTAGTTGATCCTGTAGGTGTGTGGTGGTTCTGGATGGAAGACGTGATGTATTTCCTAGCTATAACACTGCTACTTAAAGAAGGAAATACATGTGTGCCAAGCCTTGCTCATGGTTCACCCGAACCCCATAACTCCACAACCCTATGCTGATAGCTACCTGTTCTAAATACATGTCTACACTCCCCCTACTGGTGCTATCTCATAGATGTGAATCAATTAACTCACAAACTAAAAAATCAAGATAGAACTAACCCACTCATGTGCAAAGCTCTATCTAAAAAAAAGATAATAATACTATAACAGATAAAACTATCCTGGAAACACAAAAGGTTTTATCTGAACAAAGAAAAAAACTTTTTATAACTATACTGTTTCGGGGTAGTCCAACCGTAGATAGGGCCGGTAGGTCTAGGCTGTAGGCTTCTTGAAATAATGTAAAGTAGGATAAAACGAAGATCGTTAAGGTAGGCTCGTATTTCCCGAAGTATTTATAAAGGATATGTGTAATAATAGTTTTTTCAAGAGTAAGGTAATAAATATATTAATAAGATCTCTTCTCCGTTGCTTGATGTTTCTGATAGCTGGGAGTACCTCGATATTTATATTCCGCGTCTGGGTTATCGCGGGCTACAACCAACTCCCATACTATCTAAGTACCTCCATCAAAAACCTCTTAATTTTCTTAAGTGCGAACACCCTTGACCCTGAGAATATTTGCCTTGCTTAGCTTTGATCTCTTCGAACTCCTATTGTTTCTGGGGGGTGTGAACACCCCTCCAGTAGGTAGTCTTCGATCTCTCCACTATATGAACTTAATTTGAGTATGCCGCCCTAATGGCAACTATACCAATTGTTCTGCCTCAAAACATAAAGTGATCAGCTTTAATGAATGAGCGCGGCCATTGTGTCGCATATTGATGCATCACAAGGCCCATCGGGTATATAGGGTTTTTTGCTCTGGATCGAGCCAATAGCTTATCCAGTGAAAACCTCTCATACCGATTCTCGAGTAGGCCCTCTTGGGACACTACTTCTTTCAAAGCAAAAGGCTCGGCTCTATGGCTACCCGTCAGTGCCATAGGCTCACGATATTCGGTCACTAAGGTTTTTTCCCAAGTCGTCCCATCACCTATCAGCCATAATATTTAACTGCTAACGTACAAGATAATAGCTTGCTCAAAACTTAACCAAATTCCTCCGAGTCACTTCCCATGAGTCGCCAAAGGTGTCCTCTCATATATCCTACGGACTGCATCCGGTCTGACGGACGGCGACGACGTATATGGTGTTATGCTGAAGGTGCCATTTATTGTGGCTAAAGTGTCGGGACGCAACTCGACCGAAATACCGTAATAATGCCCGGTCCCTATATGGGGGCTGCAGGGGTATGGTAGAAATAATCCTATGTAAAGGCCGGGTAACTTTGGTCCTTTTTCCCATATGCCTAACATATACTTCTAGTGGCCTCCCCTTTTATTAATGTAAACCACACATCTTAACAAACAATGCATGCATATTAGCCATAAGGGGCTTCGTTAGACTATTGACCACCATTCTTTCCATTCTACAATACTCTAAAGCCACATCTGTTCCATCTTCGATAATCTCCCTAATCCTACAAACTCGAACGCCAATGTGTTTTGAATGAGGTTTATAAGCCATATCCATGAACAATGATAACGATGCCTGGTTATCGTTGTAGAGTACACTCAAAGCCAATGATGACTGTGTGATTTCTGCAACCAGCTGCCTGAACCAAAGGAGCTCTTGAATAGTGGATGCGCTTGCAATAAAATCTGTGTCAGCCATACTGGTCACCGTAATCATTTGCCTTTTTGAATGCCATTGCACAATACCGGAACCGAGAAGAAGGACATATCCTGTGGTCGACTTCAGTGAAGTAACATCTCCAGCGAAGTCTGCATCCACAAATCTGTTGAGTGAAACTTTCAATTCTAACTCTTCCCCCAGGCACAGCCTGAGATGCCTAGTTCCAGCCAAATATCGCAGAACTCTCTTCGCACATCCCCAATACTGCTGGCATGGATTGGCACTAAACCTTCCTAAGTAGGAGACCGTGAAGGAGATATCTGGTTGAGTGCCTACTGCAATCCAACCTAGGCTCCCGATCAACTGCTGGTAAAGCGCCTTCTCACATGCCTCATCATTCTCTGACCTTGCATGTGGTTTATTCTTCTCTATTGGCGTTGCCACTGACTTGCAATCTTGCATTCCAAACTTCTTTAAAACATGTCCAATATAACCCTCTTGTGTCAGGTAGACTTTCTGCTGCCCCAAATCGTGTGAGACAACGATGCCCAGGAAATGAGCAACCGAGCCCAAGTCCACCATATCGAATTCAGTCTTAAGCTTCTGACAGATATCTCTGACAATGTGTGGCTCCCTCGCAATCAGTAAATCGTCCACATAAAGAGCAAGTATTGCGCCATTCGATTGTGTGTAAATGCAGCAGTCAAAACGCCCATGCTGGAAGCCAAGTTTCTTTACCAGAAACGTATCGATGGTAGTATACCAACATCTCGGAGATTGCTTGAGGCCATATAAACTACAATTGAGACATGCCAATCTCGGACCTCCAAGAACACCGAGTGGTAGATGGATGTAAACTTCTTCATCTAACTCACTTCCCAAGAAAGCAGTCACTACATCCATCTGATGAATCACGTACCCACACGAACCTGCTATCGCAAGCACAATTCGCACACTGGATAAGCTGGCCACTGTGGCAAAGGTTTCTGCGAAATCCAAACCTTCAACCTGCTGAAAGCCTTATGAAACCAATCTTGCCTTGTACCTCATCATTTCTCCCTCTGGACTAAGCTTGCTTTGAAGAACCAACTCTGTCAGGATTGCCTTCTTTCCCTCAGGAAGATTCTCGACAAATGTTAACACCTTGTTTTTTGTTACTGAAGAACACTCTGAATCTATCGCAGCCTGCCACTGGTCTGCCTCTGCAGTCTCCATTGCAGCCTTATAGTTCACAGGTCCAGCCCCAACCATATAGACTATCAATATCATGGCATGTGTCGAACCTCCTGGATCACCCAGCTCTCTGCGTGTTCATTGACATCGTTGTATTACCGGAAGCTCCCCCACTTTGTCATCCCAAAAGCTACTGTCACCATCTGCCTGTATTTCTTGTAACATTTTTGAAACTTCCTTCACTATAACCGGGGGTGTTCGAGCCTCTACAACCTCCTCTGGTTCATCTTGATCCGCAGATGGAGACTCTCTCCCAAACTTCTCATTTCTACCAAAATCTACTTCCCCACTCGCACCTCTCAGCATAGGAACCAAACCACTCTCATCCTCCTCATCCTCCTCATCATTCCAGGCCAACTGCTCCTCCCATGGCTGAATCTCAGGAGCATAGTATCTCTGCTGCGAAAACTCCTCAGGTTTTGGGAATAGATAGTATGATTCCGATTCTTCAAAAACAACGTCGTGAGAAATCATAAACTGTTGCTCCACAGGATTATAGAGCCAGTACTGCTTGGTGGTATTTGTATAGCCAACAAACATGCACTTCCGTGCTGTTTTGTCCTGATGGCAACACTTTCCTGGATCACCAATTGCGTGCAGTGGGAAACTGTCGAGAAGACGTTGAGAGACGAGTGTTCGTTGTTCGATGCTCTCTAAGTAAAAGAAACGCAACGCAGACTAAAATACAGTGGACTAACTACCGCACACAAACATCGGGAAACCTAGTTACCCTCCACATGGTGACTGTCCCAATCCCATCAGTTTGCCCTAACCTTATATCCCACGATGGGGTTACTCCATCACTCCCCCTAATCCCATCGTCTATCTCTCTAAATAAGTAAACAAAAAAAAAAAAAAAAACTTTTTAACTAACTAAAAAATAAAAAAATAAAAAACATATCCGCCTCTCAGGCATAAATAACTAAATACATTAGGTAGTCAATGATAACATCTCGATAAACCTCTGGTGTTTTCCTCACTCTAATCCCTTCGTGAGCCCATCTGCGACCATCTCATCAGTTCTAACGTACGAAATCTCCACACTTCCGTCCTTTACTAGTTCGCGCAACCAGAAATATTTCACAACCACATGCCGGGTTGATGGTTTAAACTGCCCATTCATCAGACTAGTGATACATGCTTGATTATCATTAAACACTGATACTAAACATGTCCCTTCACTTCTACCTTCTTTTCCTTCCAACTCTACCTGTAGCTTTTCTAACCAAATTGCTTCTTCCACGGCCAGTGCCGTAGCATTGAATTCCGAATCACGGTCGACTTCGCCACAGTCTTCTGTCTTTGCGACTTCCAATGAACCATCGCTCCGTATCCATCGTGTATCATGAATCCACTCGTAGATCACATCCCATCGATCCCCCAATGCTCCGATTGGCTCTGCTCCCGAGGCGAAGGCAAATTCCTTTCGTGTGTTGTAAATATCGTAGAATTCGCTTCACCGCAGTCCAGTGATGTATCGACGGATCGGATGCAAATCGTCCGACTAGCGCACTATCGTAGGCTATATCAGGCCTGGTTGTGATCGCCGCATACGTCAGGGTTCCAACCGCCTCTTGGTATACCAACTTCTCTGCTGCTGCTTCGTCGTCCAAACTGTTGTGGAGTTTGCCCTTGGGGTCCATTGGCGCTGCACACCCCTTGCAATCCTCCATCTGAAATCGTCTCAGGATTTTATTTAGATATCCGCCTTGACTCAGGTATATCTGGCGTTTCTTCCAGTCTCGCTCAACTAACATGCTTAAGAAGAACTTAACGCTTCCTAGATCCTTGATCTTAAATCCTTTGCGAATCACCGACTTCATCCAGGTGACTTCCTCTGTGCTACCAATCAGTAGCATATCATCAACCCATATGATGATAGTCGCGCCAGATTCCATTGTGTAAATACCGGCTTCGTATTTGGAGCTCGTCATCCCGAGTTCTTTCTCCAGATGAGACTCGAGCGTGTTGTACCAGTTACAACCGGCTTGCTTGAGACCATACAGACTCTTCTTCAGCCGAACCACAACATTCTCCAGTCCGGTTCCACTCTCATGAAGTACTATCTTTCCTTCGGAGGAAACTCGAAACTCTTTCGGAAGTTGTAGGTGAATCTCTTCTTGTATCTCACTTTCTAAGAAAGCTGTAACAATATCAAGCTGCGCAATCTCCATATCCTCAACTGCGGCCTTCGATAAAACCATTCGAATCGCGGGGAATGAGATTGTCGGACTGTAGGTTTCCATGAAGTCGATTCCGGGTCATTGTCGGAAACCGTGAGCGACCAAACGCGCTTTGTGATGAGCGACTCTTCCATCCTCGCCCAACTTCTGTTGTAAAACCATGCGTGAAGAAATTGTTCGTAGATTTTCCGGTTCTTCCGAGAATGGCACCACTGACCAGGTATCGTGTGCCTCCAGTGATTGCAATTCCGAGTTGATTGCACCAATCCATTCTTCTCTCACAGTACCACTCAACGCTGCGGCAATCGATCCTGGACCATCTGTGACCATAAACGAAGAATCGATTCCGAGATTTGTAGCACTCACTTGTTCCTCATTCACACTTCTTCTCCTCTGTTCCTCTCTCATCTCCCCCACAACTCCACCATCTCCTACTGCTCTCACAATCTGCTCTGAACTCCTCCTCCCTCTACGTCCCTCACGAATGTTCCAGTACAGACCAAGGCTGGTGCGTATCTCTGACTTCGTACGGGGTCCCAAACTAGATCTTGAAATCCCAGGTCTTCTGTCATCTGAGGAACCTTCTGCTACGACAGGGGGTGGTGATCGTGGTAGTGGTGGTGGTGGTGGTATTTCCTTCCGTTCGGGACTCCGTGATCGGGAGACTGTTGTAGCTTCCGACTCGTCTCAGAACAGTAGAAAAATCTGTTGATCCGTCGGGTTGACATATGACGTATCTTCATGGAAGACGACATCCCGTGACACGATCAACCGTTTCATTGCTGGATTGTAGAGTCTGTATTGCTTTGTGGTCTGGGTATAGCCAACAAACATCATCTTCCCAGCTCTTGGACTCTACTTTTTGTCCGTCCTGTTTGCGGGGTGAATAAACATGTAGGCGACACATCCCCACACTCTGAGGTGTTTGATATCAGGCTTCGAGTCAAACCACAACTCGTAGGGGGGAGCATCTATCCCGTGTGTCCCCTTCGTCAACGACATATTCTTGAGGTAAACAGTGGCCAAAAGTGCTTCTGCCCAGTAGCTCTTGGGCACTCCGGCATGTTGTAGAAGTGCGTTTGCCCTCCCCACTAACACCCAGTTACTGTTTTCCGACACTCCATCTTCCTGAGGCGTATATGGAACAGTGACTTGCCATGCAATCCCGGACCTCTTCAATTGTTTTTGGAACTCACCACTTGAATATTCCCCTCCTCCATCCATTCTGATGGCTTTGATCTGATACTTCTTCACACTCCCGCTGAAAGGTTTCTCGACTGCCGCCTGGTAATTTTGGAAATGGCTGGCAGCTGCACTCTTCAATTTCAGGAAATAGATCGTTGTAAACTTTGTAAAATCGTCCACGAAAAGAATAAAATATGAACATCCTCCAATAGATTTGTTCCGCATAGGACCGCAAAGATCCGAATGAACGAACTCCAAAGCTGCCGTGGTCTTGTGCATCGATGCTTTGAATGGCGTACACGTCATCTTTCTCATAAGACAGGCCATACAACAGTTCTCGGAACTGTTTGCCTGCAAACAAGGCATTCCACTCACCACTTCTCCGTTACTCATCTTTAGGACTGCTGGTAGATGCAGATGTCCCAGCTGATGGTGCCAAAGCGTTGTCATCGAGTTGTCTTTCCGTGATATAAGCAAACTGAAATCCTTCTGACTTCTGTTCTGCGTTATCTTATACAATCGATTTTGTTTTTCGGCCATTGCGACAAGGATTCCGTCTTTGTAAAACTCTGCACCATCATCCGTAAATGCGATTTTTATTCCTTTCTTTGTCAACTGACTAACTGACATCAAACCAGCCTCAGTCGCTCCAGGTATATAGAGCACATCAGTCAAAAGTAGTGGTTCTCGCCCACCGGCAGGTCTCCAAATATGCATTCGGACTGTTCCTATCCCGGCTGCTGAAACTATCTCCCCCGTTGGCGTCTTCATCTGATGCTGATAGGGGGGTAAAGAAACGTAGGTATTGTTGATGAAAACATGTCAGTGTCCGGTCATATGATTCGTACAACCGAATCAATGACCCATTCCATCTCGTTCTCCATATCAACTCCTCTCATTGACTCTTCTACTCCATTTTCACACTCCTCTTTCACTCTCACACCAGCTTTTTCTGGCTCCCCCGAAACCACTGCCTTCTGCTCAACCATGCTCGTCGCTTTTTCCTCACTCAACCAGGCATTCTCGTCTGCTCTGTTGGCATGGTCCCCCCGCGGGGGACTCCAGCGCGTATCTTGTCTTCCTCTCGGTGGTCGACCATTTTGCTTACTCTCCCGATTCCCTTGCCAGCAGTCGACTTTCTTGTGGCCCTTTTTACCACACCGGTGACAATTTCCAGTAAAGGCTGTGGACCGCTGACTCTGTCCTCCGGTCTTCTCACTTTGTCGACTCGCATGATACTGACCATGGGGCGGGTTCGGACTATTTCTTTGAACTTTCGTAAATAGGGCTTGTTCGGGTAGGATCGATTGTTCTCTCCGAAGCTCAACTTCGTACGCGGTGAGAAGCGTCTTCAACTTCTGATACCCAGCAATTGTAGTCTGAGATGGAAGGGCTGCTCGAGTTACCATAACCCACATCTTCCACTCCAGTGTCTTTGGTAAACCTTCAAAGATATGAAAGACTAATTGCGCATGAGTCTGGGGCTTCCCGCACATCAAGAGCTTATCACGTAGTTCTCGAATTTGATTCAGGTAATTCAGAACAGAACTGGCATCTTCGAGCGAACATTTGTATAATTGTTTCTGTAGATGATTCGAGTTGTAACCGGTAGCTGTTTCGTATTTCGAATTGACGTCTTCCCAGATCCTCGCTGGTGTGTTCCAAGTCGAACCATAATATCCGACAGCTACTGCTCTGTCATCGCGAAACGGAGAGTACCGATTGCTTTTTGGATCCGTCGTCTCTGGGTTTGATATTTTTCTAACTTCTTCTCATAATCGTTACCATCCACGGAAGGCTTCTCCAAGATGTCTTCTTCCTGCATCGTCAGATCCCACAGACCCTCTCTCTGCAGGTAATCTGTCATCCTCATCACCCACAATCGATGGTTGGAACCATCGAGCTTCGCGAAACTCATCCCGACCAATGATGATGTACCGTCTTGTTCATTCATCTTTGGTATTTATTACCGACAGTACTGCTCGTTGGAGCTCTTCTTCGGCGATATCTGGCGTCCAATTGTGGTGGTGTAATTTTCTCGTGCGATTTTTCCATAGCGAAAGGTACACGGGAATCGAAACGAACAAACTTGACAGAAAAAGAACAAGAAAAAAAAAAAGGGAAGCGAAACTTCTTTTTATTTTTAATTGCGGCTCATCTGCTAATGCGCCGGGCTCATAACCTGATGGCAACACTTTCCTGGATCACCAATTGCGCGCAGTGGGAAACTGTCGAGAAGACGTTGAGAGACGAGTGTTCATTGTTCGATGCTCTCTAAGTAAAAGAAACGCAACACAGACTAAAATACAGTGGACTAACTACTGCACACAAACATCGGGAAACCTAGTTACCCTCCACATGGTGACCGTCCCAATCCCATCAGTTTGCCCTAACCTTATATCCCACGATGGGGTTACTCCATCATGTCCAACTTCTTCCGCTTACCTTTGGGAATTTGAACATATGCAGTACAGCCCCAGATGTGTAAGTTATCGTATGATGTCTTTCTTCCGAACCACATCTCATATGGTGTCTGACCATCCTTGATCGCGCGAGTTGGCAATCTGTTCCAGACGTAAATCACAGTCATGGCAGCCTCTCCCCAAAATTCTTTGGGGGCACTCACGGCATGGAGCAGAGCGCATGTCATTCCGATGATTGTCCAATTCGCCTGTTCACTTGTTCCATTAGACTACGCAGTATATGGAGTCATGCGCTGGGCCTCTATTCCTTCTTGCAGTAGAAGGTTACTAAATTCGCTGGAAGTGTATTCGCCTCCTCCATCAGTTTGTAATTTCTTTATCGGCTTGCCATGGTGCTTTTCCGACAGTGCTTTATAGTCTTTGAAACAGCGTATAGCTTCCGATTTTCTTTTAACCAGGTAATCAATTTTAAATTGCATGAAGTCATCAGTAAACAGCAGCAAGTATACTGCTCCACCAAGTGATGTAGGAGTAATCGGTCCTACAATGTCACTGTGAATAAGCTCCAGCGGTTCGGATGTGCACGAAGTCGGAGGCAAAGATGGGAATGGCTTGCTAACCATTTTGCCATAAACACACCTAGTACACACGCAATGCAGTACAACTGGCAACCTGGGGATAGCATTGTCCTCCATAGACAATCTCCGCACTGCATCTGCTCCAAGATGCGTGAGATGAAAATGCCAAAGTGATGCTCGCTGGACCCATGCTTTCTCACCTTCCAGGTCCTCCTGAGTTGCCATCACCTCCTCATATCTTCTTATTGACTGCACCCATAAAATGTAGAGCCCGTTCATTTCATCTAATTCCACTACTGATCCATCATTCTGCTGCAACCATGCTCCCCTGCTCTTGTAAAAATCCAAAAATGTCCAGAAGTGCGCATCTGGGAGACAGAAAGCAAGCTATTATTGCCACATTCAGGTAAATGTAAGACCCCTGGAATAATTAGGTTTCTCTTTTGTTTCCCTTGCCGATACCAAACAACAAGTGTAACATCCCCTTCCCCAAGTGTGTCAATTTTGGTATTGTGTGCAACTCGAATCCTGTGTTGACCTGGAGCAATTTGAGTATAATGGGAAAAGTACTCTTTTATTCCCGTGATGTGCGTGCTGCATCCACTGTCGAGAAGCCACTAACCTTGACTGACAGGGAAAGTTGAAGAGGTAAAGGCCGTAAAGACAGATCAACTCATCATATCTGATGCTGATGCTGCTACAGGAGTGTGAACCTTGGACCTTTCACTCTGAACGCCTTTCTCCTGGTCTGATTTCAACTTCCTACCATTACTCCGCCTGTGTCCTTTCTTCTGACAGTAGTAACAGGTCAAATTCTCATCCGCCACACTCTCTCTGACACCGCCCAATCTCTTCTGCTCAACCCTTCTCGCCCCCCCATTACCTGAACGACTCCCATACTTTCTGCTGCCTGCTCCAAGAACAGTTTCTCCTCCGCCCTTATGATCCCGATTGAGGCTTAACTCACATACTTTGATTGCTGCTACGAGTTCGTCTGGTTGATTGGGTTTAATTATCGCTGCCTGTAGGTCACGCCATTCATGCCATGAGGCGGGTAGTCCATTCAACAGGTAGAACGTCTTCTCTCTAGCCTTGATAATCTCCTTGGCCTCTCGCAGGCATTCAATTATCTGGTCTATCTCATGCACATATTTCGCTGCTGTGCCATGAGCGTCGAGGCTGCAATCGAAGAGTGAATACCGGAAGTAATACAGCCCAAGCCCAACCACCTTCTGATAGCCTTCCGCAAGTTTATCCCAGAGCACTTTCGGGTCCTCATCGTAGATGTCGAATGCGTACTGTGTACAAATGTGGGGTTCTATTGCATTTCGAATCTTAGCCGTGATTCAGAAGTACTAGCGAAGCCATTTGTGGTACGCTGTAACAACCGCTGTGTCTGTACTTTCTTTATCCGGGGCGACCTCGCGCCCAGAGATAATCCACCAATGATCAAGTTCTTTGAGTTGATCTGACATCCGTTGTCTCCACAAACCGAAATTATTGTCTCCAAGGAGAGGAAATGCTACCCACCCAATGGTATTTAAATCCTGAATCTGCAACATCGGGCAAATAGAGGAAGCTTAGAGGGGTAAAAGGATTCAAAGAAACAACTGGAAAAAATAAGAAAAAAAGAAAAAAAAAAGGTACGAAATCCATGCTGTGCAGATACCAGTAGATTTATCAGACAAGCTTTTTTTTCGTTGCTATTCTGTGCCAACAGGAATCGCAGAGGCTCATAACATGTAGGTGTGTGGTGGTTCTGGATGGAAGATGTGATGTATTTCCTAGCTACAATACTGCTACTTAAAGGAGGAAATACATGTGTGCCAAGCCTTGCTCATGGTTCACCATTACCCCATAACTCTACAACCCTATGCTGATAGCTACCTGTACTAAATACATGTCTACAGATCCTTGGGGTGTGATCTTTTCACCATGTCATGCCAAAGATGACTTCATGTTTGACAAGGTTCACCACTAGGAAAGTTGCTTTCTCTTTGTGGCTTCCAATGTCTATAGGGATTTCTGTGACATGAGTGATTGGTCCTGCATCTGATACAGTTCCATCCACCATGTATATATCTCTTGGTTTTTTGTTTTTTGTTAAGGGTAACTGATGATTTATAGTGAAGTTGCAATCTATAAAATCTTCAGTTGCCCCTGAGTCAATCATTACATTTGTCAATATTTGTTGTTGCTTGTCGTGGAGTTGCAATGTGACCACGATGTGGTCCGATTCCAGGTTTCTTAGTTCTTTGTTGGTTATTGTCCATTGAGGTGCGCAATCTTGATGGTTTCTGTCTTGTCGTCCCCTAGTACATCATTTCCCTGGGATGTCTTCCTCATTTTGATGGCTTTCGTTCTGTTGTCCATAGGACCACTGGCACCCATTCCATGGGACTTTCATTGTTTAAAGACTCTTCTTGGTCTTTTTCGAAGTCTAGTTTTTGGATCTTTGGCCCATTGATGTTGGCATTCTTGACTCGACAGTTCTTTACTAGGTGACACTTTCTTCTGCATTGGTAGCATAATCCTTCTTTTCTGAACTTCTTCCATTCTTCATCAGGTAACCTTTAGTATCTCTTTCAGTTTGTTGTGATGAGGTCCATAGGTTCTCTTGGTGGTGGGGCCTGTTTGAATGTTCTGTTGGGGTTTCATGGTGCTACCCCCATCTTGTTTCCTTTCTGAATATGTTTAACCATAGACAGTTTAGATTTCTTGGTGATTGCCCAGCAGGCAAGCTGTTCCATATTTTCAAATGCCATTGTATCTATTCCACATGCATTCTGTGTTACAATCCACTATTGGTTGGGTATACTTGCAGTAGGCAACCTTCCTTATCTTCCTTGGTTGTCGATCTGAATTCCTTCAGATGCTTACCGTTCCTTCTTTCGTAGTACAAGTCCTTGACTTCTACGACTTCCTTGTTCCTCCTATTAACGACCTCAAGGTGCTGAACTTGGTTCGCTTGTTTTGTAGAAAAGGTTTTTGTATTGAAAAGTATTTAGATGGTTGCGTGAGGAACTAACTACTCTTGCCTACGAGTCTCCTTATATAGTTGTTCCTCCCCCAACCCTAAACCTTGATGACTCATCCCTATGAGTCATCCGTACGCATGAGTCAATTAAGTCATCGTGTGAAATCCATCAGCTGACTCCAATGAGTCAACTTCGCTAACTAATAAAACCAATCAAAACTTATAAAACTAATCATGTGCGCAACTCGCGTCATATGTGTGAAACCCGTGACTCATAATCTGAGTCACGTGGGAAAACATAACATCATATAATCGCTATTGCGAGTCATAGAAAATCAAACAACTAATCAAAACTTATGAATGACTTGCGATCACAAGTCATGTGAAATACTCGCTCCTTCTGACTCATAATTATGAGTCAGGTGAAATCTGCCTTGCCATTCTGCCTTGCTTAGTCACAATCCGTGACATTCTGTAGTGTTGGGTTCATCCATGCCAATAGCCATTCTCCTTTTTTTTGCTTTATCCAATTCTGCTTCAGTAGCAGTCATCCTGAAACTGTTGCAGTATTCTGTCATGGGCCTATTCTCTTGTCTCAGTCCTTTGAGTTTCATCCGAGCCTCTCCTGTTGCATCAATTGCTCCAAATTGCTCCCTGTTGGTTGTCTGAAAGAGTGCCCAGGAACTATCTCAGGGTTGTATGAGACTCCCTTCCACATATGGTGTGATCCAGGTAGTGGCATCTCCTCTTAGCAGACTTGTTGTGTACACTATTTTCTCCACATCATGGTTCTCGTACCACCCTACAGCCTGGAAGTAGACACTTAGTTTGGCTAGCCATGTTCGTAGTTTGTTTTGTTCTCCATCAAATCTTTCTGGGTTTTGTGTTTTGGGTCTCCTTTCCCCTTGTAGCCCAGCCAGAATTTATGTTAGCTGTTCTGCTGTTAGTGCTTAGGGTTGTCATTCCCCCTGTTCTTCTTCGTGGTCCGAAGGGGGGTTCATCTGTTGATCTCCTACTGCTTCTGCCATTGTTGTGGTTGGGTGTTGCTTTTGTTAAGACACAACCAAATGTTAGGATCTGCTATAAGACCTCTCCTATCTTATATCTCACAATAGGCAACGAGTTTGTAGTTATCTTTTCTTGGGGTAAACTTACTTACCTTCTATTGTATTCTCATTCCTTCAAGAATTCTAGTAGTTCTTGTCATACACTACATCTTAGATATAAACCTTTGTCGATACTAAGTGCTTATAGTGCCAATTCATATTAGTTTTGGTCCTTCTCTCTAGCTGTTCACTCTGTCTATAAAGAGCATAAAGGTGTTTTATTCATAATATAATAGATAGGAAATAACTTAGGTGGTTGTGTGAAGAACTACTATCAGGTCCTATTAACCTGTTTATATAGTTCTTCCAGCACCCTGCTTACAAATTAAATGAGTCACAACTGTGACTCATACACTTGCATAACATATAATTTCATGACCATACTTGGTCATGTGGGAAAGTCCCATAACCTTAAGGGTGTCATGTGTGAAACCTCATGACTTGTATAAAAGAAGTCATGCCTCTTGATCCTTATGACTCATATGTGCACATATGAGTCAATACTCTATATACAAATTAAATTCAAACATAAACAACTATGACTCCCAACTGTGAGTCATGTGAGACCCTATAACTCATATGTGAGTCATAGTGCGAAACCATAACCTCATATGACTCAACTGAGTCATGTACCCAAAACCTTTAACAAATAAAATACTATGACATACAATCATATGTCATGTGAAACTATTACAAACCATGCCAGGTTTGTAATAGCCTAGAGGAGATGGGTATGCTCATGATTAAGTTAGAGTAGTGATAGGTGGGAACTGACAGTATATGATATTTTACTTAAAACTATATGCAAGTCCCACTCTACTCTGGCAATCAACTACCTCTCGAGAAACTTACTGAGTAAAGCTGAAGCTTAACAATATTAGGTTTTACTGTTTTGATTCTTCTTTACTGTACTGTTGATTATGACCTTTGATCTTTGAGTCACTGCATTGCAGTCACAAACTTGAGATCTATCTTCCCTTTAGGCACCCCTGTTACACTGCCATGTCACCTAGATGGCTATAAAATGAACTTTGAGAATAGAAAAACTGCTTCCTTGATGATGCTATTCTCACAAAACATAGGAGAGTACAAGGCTCTCCAAGAATATTTGGAAAAGATATTACAAAGAAAATAAGTCAGAACTTCATTCTTTTCAGTAAGGGCTACTGTCCTATAAAACAAAGATGATAGTTCCAGACTTTGTATAAATTAATAGCAACTGAATATAGCCTCAAAGAAGGATTTATATATATATACAACCTCTGATTAGAGAAACATTAGATAGAATGTATACAGTAAAATGATATACTAAATTAGACATCAAGTATACTTATCAGAATATTAAAACAGGTGCAAAAGACTTTTAGGGGGTAGTCCAACCATAGATAGGGCAGGTAGGTCTAAGCTGTAAGTTTCTTGAAATAAGATAAGATAAAATAAAATGAAGATTGTTGAGGTAGCCTTGGGTTTCCAAAGGCTTGGAAAGAATAAGTCTGATAAAGTTTTTTCAAGAGTAAGATAATAAATATATTAATAAGATGTCTTCTCCGTGGCTTGATGTTTCTAATAGCTGGGAGTACCACGATATTTATATTCTGTGTCGGGGTTATCGTGGGCTACAATCAACTCCCATACTATCTAAGTACCTCGATCGAAAACCTCTTATTTTCCCTAAGTGCAAACACTCTTGACCCTGGGAATATTTGGCCTACTTAGCTTTGATCTCTTCAAACTCCTATTATCTCTGGGGGGTGTGAATGCTCCTCCAGTAGGTAGTCTTCGATCTCTCTACTATATGAACTTAATTCGAGTATGCTGCCCTAATGGCAAATATACTAATTGTTGTTATAATCACCTTATTCTATCACGCCTAGTATACAACCAAGCAACAAGCAACGATGTTATCTCAATCTTTATTACTTACTATGATGGGGTTAATACTTAACTTGGTATCCGCTGTTGGTATTTAATCTTCTTAAGACTAAATTCTTATTCTTACTTAGCCTTCCTAAGACTAAGCTATTCATTCACTTTCTTCCTTGTCCTACAAGGAAGATATTTCGAGATGTTCTTTCTTTAATAAAGAGCATAAAGGTGTTTTATATTCATAAAGTCATATAGTTACATCTAGGAAATAATTTAGGTGTTTGCATGCAGAAGTAGCTACTATATCGTATCCTCCTCCTTATATAGTCCTTCTCACAACCTGCTTACAAATGAATAACTATTTATGAGTCACAATTGTAACTCATATATTCACATAACATAATAATCACATGACTTTAAATAGGTCATGTGTGCAAAACAATCATATAACTTAACTAAGTTATTGCTTAATCAAATCCAATATAACAACTATGACCTGCAAGTGCGAGTCATGTGTGAAACTCACTTGACCTAATTGGTCATGTGCACAAAACCATTACAAACCTATGATCCCATAATCATGAGTCATGTGAAACCATTTTTCTGTGCTAGGTTTGTAACACTAGCTCCCCCTTCCCCATGGCCTAAGTCCCATTAGGCCAATGGTCCTTCATCTCTTTTTTCTATCAATCAGTTCAGGCATATTGCCAATCTTCGCAATTCCCAATTGTTCATTTCCATCATTTCCTTCAGTAGTTTATTCTCCCTCTCTTTCATTTCCATTTTCCTTACTGAAATTATCATCTTCCATTCTGCCCATCCTGCTCTTATCTGTTGAACCCTTAACTTCCCCTCCAAATCTGCTCTTTCTTTCTGGAGAGTCCTTCCCGTCCTTTCCCACATCTTTGCTTGTCCTTCGTAAAGTCTCTTGTCTATTCGAGATTCATCCAACATTGTTTGTAGGTAGCCTATTTGATTGTGTAGGCCCTTCATCGTGTCTTGTTCTGTGCAGTTGGTCCTTGACCTTGGCCAGGGGGTTGTTGTTGCCAATCCT
Source organism: Choiromyces venosus 120613-1 (assembly GCA_003788595.2). NCBI lineage: Eukaryota > Fungi > Ascomycota > Pezizomycetes > Pezizales > Tuberaceae > Choiromyces > Choiromyces venosus. The sequence continues at coordinate 256,670 of ML120391.1, forward strand.
GGCAATGGTGTATCACATACCTGATCGTATATTTCTTTGCATGTGTACTCGTTGATCAGTCTTTGTAGGATTTCCTCCTGTACCGGGCTCCCCCAAGTCACATTTTTTCCTTTTTTGACTGTGGCCCAGGATTTTTTGCCCCCCCTTTTCTTGTTTTCATCCCTGAAAACTTCTCTTGTTTTGCCATTAAGAGGATGTTGTTGTCGCATGGTGATGGTGGTGGTGTACATGAGGGTGGTGACATTTCTTCCCATGTCATCATGGGTGATTGGGGTGGTGGTGAGGGGGTTCAGTGTTCTTTTTTTGGCCAGTAATCAGCACCTTCTTTCTCTGTAAAGTGTACTTAGGATCCGTCGTCGAAGCAACCAGTCCAGTTTTTCTGGTTGTGTTTTTCTTGTTCGGGTGTAATTGGTATGGATGCAGGGAGGTCTGCCAAATTGATCTAGTCTTTGTCGCTCATTTGCTCTTCCTCTTTGACCAGGCTTTCCTGGGTTTCCTCAGTGAAAGTGTTTGATTGCATGTTTGGGATTACTAAAGTTCTCAGCTTAGTATCACACTAAGTCGTAGTTCGAGGGATATCCAGTCCACTTAGCTCGGTACTGTAGCTTACCATAATGTCATCGAGAGTCAATAATCTGATCGAGTTCGTATTCGTTTTCGCCTTCTATTTCTATAGGAGGAGGTTGTTCTTTTTGTTGTGAAGGTAAGCGATTGTTTTGACGGAGTTCGAGTTTGCTGATGTGGAAAACTGTATGTTTATTGTTCGCTGAGGGGGGAAGTACTAGCTTATATGCCTTTCTTCCAATCTTTTCTATTATTTTGTAAGGTCCTAGTTTCTTGTAATCTAATTTTTTGGATGGTCGTGTGGTGTGAATATCTTTTGCCACCAGCCTGACTTTGTCTCCTGATTTTAGCCTTGGATCTGGTTTTCTGTGTTGATCGGTTTTTTCCTTCATTATTTGTTGTGCCATAGTAATCTCTGTTCTGATTATGTCGTGTAATTGACTCATATCTTCTCTTTTCAATATTTTTGTTATGGTCTCGTGACTCATAGGTTCCTTGATTGGGTGATGTCCATAGTTCGCATAGAATGATATAGTTTTAATTGTTACTTGTATTGAGTTATTGTAGGTGAACTCTGCAAAAGGCAGCCATTCTTCCCAATCTTGTTGAGAGTATTGCAGATATGCTCTAAGGAATTGTTCTAATGACGAATTTGTTCTTTCTGTTTGTCCGTCTGTTTGTAGATCGTAGGCTGTGCTCAATCTTTGATTGATGTTTAATCCTTTTGTTATTTCTTTCCATAGGTCCAATGTGAATATTGAACCTCGATCTGTGATAATGTCTTTTGGTAGTCTGTGCAATTTGAAGATATTTTTCATAAATAGTTATTCGAATTGTATAGTTTTCATATCTTTGCGATATGCAATAAAGTGTGACATTTTTGTCATGCAATTTATTACAACCCATATTGCGTCATAGCCATTTGATTCTGATAGGTCCGTAATGATGTCCATGCTGGTCGATTACCATGGTTTCTTGGGGGTTTCTAATAGGTGTAGTAGTCCTATGGTACATAACATATTGGTTTTATTCTTTTTTACACATGTCGCAGTTTTTGACGTATTTTTTAACGTCATTCCTCATTTCTCACCAAAAGTAAGTTCATTGTACTAGCTCCATTGTTTTTGCCACTCCTCCATGGCCACTTTGTAGTGCATCATGGTTTCGTTCTATCACTTTTGTTCTCAGGGGTTCATTTTCTGGTAGCCATATTTTTCCTTCATAACAGAGGTACCCTTCCTTCCATTCACATAGCTCCAAGGCTACTTTTGGAAATTCCTTGTCCCCTCTTTTGAGGGCTTGCTTTATTTTTTCCATTTGCTGGTCTTTTCTTGTTTTTTTCTTTATTTCCTCTTTGATAGTAGTTTCTATTTCCTGTAATTCGATGGTGTTGATTTCTTCTTTTCTGGATTCATATCCTTTATCCATAAAGGTTTCCTTTGGTAAGAGAATCCTTGCCTTCTGAGTTTTTCTTTTGTCATTTTCTCCTAGTAGGTCGTCTGACCTTCTGGTTAGTGCATCTGGTTTTCCTCCTTCCTTTCCGCATCGATACTCTATTTTGATAGTATACCAGCTTAATTCTTCGCTCCATCGAATTTGCCTCCCATGTAGCTCTGTTGTAGTAGTGAATGGTACCAGGTTTTTTTGGTCTGTGAGAATTTTTATTGTGTGAGGACTTCCTGTGGCATATTTTCACCACTCCTTGAGTGCTTGCATTATTGCTAATAATTCTTTATCGTGAATGTCATAATTGCATTCTACCTTGGTCATGGTTTTTGATCGGTACACCACTGACTTCCATATTCCTTTTTCATCTTGTTGTGATACGATACCTGAACAGACATAATTAGATGCATCGGTTTCTATCATTATGGGCTGATCTGGGTCGAAGTAACGTAATATGGGTGCCATGCTAAGTTTTCTTTTTAGTTTTTCAAAGGCTTCCTGAGCTTTCTTTCCCCAGTTCCATTTCTGGTTTTTCCTTGTTAGTTCATATAAGTGTTTGGCTGTCCTACTGAATTCTTCTCTGAACCTTCGATAAAAATTGCAGAATCCCACAAAGGACTGTACTCCTTTGAGTTTTTCTGGTGCCTTCCATTCCCTTATGGCTTCTGTTTTTATAGGATCCACTCTAACTCCTTCCTGGTTAATAATGAATCTCAAGTACTCCGTTTCTCTTTTTGTGGAATTCGCACTTTGTCGGTTTGAGTTTGACTCTGATTTCTTTTAATTTTTCCAGTATCTTATGAACGTCCTTTCAGTGTTGTTCCAAAGTATTAGAATAAATCAATAGGTCATCTAGGTAAGCTATACAAATAACATCTAAGTATTTGCTGAGTGCTGTATTTACCCACCATTGAAATGTTGCTGGGGTATTGGCTAATCCAAATGGCATTACTGTGTATTCGTATAGTCCATATCTGGTTCGAAAAGGTGTCTTCCATTGGTCTACTTTTTGTATATGAATGTGCTGATACACATCTTTGATATCTAGCTTCGTAAAGTATCTGACCATTCTAAGGCAGTCCAATGCTTCACTTATGAGGGGCAGTAGATATTGGTCTTTTTTGGATACTGCATTTAATCCTCTATAATCCACACATAGTCTTAGTCCCCCATCTTTTTTCTTGACAAATAGGATTGGTGCTCTGGCTGATGAGGAGGATGGCTTGATCCATCTTCTATCTAGGTTTTCCACCAGATAACTTCTTAAAGCTTTCAGTTCTCTTTCCCCTAATTGGTATAAGGTCATAAACGGAGGTGTCTTTCCTTCTTTTAGTTTGATTTTGTGATCTGCATATCTATCAGGGGGTAAATCACTTCTTTCTTTTTCTTCAAAGAGTTCTAGGAATCTATGGTATTCCTTTGGAACTATCTCCTTCACTGACCTATCCCTATCCTTTCCTTTTCTTTAGAGCAAGTTCCCTGCTAATTGTTGTGGCTGCTAGGGAAGTCTCATTTTTATTTCATCTTAGGATGCCTGTCTGGTCCTTTTTCCAGTACATTTTTCCAAATGCCCTGGCCAAAATGAAGGATATGTTGAGGTCTTTTCCTCATGGCCCTCCTTTTTCGTCAGTGCTACCAAAGCCTGCACCTCCCCTTTTGGTTTCTTTTAATTCTTGTACTGCTTGCAAGTCTGTCATAATAATTTCTTTGATTATTAATGTGCTATGCTGTCTCCTGTGTTAACCTTATAGTCGTTTTCAGATAGGTTCACCAATTGTACTTTAATTTCACCTGTATAGTCTGTGTCGATTACCCCGACATTAATGGTTAGGCCTTTCTTGGTCACTAATCCACTTCTTGGTGCAATGGCAGCATAGGTGTTCTTAGGAAGTCCTGTGGCAACCCTTGTTGTTATAAGCTTTTGTCCCCGTGCTGCGACAATTGCTTTCTCTATACTATGCAAGTCATGGCCTGCTGCTAAATGTGATTCCCTTGTTGGTATTTTCACATTTCTTTCTAATTTTTTGATAACTACCCATTGGCTTTCTTGGTTATCTTGTTTGTTAATGGGGACTATCTGTTGAATCCAACTTTCAGATTCTTTCAGGTTTTCTTTCCTGTCCATTGGCAGAATATGGCTTTCCAGATTCTCTCTTATGGCTTGTTCCTCTGGTACTGCATATACCAATGGAGAACTGTCTAGGCATATGGCCTTGCACCTTTCACTGTCGAAGGTGACTTTTTCCTTTATCCAGTTAATCCTCAGTCCATGCTTCTTTAACCATGTCATTCCTAAGATTAATTTGTCTTTGACTAGGTTAGCCACAAGGAAGGTAGTCTTCTCTCTGTGGTTTCCTATGTCTATTGATAGTTCTGCTATCTGTGTGATAGGTCCTGCTTCCAAAACAGTACCATCAATCGTATATATATCTCTTGGTTTTCTTCTTTTCTTCAGGGGTAGATGGTGTCTCATAGCGAAATTGTGATCTATGAAGTCTTCCATAGCCCCTAAATATATCATTGTATTGGTTGTTATTTTTTTATTTTTCTTGTTGTAAAGTTATACCTTGACTATAATGTGATCTGATTCATAATCTAAAGGTTCTGTAGAGCCTATGGTCGAGTGTAATGAGTGTAATTTGGATTTCCTGATGGCTTTTGGTTGGTTGTCCCTCAGACCATCTTCTACTGGGGACCTTGGTCATTTAAAGTTTCCTCCTCATCCTTCTCCTCTTTTTCCACCTCCGTCGATTGTATATTAATGTTTTTGACTCTACGGTCTCATGCAAAATGTCCTTTGTTTCCGCACTAGAAGCATAGCTTTTCCTGTCTTTATTTCTGGTACTCTTTATTCAGTAGTCTCTGTAGCTTTCTGCAGTTTGTCACATCTAGGTCCATGGGTTCCTCCTTGGGAATCACACTAGGGGTAGCTCTATAGGTGCCATTGGTATTTTGCAGGATTTCTCATTCTTGTTGTTTGCTTCCTTTATTTTGGAGATGTATGAGAGTGGCCAGCCTTGTTTCTTTCTCTATTGCCCATTTTGCCAATGCCTCTGGTCCTTCTAATACCTGATCCAGGTATCTGTATTCATCCTGTAATTTCTTATTCATAACTTGGAATAACCATTCACTTACCATGGCTTCATCTATGTATGCTTCCATTAGTATTAACTGGAAGGAATTCCAATATTCTGTCATTAATTTAGTGCCTTGCACTAATTCTCTTAATTTCATCCTTGCTTCTCCCTTTGGGTCAACAGGTCCGAACTGACCTTGTAGTGCTTCTACAAAATCAGGCCAATTTTGCCAGGTTGCTGTACTGATTCCTTCCGTATATGGTGTGAGCTAACTACTTGCATCCCCTCTTAGTAGGCTTGAGGTGTAAGTTATTTTTCCTTTCTCATGTCCTTCTGCCCACCCTGTTGCTATAAAGTAGACTCGGAGTTGTGCTAGCCAGTTTCTTATTTTATCTCTTTCTCCTGAGAAGGTTTCAGGTTCTTTGATCTTTGGTTTTCTTGTTCTTCCTGCAAAGGCCTTGATTACTTGTCTGAGTTGTTCTGCCATCAGTTCTGGTATTAGTTGTGCCCCTCCCTGTTCTCCCACTGCTGGTGGTATTCCCCCTGCTGGTGTCAACATCCTTTGGTCTCCTTGTTCCTCTGATGATGTATATCCTTGTTCTGATCTTTCTTCTGACGTAACAAGGCTTCCTGTTCTTCCCATTTCCGAAGCTGTTCTTGCAAGTACCTGCGCTACCTCTGGAAGTTCTAAAGATTGATCTTCACATTCAAAATCTGTATTTTCATTGGGTGTTGCAGAGATGCAACCAAATGTTAGGATCACTTATTCTATCACTCCTAGTATACAATCGAGCAACAGGCAATGATGTTATGTCAATCTTTATTGCTTCCTATGATGGGGTTAATACTTAACTTGGTATCCGCTGTTGGTATTTAATCTTCTTAAGACTAAATTCTTATTCTTACTTAACCTTCCTAAGACTAAGCTATTCATTCACTTTCTTCCTTGTCCTACAAGGAAGATATTTGGAGATGTTCTTTCTTTAGTAAAGAGCATAAAGGTGTTTTATATTTATAAAGTTGTATAGTTATATCTAAGAAATAACTTACGTAGTTGGATGAAGAACTAACTACTATGTCTTATCCTTCTCCTTATATAGTCCTTCTCATGACTAGCTTACAAATCAATAACTATTTATGAGTCACAATTGTGACTCATACATTCACGTAATATAATAATCACAAGACTTTAAATAGGTCATGTGCGAAACTCACATGAATTCTAAACAAGTCATGTACGCAAAACAATCATATAATTTAAATAAGTTATTGCTTAATGAAATCCAATATAACAACTATGACCTGCAAGTGCGAGTCATGTGTGAAACTCACATGACTTAATTGGTCATGTGCGTGAAACTATTACAAACCTATGATCTCATAATCATGAGTCATGTGAAACCCTTTTTCCGTGCTAGGTTTGTAACAATTGTTCTGCCTCAAAACATAAAGTGATGAGATTTAATGAATGAGCATAGCCATTGTGTTGCACATTGATGTATCACAAAGCCCATCGGATATATAGGGTTTTTTGCTCTTGATCAAGCCGATAGCTTATCCAGCAAAAACCTCTCATACCAATTGTCGAGTAGGACCTCTTGGGGTACTACTTCTTTCAAAGTAAGAGGCTCGGCTCTATGGCTACCCATCGGTGCCATAGGCTGGCGATATTTGGTCACTAAGGTTTCTTCCCAATTTGTCCCATTACCTATCAGCCATAATATTTAGCTGCTAATGTACAGAATAATAGCTTGCTCAAAACTTAACCAAACTCCTCCAGGTCACTTCTCATGAGTCACCAAAGGTGGCCTCTCATATATTCTATGGACAGCAACCGGTCGGAGGGACTCCAACAACGTATATGGTGTTATGCTGAGGGTATCATTTATTGTCGCTAAAGTGTTGGGATGCAACTCGGTCGTAATACTGTGACGATGCCTGGTCCCTACATGGCAGCTGCAGGGGTATGGTGGAAATAATCCTGAGTAAAGGCTGGGTAACTATGGCCCTTTTTTCCACATGCCTAACAAAGCTCTAGAAAATACAGCATATAGACTAGGATATGAATCATGTGAATATAGAGTTACACCTTGCAGGTTAGTCAATGCTGTGACAACATTCTAGTATTGGATCAATACGATCTTAAGCAAATACTTAGGGGGTGATTGGCTTGCCACAATTTCAAATTTTGGGCATCTCAAATTGCAATTTGAAATTACTGCAGGGTAAAATTTCAGATTGTGAATTTCAAATTTCCACGATCCAAGCAGGTACAGAATTGTAAGAATTAGAAATTGACAAAATGAGGCTCAACTAAATTTAATTATGGAGAGGAATTAGGGCTTAGAAGGAAAAAATATTCTCTACCAATTCACCAATAATGACATTGTACCATACCCCATCTACAAAGGTAATTCCTAACAATTACGAGCAATAACAATTGACAAAACAACTGTACAACAAAAGCAACAACCACAAACTCAACAAAAAGAGCCACTAGAATCTCGAAAAGTGAACATTACTCCGACCAGGAAACCATGGATGATGAAATAAATGAGATCAATGAGATAGCGGAGATACTCGAGCTTGGTACTACTGCACTAAAAGCAATTGTTGCACTCTCATCACTTCAAAGAGAAATATATGAGCAGGCACCTATACGACAACTACAACCAAAGCCCACATCTCAGATGAGTGGCCAGCAGTATACTGCTGAGCTGCTAGCCTCTACTCATGAGAGGAATATTCTAGAATGCCTTCACATGCCACTGGAAGTTTTCGATCATTGGCGAGTTTGTTAAGAGAAAAGGGTCTTCTTAAAGACTCTTGGTATACTACTATTGAGCACCGGCTCCACATTTTTGTGTTCATCATCACATCAGGTTCCTGCCAGCGGGTAGCACACGAGCGATTCCAACACTCTCCCGAAACTATTAGTCGGCTATTTAAAGATGTTTTGGATGCAATAAACCAGCTAGCTCCAGAGTTTATCCAGATTCCAACAGCCAGCAATACAGACCTTGATGGTGTACCACCAGAGATTTTAACTAATCCAAAATTCTTCCCCTTTTTCCAGAATTGTATTGGAGCAATTGATGGGTCTTTGATTCTGTTGAATGTATCTGCAGCAGATGCTCCAGCTAATAGAACAAGGAAGGGCTTTACTGCTCAAAACGCATTTGTTGCCTGCAGTTTTGACTGCAAGATTCTATTTGTTTTATCGGGATGGGAGGGATCAGCTCATGACTCACAAGTCCTAGCTGATGCCTGTGATAAAGGCTTTCAAATTCCAAGTGGAAAATTCTACTTAGCAGATGCCGGATACAGAATATCACCTGAATACCTTACACCCTACCGGGGTGTTCGCTATCATTTGAGAGAGCAAATAATTGGGTTTCAGGCGTAAGTCTCCTTTATAATGATCATCCTAATTTTACTGTCCTAATATTAACTCTATATTAATTGCCAAAAGACCTCAAAATGCTAAAGAGTTATTTAATCTTTGTCATGCTTCCGCAAGGAATTGCATTGAGAGGACTCTTGGTATTCACAAAACAAGATTTAAGATACTCAAGCAAGCCTCTAATTATGGTGCAATCACTACAGCAGCAATTTTTAATGGGGTGTGTTGCCTGCACAATATAATTGCCATTGATGCTATCCCAGCCTCCAAGTGGGGACCTACTCTTACGGAAGCCAAGCGAGCACGTCAAGAGGTAGCTGCACGAGTAATACCATCTGTCGTAAATTCCACTCAGTGAAAAAAACAAGGAGAAGAGCTGAGAGATATAATTGCTGCAGATATGTGGGAGAGTTATCAGAGAATTATGGAGCAGAGGAGATTTGAGCGAGAATAATTGCAATAAAATATAAACGTGACTAGTACTATGTATACTTTTATAAATAATACAAAAGAATCATACCTGACTTATACCAGAAGTTTGTGAGTTGATAGCATCCTTTATCCACTCGACCTTGAAATCTTTAGAAAGAACCATGAATGTAACACACTCGATTGGACTCTCCTTAAATACAGATATTACTACCTTTGCCTCTACCATTTTAAGTTCTCCTACTACATACATTCAATTAACCACTTCTAAACACTCAGCATACAGTCTAAATTTCAAAGGAACATTTGTTAGCTTTGAGGATTTAAATCCTTCTTGATTTGTATTACCATCTTCTTTTGATGATACACTGTCACCCTGATGGATACTCCGAGCACGCTTACCATGTACCCTTGCTAACATATTATTAATTAATCCCATCATCCCCTCTTTTACCTCACCAGCCATTCCTGTAATTTTCTCTAACTCCTGATTTGCTAATTGAGAGGAAGTTAACACTTTTTTTGATCTCTTTGGAGTGGTTGTAGTTTGGAGCTGATCTAAATAAGCTGAGTCAAGTACCTGGCTATTGTCTTCAACCTCATAAGGTGCATCAGATCCTGACCACTGACTAGCATACTCTGTTCCATCCTCATTGGTATCCCAATGGTCTCCACCATCTCCATCACATTCACCATTTCCATCAGTACCAGCACCAACTCCACCAACTCCACCAATCCCATCACTACCAATACTGATACCAACACTACCAACACCACCAATACCAACGCCGTCAATACTGATACCACCAATACCAACATCACCTCTACTACCACCATCATAACCAACTCCACCAACTCCACTGATTCTATCAACCCCACCACTTCTACCATCTCTACTCCTACTACCCCTACTATCTCTACCCATTCCATCCCTCCTATCAACCCCACAATCCCCACCATCTCCACCATCTCCACCATATCTATCATTTTCGAAACTTTCCACCCTTCCACTATTCCTCCAATTTCCTCCCCCACTGGGCTGTCCAATATCCAAATATCTTTCCCTGTAGTAAGATATTTCTCCTTCAAACCAGTCAGGATTAGGTTGCAATCCTGAATTGCTGGACTCATCCTGACTATCCTGAGTAGTTTGATAGCCAAGCTGACAGCCTCTTCTAGGCAATTGTGAGGATGCTGGAGTTATTGCATTCACTCCTGTGGCAGTTGTATTGCAAAATATTTCATTAAGCTCTTCATAGTTGTCCAGTGCTTTCTGCCTGAACATCGCTGCACCTAGGTGGTTCTACATATTTTTAATGGTTAGTTCTTGTAAGGTAGAAGCTATAGTCTTTTTTTCTTATTTTGTTGGGTGCTCATACCTTTATATAATCATTCCATACACTATCAGTAGCAGTTACAACTTCACTACTATTATTCCAGCCAAAGCCAGAAGAGTTTAGAAGGTGGTTGAATGTTTTCCAATTTTTTTTATGCTAATATCTGTATTAGTATACTTGCTCCATAGCATCAAATATTTATTTCATAGAATGATTTTTACAGTAGCTGATCGGGATTTAATCTCCCCAATTGCCAGGCTCCCTTCTTTACTTTCTCTATTAAACTCAGAAAGTATCTCCAACCAAACATCATTCTTGAAGCCATTATCCAGTTTTCTACCATTGCGGCATTGGCGAAGCATAGATGTGATTAGAATTTTGTCAGCTGTTGTAGTCCATAAGGCTTTTGCTTGTCATGTGGATATGTTGGAAGTCATTGTAATTTTTTTTAAAGTTTGTAAAGGTAGTTTGTTCAATTTTGACAAGCTCCTCGCAGATGTACGGGTGATGTAGTATTTTTGTTTACTTAAAAGGGGGGTATTTCTTTTTTATTATTACATAATCTGACTTTATACCAATAAAAAACATGCCAAGAAATACTGGCATTTCAAATTTTCGGTGTGCCATACACCTCAGAATTTGAAATTGCAATTTGAGATGCCCAACATTTGAAATTGTGGCGAGCCAATCACCCCCTTAGATATATATTGTATTGTATACCTAGACAACATTATCATATACTCTGAAAATCTGGAACCAAATAAGAGAGATGTATAGAAAATGCTAAATAAACTACAGAAAGCAGGATCAATGCCTAAACTGATGAAATGCAAGATTTATAAGTAAGAAGTAGAATACTTCAGATTCATCACTAACCTTGAGGGAGTCCCAGAAGCCTCTATCAAGAAGGTAGTCATAAATGTATAAACAGATCTAAAGCTGGTAAAAGATATCTCATATTTTATACAATTCTAAAACTTTTACTTAAGCTTTAGAGAAGGGTTCCACAATATAGTAAAATCAATATATGACTGAAGAAAGAAACAATAGATATAGAAATAGGGAGAGAAAGAACAAGAGGTATTGGACAACCTCAAGATGTAGTTGCTAATAGTACCTATTTTATGATAATTTCATCCAGAGGTACAGATCATGATATGAACTAATACATTGAACTATATCTATATAGGAATTATATCTCAATAAGATATAGAAGGAGTTTGGAAGGTGATAATATTTAAGTTAAAAATGATAAATAAAGCTAAATGCACATATGACATATATAACAAGAAACAACTTGTCATAGTTCAGGTATCAAAAGAAGTGGGAAAATATAGAAAAGGCAATTTACATACAGCCAAAATCCTAATATATTCCAACAATGTGGTCCCCTTTACCATGACTTAAGAACATAACAGATGACAAATTTGATAGAGGGAAGAGCTCAGCAAGGTCAAAATCAACATCAGATACAAACAAGAAAAGAAAGCAGGTAAGCCAGATGCCCTTACCTAAAGGTCAAAGAACCTTTCATCCTCAGAAGACAATTGGAAAAGCTAAAGACATCAGATCCTCTTGTTAAAAACAAAATGAAGTTCAGAGATAAAGGAAATAACTCTAAGTACAAATCCATCAGAAAAGAAATCAATATGATGACATTACAAAACATAATAGAAGTATCAATGAGTATAAATTGAAACAAAAATCCAGGGAAGATCAATTCATTTCTGAAATACTAACATGACTTGAATGGGGAGATAAGAGTCGCTAAAGGGAGCTTGAGGGCTACAGAAATAGAAGGAAGGATGTATATGTTATAAAGGTAAAAATATAAATACCTAATAACAAATTGACAAGAATACATATTATTTAAAGGAATTATGATATACAACATAGAGGATATGGCAATAGTATGAAAACTACAGAAACTATATATTAGAGATACTACTAGCCTGAATTATGACAGGAAGTAAAATTATATCTCAGGAATTACAATACATACTAGTGAAGAAAGACTATCCATCATGTATCCTATAGTTTACCTGAGCCATTGCAAGTCCTAAGAAAACCATGAATATTAATAGCAATACATTTCATTACTGCAGTACTAGACTCAGAAGGAATAGATACTAGCAGTGTATTACATATTATATGACAAAAATGACCCAATTCCTACATTGGAGGACAGATATAACAATAAAGTAATTCAGCTGCCTATTTATATATAATATATTAAAACTGCATAGATTACTGATTGCTTGCAGCAGTAGAATTGACTTACATCAATACCTATCAGTAGACCATCTAAGAATCACTATTTTATGATTACTATAGATACTACACCATATACAAAGTGATAAGTCATGTACTAGTACAAGCAAAAATAACTCATACAGATGACCTGAGTTATTTACATGATAGACTCAAGGTAGAAATACTAATATCCCAACTGAGTCATGAGAGAAGTACAAATTAGTGCCCAAGGCCTGATGTAAATCTCAAATCAGGCAATTAGGTATATCTCATACCATGAAATATTCATATAATAAGGCAATCAAGAAAGTGAGATTATAAAAGTTAGGACCATTCATGACTATTGACAGGTTAGGAAGAGTAGCATATAAGTTGGACCTACTCCCCTCCATCAAGGTCCATCCTACATCCTATATCAAGATCCCTCAGCCTTATTTAGACCAACCATTTTCTTCTCAGAGAAAGTAACTACCACTAGCTATATAGTTAAAATGTAAAGATTAATACAAATTGGACAAAATAATTGTTTTACAAGTATACAGAAATTAGTTACAAAATTGTATCATGTAGACAAAATATATAGTAGAATACAACTAACATTAGTAGCTAGTAGAGAACTTTAGAAATGCAGAACATATAATACAATCTTCTATAAGTGCTATTCTTAAGACCTATAAATGACTAGTAGACCACCAATGGGCCAGAAACTAGTCAGTATCAGAACTGGAAGTCAGTGAAGAAGAACTAGATCATAGGTTAAAAGTAGGGGAATACCACTTTCTATTATAGACTGTGTATAACTAAGACAATTATGCAATATACCAGGGAGTCAAAGTGGGGACTGGATAGTTCTCCAAGGAAATGAAAACAGGATATCATGTACAGACTAGTTGGAGACACTGCTCAATGACTATTATCATCATTATAAGGAATTATAGAACTAGAATAGTTTATTTGTAAGCTAGAAGAATGAATGGAGAGAAAATATTTCTAAGAAAATAAGAGAAAGGGGAAGGCAAAATTCAAAAAGTAAAGGATGAAAGAGCAGGGACCCCAGATATAATAATCAATATCTTGATCAACAAACTAGATATAATCAATAGCCTTCAATAGAAGTTAAATAAGGTATATCAAACAATTTAGAAGTTACAAGCAAATACAATAAAGGACTAACAAGTGAAGTTGGAACTACAACTATCAATAAAATACTTTCAGGTGAAAGTATAAGGAAGTATCAGGAAATAGAACTACCATACAAATGACTAACAGAGGAGGAATTATTCAATAAACAATTAAGATGATATATCAGACAAGTAGTTAAAAATTTATTCATACTTCACCCAGAAGAAGAATATAAAGAGTTAGTGAGAGTTTTTACTTTATCCTAAAGTAATTTATGGTAGGTTGGAGGGGAGCTAATGTCACAAACCAACTACTAGAAGCACTATTAGGAGAAATATTAAGTGAGAATAAGGTTTCACATGAGTTATAGGTATATGAGTCATAAGGTATATGTTAAATTGATTGGCAAGGCACATTATAAAAATTGACTATGACCCAACATTATTATTGAAACATGGTGTTGAAATAGGTAATGAGAGAGATTATTTTATATTTAGTTTCTCTTTGATCATGTGTATTTCCTTGTCCTAGGTTGTTTCACTAACAATGTCCATGGTACTCCTATTACTAACTACCAGTAGCCTATACCATGTGGAGAAAAGAATTTCCTAGTTATGTTCCTTATTGTATATTTATTATAGGATACAAAGAATGCCTCCAAGAGGTGTCAACCAGGTGAGAGAGATGTGCTGGAAAAATTAAGAGGTTTGATACTATCATATTATACCTAACATTTCTTTATTGGGCAAAGCCTAATTATCTCATGGCTATTGCTTCAAAGATCACACACATATTATGAATATTATGTCAGGGTTACAAATAATGATAACATGGCCAAAAAAAAAGATAAAAACCAAAAACACACACAAGGTGACATGATTACATAACATCATTACTTAACAAAAGGTTAGGTATGATAGTACCCCATAATATTTTCAGCACATTTCCCTCACCCACTTCACACCTCTCGGAGGCATTCCTTGTGTAATCATGTTATGTAATCATGTTACCTAGTGTGTGTTTTTTTGTTTTTATCTTTTTTTTTCCGCCATGCCACTACTATTTGTAACCCTAACCTAATATTCATAATTTATGTATGTGATTTTTGAAGCAATAGCTGTGAGATGATCGCATCATCCAATATGCCAGATCTTTTTCCATTTTAGTTTGTATTATATAATCATTAGCCTTTACTTGTGCATATCTTTTATCTTATCTCTACAGTCAATAAAGTTACTACCATTCATATATATAAACATTAAAAGTTATAAGTCATAGGGTTCCACATGACTCTGCAGTTGCAAGTCATAGTTATAATCAGTCTATTTATTGTTTAAATAACTCATAGTTATAAGTCATATGATGTTATCATACAATGACTTGTGATTATAACTCATGTAATGTATTTGATTTGTTACCTTTGATATGACTTATGATTATTTATTGTATGAGATTTTGCACTTATGACTCAGTTGGAGGCTTGAGAGTTTTACATAACTTACGAATATAAGTGAAAAGGGTTAGGGTTCTAGGAAGAGAATTATATAAGGTGTGAGTTTTCTCTGAAGGAGATAGCTCTTTATGTAATCACCTAAGTTATTTTCTATCTATACACTTTGTAAATAAAATCTGTTGTGCTCTCCCAAACCTCTATAGGCCTTTTAAGACTTAAGAATACAGATGAGTACTTTATTGAAAATTGGAGATTCTGGGTAGTGCTTAGGTGAGCTACATACAAGACCTTTTTGATAAATAATCCTGTTAGATGACTTGTTTATTGTAGTACCCTTAAGTGACCCTAATTTGTAGACAAGACTCATATAAATATAGAGGTTATATGTACCACATATAACATTTCTAGATGGATTTGTTCAATACTGAAACAATTATTGAAGTTTGACAGTTGTAAGTTATACTTGATTCCATCCTCTATGTACTTAAGAGAAAGAACATACTTGGTGAATACAGTTCACCTTACTCTTGGCCCTCATTGGTGTAGTATCAGTGGAATCTTTGGAACCTTATGTCATAACTTATAAAAACTAGAGGAGGGTCATTCACAGATATTAATTTCTAATGTTAAAAAGATATTACTTGTATCACCACTTGCCCTTCTTGGAGATATACCTCAACAAGAAAATATAGCTCCTAAAAAAACAAAATAGCTTGATTGGATGCTGGCTTTATCTTGTCCCATCAAAAATCTATAGTGATCTTCCTTATAATATAATATCAAATAGTTTGTTACTACTTAGTCTAAAATTTTCGTATACTATCAAGTTTTATACTAATGTACTAGTAATTACTATAGGTTGATACCATAATCAAGTTTGTAAAATAAGGAAAGATATACTATACTCAGAAGTGCTAGTGGAGATAGTAAAACACACCTATTAAAAAATATTAGGATGCAACCTCTGGATCAGCCTATCCAGAAGATATTTTAAGCTTTAGATTTAATTAAATGGGTAACAATTGATTCACCCTTTACTGATGTTCAAGGAATTGACCAGTTATTACAATAATCTTTGATAGAATATATTCTAGTCCAAAGATCTCAGGTAATATGATCTCTAATCGCTATTATCAAATCACAGTAACATCAATTCTTAATAGGTCAAGTATGCATGTCAGATGTCTACTATACTTTATCTACCAGGTTGGACTAAAATTCAAAACATGATTTGACATTGCATTTATTGAGACCTGAGTGAGTAATCTCATGTAAACCTACTCACAGTACTTGTACTTTGTAAATTGTTTCAGGTTGCCTTTATCCAAATACTATTTATTAAGACTAGAGGAGCAGAATTTGATACAGGAATTGCACAAAACTGAAATCTCACTATTATAGGAATCATATCAGTGATATATATAACAATGGCCCAAGGTCATACTATTTGTTCTCAATCTACTTTTCATGAAGTAGACAGGGAGAGTATGATAGCATGTATCATTTATGGCTCCAGGTACTTTCTTCTCCTTTTTCATGAGGATGCAGAGTCCAGAAAAAAAATATCAGTACTTGACAACTAGGCCAATCATGAACTGGTGGATAAATCTTAAGCTAAATCTTCGACTCACTCTATAGGAAGTAGTATTACTTCTGAATCCCAACATGTTCACCATATTACAACAAGGGAAGGCCTACCATTACAGACTATAAAGGTTATAGCTTGGTCAAGTAGGTCAACTATCAATATTGCACTCCACTTTCTACTAATTACCTATCAATTTCATACTATGTAGAATGTAGTAGTACTATCTAGAGAGCAGTACTACAAGAGATTCAAGGAACTGGTAAGACCTACTTCAATACACAATACAAGTATCCAACTATTTCTTATTGGCATAACTTTACTAATTGGCTGATAGGTAGAACTACAGCTCTTAAGAAAAGAGGCAAAAGAAAAGGTAATTTGGTTTTTAGTTGACCATGTATTCGAAGAAGAGTTTCCTCATAGTACTGCTATAGTACATCTCTTACAAAGATTATGTCTAACACTAATAGAATGGTTTCTTCCTCTATCATCGTATAGATTTCTGGAATAGAATAAGGAGTCTCTATTGATGGTATAATAATGCTGGTAGGGGAATGGTAGAATACAGATAGCATCTCATGCATGAATGAGGGAGTACAAAAGTGTGGATATGTGTGGAACATGCAGGTACAATAGATGTGACTGATGTATAGAGTTATGCATGTAGTAGTTTCAACTCAATAAATAGCTATTAGCTAGTGATGATAGTTAGAGCAACCAATACAACCAAGGATACTGTTTACAACACAGTTATCTTTGTAATATTCCCTGAGATCATTTGCACCCTCCATCAGTTTATGAGCCTGGTAGAAGAATAGTTTGTCAGGATAAAACAACACCATTTTGACTGGGTGAAAAATAAGTGAACAAGGTGGTTTACCATTTGGTGCAACTGGAATAGTGATGGATAATCTTAATGGGACAAATCATTAGATGTGGTCTCTACAGATAAATGACTACCTACTGAGAGAGGTGTTCTGGGATCTTACTATGAGATTTGAAGAGATTGTAAGTCCACTGCAAGTTAGTGATCTTGACTACAATACATACCAGGAAAAATATATCGAGTGAAAGTACTATATAAAGAAGTCTAGTAGAATTCTAAGGCTTATGATGACTGACACTATTGCCATGAATTACTCTAAATCTAGCTAGGATCCACTGAAGAAAATCTGGGATGATATTTGACAAACCAATGAAATGATGACTGGTTATGATGCAAACCACTTGCAAATAGAACTTTACAAGTACCAGCTTGAGAACTACAGTACTTTTTTCTGTTTTCTCTACAAGTTTACAGCAATAACAGAAAAGGTTATTATCTGCAGCCAATCTCCCATGAACACACAGATGATATTTCATCTATTCAACAGTCTACCTAAAACTACAGAATGGAGAATCTGTACATTGATCATAAATTTTAGTCTCACCTCAACAATGATAACTACTGACTATGTCAAACTACAATCTTTACTCACTGCATATAAAGTTAAACTAGAAACAAAAAACTCAATTGAACCAGCCAAGCTTTTTTTGCTACCAGAAAAAATAGGAATTGGAAAAAGACTAGTGTGAGTCAGAATGTTGGCACAACTGAGAGGACAGTTTGAGACTCCTCAGGTATGAAGATGTTTGCTGGGAACTATCCTAAATGTAGAATGAAGGGGTATTGTGAGAAGGACTGTTGGTCCAAAGAAGTGAGTAGAGCAAAGATGTTTTCTAGAAGAGGAGAGAATCCTAGAACTCAGAAAACAGACAGCACCAGAATGATGTATGAGTAGTTGTGGATGACAGTAGATATGAGAGATGAAAAGAGTCAAGAGAATGAAGAATTCAAGGAGATAGAAAATATTTGAAGTAGTTATATGAATGATCATGTATCAGAATGGGTTCTGGACTCCAGGTGTATAAATCATATCTCAAGCTATAAAGATGTTTTTATTGATAAAATGTTCATGATTCCATGAAAGAATAAATAACAGATTAGAACTGCCATAGTCAAGTTGGTTCCTATTATTGGTGTTGAAAGAATATAGATTCCAATATAGATACCAGGCAGAGGAAAGAACACTGTTCAACTATATGATGTACTTTATGTGCTGGAGGCTAGGAGTACAAATGTTATCTCTGTAAGTCAGCTGGTAGCAAAAGGCATGAGCATCAACTTTTGAGATGATAGTGTGTAAGTCCCTAAAGATGGCATACTTTGAGCTATCATGATGAAGGTAAATTATATGTATACACTTGTGAACTATAAGGTTTCAGCTAATAGGGCATTTACTATGTTGGGAGTTGACAACCCACAATTCACATTATGGTACAAGCAATTCAGCTACCTCTATGCCAATACTCTACTAAAGATGAGCAATACATAACGAGTAGTAGAGAAACTGATCCTGCAGCAGTACCAGTAGTTAGCATCAATATCTGTTGTGTCTCTAAGGATAACTGACACGATTATCCTTCTGACCAGCTAAGCAAAGAACAACCATACCACTCTAATTGGTCCATTCAGATCTTTGTAGACTGATGAGGGAGAAGTTACTTGGTGGAAGCTTAGACTTCATGCCTTTGATTGATGACTTCATGAAGTTTACTGTCATCTATTTTCTGAAGAAAAAGAGCAAAGCTGCAGGATGTTTTTGGAGTTACAAGGTACATGTCAAGAAGGTTTACATAGACAAGGTAATCTGTTATGTGATCAAAGCTGAACAAACTGACAGAGGTGGAGAATTTACAGGAGCATCATTTATTAAGGAATTGGAAAGGTTTGGGATTGAAGCATATGTAACAGTACCTTATACACCACAAGTAGATTGTATCTAAGAGAATCGGAATCACATCTTAGTTGTGTGAGTGTAACGACCCACTAGAGGGTGTCCTACATTAAACTATTCTTACACCCATACCGGAGACCTTGAGGTCAACAGGTAAGGATAGTTTGGTTCACTATAGTGGATAACAATACATATTGTATGTTAACAAAATTAACCATACATCCAGGATCCATGGCAATGCAACCCTCCTCATCACCTCTCACTTTGAACACCATCTAAAGAAATTCCTCTACATCAACCAAAACTCAACCAATTTTCCTAATTCCTTTATTTTAAGAAACTATGCCTCCTATTCTTTACAGTCATGCCAAAAAGCCTATTCCCTGCAAGTACCTCTCAGAGTTGACCAGGGGGAGAATTCTCAGGTTACATGAACCTCAAGTGAGCTATTGCCAAATTTCCCACTACCTTGACATCCCCCTCAACACTATTAAAGATAGTATCTTAAAAGGAGATCAAGAGGGCCAGGAGAGAAAGGGTAGAGGAAGATATCCTAAAACTACCAAGTTGCAGGATGATGCTATGGTGGAGGAAGCTCTCAGCTATTGCAATACTAGCTATTCTAAGATTGCCAAAAAAGTTGCACCCAATATGTCTTCTATGACAGTGAGGAGAAGACTTCAACAAAAGCATCTAAAAAAGTAGTTGGTACAAGAAAGAGTTCATTTGGATGAGGATCTAGCTCAAGAGAGATTGGAATGGGCATTAGCTCATAGGCATTGGACAAGAGAGATGTGGAGAAGGAAGGCAATGTAGGGAGATGAGGTAGCTGTGGAGAGAGGAGGAAGAAAGAGGAGAAAATGGATATTTAGATATCCAAAAGAGAAGTGGAATAAGGATTGTATTAAGACTGCTGCTAGGAGAGGAGAGAGGAAGATTAGCCAAATGATGACTGGTTGTTTTTATGGTGAAACTCATGGTCTCTTTTTACCTGTTTTTCCTGATCCTACTTTTGCTAGGTGTGGAGTGACTGGAAAGTCAATTATTGATTTTTATGATCATTATGACTTTCTAGGGATATGGGCAGATATCAGAGAAAGGGTTGAAGATGAAGAGGTATTTTTTATCATTGATAATGCTAAGACTCACTTGCCCTTTAGGAGATGGCTCAGAGTGCAGGGAATTACTCTTCTGGAAATTCCTACCTATTCACCAGATCTCAATCCTATTGAGAATATTTGGTCTCTGGTGAAAGATAAGCTTCACAAGAACTATCCTGAGCTCTATCTCATGAAGGGTCCTGTTGATGAGGTCAAAAAAGCAATAGAGGAGGCCATTAGTAATTGTTGGGAATTTTTTGACCCAAAGGTTTTTGATACTTTGGCAGGATCAATGGTAGAGAGGGTGGAAAAAATTATTAAGGCTGATGGATGGTATACTAAATATTAATTTCTACTATGTATTTACATTTTTTTAATTTTTTTTTGGTTTTCATGATGGTGGGGTTGGTGGGGTAGTGGGGTTGCCATGGTCAAGTTTTTCCGTCTGAGGATGTACGGTTATTTTTGTTAATGTACAATACTATAAGATTGTAGAATAAAAGGCAGGCTTGGGAAAGGCTTGTGTAATGAGGCCTGAGTTACACTACCATAAGGTCTGAGTTACCCTGACATGGCACCCAAGGTACCCTACCTAGCATATAGAGGTACCTACTTGGGGCAGGGGGCGATCCTATAAGGATTGGGCACTCTGGTAAAATCTAAAGGCAACAAACCTGGTAGCCTTTGGAGGGTTATAGGAGGAGCTACAGGGCTCCGAATGCCCCAGGATTTTACAGAGGTATTCCTATCACCCTCCTGCAGCCCCAGTGTAAGGGATGCACGTCCTGGGCTTACGGTTGCTGAGTTGCTCCTTTCCTTATAAAAGGAACTGAGTGGAGGCACCGTTGTAACACCGTATAGGTTGTCACTGTCCATCCGACTGGATACTGTCCGTAGGATATAAGAGAGGGCATAGGGTGTGCTCCAGAAGAGGGGATACCTTCTGGTACCAATTATGTGTAACACGGACAAGGACTGAAGGAGTTACTCAGGTAACACCGGAAGGGTAGTCCAGAACCTCCTGGGTAGTCCCAGGGTGGCCCGGAAGATGTTGAAGCATCTCCAGGCAGGTGAATCACACATAGGCACAACTCATGCCCAATCACTGTAAGACTATTGGTGTTGTTTGAAAACTCTAAAAGCATAATTCTTATCATGGTAGGGGTGCTTTTGGGGAGTTCACTGTGGGTAGTGCCCACTAGGCCAATCGCCAAGGTACCCAACTGGGGGAGCCGAGTAGACTTTCCTATCAGGCAAAGACTTGACTAGAATGAAGTCCAAGGTTCAGCTTGATTGTGAGAGCTATGTCTACTAAAGGCTTACATAGATGAAATGCATATGGGTATGAGAGTTTGTAAATGGTATATCTCCTCAGTTGCATGATAGTTCACCACTAGGATGTCAAATATATGAAAAGCTTTTCTCCTGCGGTCGCATTAGAGATGCCGCGCTGAAACACTTGATGTCGGAAGGAGATTTAACTAGAGCAGACCAATATCCACAAAGGAATAATGTCCTCAGTGGTGTGTGTTGGCCAGCCTGGAAGAGATTGGTGTGCTCATGATTAAGTTAGAGTAGTGATGGGTGGGATCTGGCAGTATATGATATTCTACTTAAACTATATGTGAGTCCCACTCTACTCTGGCAATCAACTACCTCTCAAGAAACTTACAGAGTGAAGCTGCGGCTTAAAGATATTAAGTTTTACTGTTTTGATTCTTCTTACTCTACTGTTGATTGTCGCTTTTGATCCTTGAGTCACTTCAGTTTGGTCATGAACTTGGGATCCATCTTCCCTTAGGGCGCCCCCATTACATTGAGTGAATTCACTCATGCTATTGGTTAGTGCACTGAAATTGTACTAGGCTAAAGCTGTTCAGATGTCAGGATACTTGAAAAATCTTTCTTTGATAAAGGGTACCCTTGGCAAGCAAACTACCCTGTTTGAACATTGACTTTGTAAGAAACAGGGAGTTGACTACCTGTGCATATGAGGGTATTTCACTTATGCCTACATTCATCAGACAAACTGAACAGATACGAAATAGAGTATGAGAGTAGAACAAATGATGTTTGTAAGTTATACAATGACCATAAGGTAATGTTTAGAGCAAAAGATAGAAAGGTTCTGCCTGCAGAATAGTGTGTTCTGATGGATCTGCCAACTAGTTAGCCATACCATAAGACTTATTATAATAGGTACAAAGATTAGTATAGTATAATAGTTAATAGTAGCTTTATATATATGTAAGTTGATAAAGAAGCCAAAAAATAATACAAGATAGAAAACCAAAAGCAAAGTAAAGAAGGTAAAAAAAAAAAAAATTAAAAAATATATAGAACAGAGAAAGAGTAATGTGATAAAATATTAAAAGCACAAATGCAATGAAGTTACTTCCTCTATAGTGCAATCATTTTCCTTCTCTGTACTATGATAGGTAATAGTCCATAGGTAGACCATACAGTACTATAAGTTGTGATCAATTAAATTGTTTCAACAAAAAGGTATAAAATTGGACACAGCTTGACGTTGGGCAAGATTTAACATTATATAGAATGTGAACTGCTTCTTGCAAGGATGTAGCCTGTTTTTTTTTTATATATATAGTATGACTGAAATGCTTTCTAATTGCTACTAAAAGCTTCAGTATGGATAATATTTTTAGTGTGGTAGGATACTACTGGTTTGTAATAAAGCATTAACATACTCACTACTTGTTGCTGGAGACTAAAACTATATTCTAATGGCTTAAGTCTATCCTAATGTACAATTTTTGGTATCTTATATATATAATTTCTTTACCTCCAGAATTCCTGACAATTATCCTAATATATCTACTGTTTGTGTTATTTTTACTGTTCAATTCCAATTACAGTATTCAGTTATTTAATGTTTCCAATAACTCTTATGTCTTTTCCAGTTCTTTTCCAGTTCTTTTTTTTTTCTTGTCTGCCTTCTGGTACTGAACCTTTTTTTTCTTGCTTTCCCTCTTTCTTTTTTTCCCTTTAGATCTTTTCAACTTGTCAGATATTACATATAGTTGAGTTCCTAAACTCTAACATAGTTTTCTGTTTTTTTTTTTCCCTTTATTTTTTTTTTGGTTTATTGGATGCTAAGTAATATAGTTGAGTTCTAAAATGCTAATATAATTTTCTGTATTTTATTCTCCAGTCTTTTCGCCACCTCAACTATTATAGTATAGTATAAATATCAATAGAGACATATCAGAAATTCTAACTAGACTAGTCTCACAGTTTTATGGACTATCAAAATTACAAAGTGAGGTGATTTCTAGTAGCTTAGATAATAAAGGTACTTTAGATGTATCAATATCTAATTCATCCCAATACTCAATCATCTTTGTAGTAATTTCATGTTCCAGGAACAATAGTTTGTATTCAGTAGGGTGTGAGGAAAACTTAAGAGGGAAGGTTTGGTATGGTACTGCCATATTAAGAAAGTTCTCATACTCCCCCATGTAGTATAGTAGTTTCTCAGCAAATGTAGCTATATTCTTGTGTACCACTATATTTATTATCACAATAAAATAGACCAACATTTAATATGCTCACCACCATCAGCTATTATCACTTGAAGCCAATCAGGAAGAACATCTACAAGAGTATTGAGAATAGATTGATCTCTTGCCCCATATTTCTCCTATATAACCTCCCATAATTTCTCCTCCTTATTTTGTCTCCTTTCTCCAACTGTAATAGTGATTCCTTTAGTCCCTCTACTTGAGATTAGATCTACTCTTACCAAGCAACTGTCATACTATGAGGCAGAGCATGAGAACTTTCTTAGTAGGGCTCTACAATGTAAGTTACATTACCAATTTACTGTTGCTAATGTTCTGCCACTGCCATGTACATTTTAGGGTAGGCTGTAGTACATGATCTGCTGGTAGTAGTTCTACTCTAAACATTAACTACAGTGTATCAAATTAACTTGAATACCTTTGTAAAGCAACCAGGAGCCTTAACTGAAAATGTGTGAAAGTATTTCCTCTGATGACAACATATCATAACCAAACTATAATGAGATAATGAATTTCCCACTCTACTAGGAGCCTTCTTTCACTCTCAAAGCAAGCTAATTTGGTTGGCCTATGTGATGCTGGAATGTTATTGAATCAAATTACTAAAGAGACTGTCACTTCTAAAACTACAGTATTAAAGTATGTGTTCTCTAACTATGAGAAGTCACTTCCTATCCTGGTTACCTCAGAGGAAAAAGGGCAGAAAAGAAAAACAACTGAAGAGGAGGATAATACTGTAACAAACCACCACTTGTTGACACAGTAGGGAATATCAGCTCTGTCACTTTTGACATTACTCTGCTGAACCACAGATATCTTAATCAAGCAGTAACCTTGACTGAATAATGTACTGTTTACAGGATCACCTAAATGCAAGTCAGAGCCTTATTCTCACTTTTCAAGGTATCACTTGGATGCACTTTAGAACTATAGTATGTGAACTAAGTAGTAGCTTATGTGTTTAAGTTATTGCAAGAGGAAACTAAGTAACAGGAAAGTCCTAGGCTTTATATATCAATCACCAGCCTCTCTAATATCTAAGTGTGTAGGTAATCCAAACATTTCCCAGCTATCTCCCAACCTCCTGAATTCCTCTTGCGAAATATAATTAATGGGATAGCTATCCAAACAACAAATAACATAACCATAGTAAGCATATCCTACTGGCTGCTACCAATAATTTGGTTACTATACTAACTCAAACAGATAATGTAATCCTATATTAACTCTTAACTATCTATATCATGTAACAGACAATAATATAGTTCCTGTCTAGTGATTCTTATACTCCTTTGAATATACATCATATTACTTACTAACTACCTAACAGCTCAAGTGTATAATATTCAATAGTGCCTATGAGTCTGAAGTCTTTAAAGATTCTTAGGTATTGGAGGAATGTAAAAGTGTTTTATTCATAAAGTATATATAATGTAAAGCATCGATGCGGTGTACCTAATAGTTTGTAATTGGAGATACCTTAGCATTCAGGTATTGATTCAACAAATGTATTTCAGTTCAACTCCATCATAATGCATAGTTAGTTTTGAAATTATGAAGCCATACTTAGTAGATTATGACATTCAATGAAGTGAATATTTTATTTATTTTATGCTATCAAGCAAGAAATATATACTGCTAATTACACAAAGTCTATTTAAACTTAAAGAGAGTAGAGTATTAGAATAAAATAAGTAACTATGACTCAGATATCATATCATAAACTGGAATTACATAATCTTCAATACATAGGTGAACTGTAGCTTACCTATTCCTACAAAAATTATGATCTAGATATGGATTGAACCTGAGTACATATTCGGTATGCCAAGGTATCGACTATTACAAACTATTAGGCGCACACTATAAATGCTTTATACTATAGATAGGAAATAACTGAGGTAGCTGTGTGAAGAACCAACAACTTGGGAGAATTTGCCTCCTTATATAGTTGTCTTCCCACAATCCATGACCCTTATGACACAAAATCATGAGTCATATAAAACTCTTATAACCTAATTATATTATTGTGTGAAATCTCATATGACTTGTAACTATGAGTCATATCATAACCAACAAATCAAACAACTTATATGAGTCACAATCATGAGTTATTTCTGAAATACGTCATATGACTCATAACTATGAGTCATTCAAACAATAAATATACTAATAATAACTATGACTTGCAAGTTCGCAGTTATGTGAAACCCATTGACTCTTAACTATCAGTCATAGTACAAAACCTTAATCTGGCTTCCCAATTAACCTAACTAATAATGTATGACTTATATACCAATGAGTCATGGGAAACCTTATCCTCGCTTAATATTTCTCCAAGTTGCACTCAACTAGTTGGTTCTCAATATTAGCTCTGAGTCCCCTCTCTACTAGCCTAAGTACCTTTTGGCTTGCATCTGCAAATCCTCATTCTTCAATGCAAATTCTATTAAAAAATTAAAAACATTCTCTTCTGCTTCTCCCTATATTTTGGTCAATATCATGACCACCCTCCTTACAACTGTCATCATCACCAGGTTCAATCTTTTTTCCGCTTCTATACTTTTTCTCAGTTCCTTATTCTGGACTATAAGCTGTAGGTTGTTTGCTCAGTTTTCCTCCAATGAGTGTTGGGTCATGATTCTCCCTTTGGTCAAGCCTGCTACTGTTCTTCTTGTGATGCTGAACTACTTCTCTCGTATTGTGACTGTTTCTCCCACTTCCTTAACTTCTTTTATCAAGGTTTTGATTCTATTATGGTTTGTTGTCAGTATCTCCTCACTTCTCCACCTGGACTTCATTTCTCTCAAGCTCTTATGCTTGTCCTATTGTTGTTCTATCCCTGGAACAATATAATTCCATTGTCTGTTCTTCCATAATGGGGCTCCTTTTATTTACTTTGATGACTGATAGTATGGGAATCCATCAGTGTAACATATCCTTGAACTAGTGTCTCCATACTATGACTTTCGTCTGTATTGTGGTTCCTATCCCATAGCTCACTTATTGCTTTAGTGGGTTAGGCAGTCTTTGGTGAAGTATGCTGTCTATGACAGTATGTTGTACTCTGCTTGTTGGAGTTTTTTGACTACTTCTTCTTTCCTAATTTCTGTGACCTTATAGACCAGGTCCTCCCAGCCAGTTAGCACTTACTGGCTTTCCAGGTTAGGACTCATGGAAGTGTTGGATGGCATATTCAGCATTTCAGAGGTTTTCTGCTAGGTAACACTCTCAGTTATGTTTGCATTATATCAAGTCCACTTGACTCGATATTGTACCCTGTGTAGTCATATATTGACTATTGAGTCTAGTTTGTACTGTTCTTTAGGCTCTAACTTGATAGGAGATAGTGGTTCTTTTCTTTATGAGGGGAATAGTTTGTCTTCCTAAGGTTCAATCACGTTGATATGGAATATAGGATGGACCTTTATAGTGGACAGGAGGTCTAGTTTATATGTTGTTCTTCCTACCCTGTACATAATTCTGAAGAGTCCTAGTTTCTCAGAATCAAATTTCCTTGATCGCCTTGCCATATGCATATTTCTGGGTATGAGACATAGCTAATCATCTGATTCGAGATTTGGATTGGGTTTTCTGTGGCAATCAGTATTTTCTTTATGACTCAACTGTGTGGTCACAATTTCTACCTTGAGTTTGTCATGTAATTGACTCATGTTATCATTATGAGTCATTTTTCCTTGTACTACTTGCCCTATCAGTTTGTGTAAGGGGTGATGTCTGTAGTTCACAGACAACAGCAATTATTTGATGGTCTCCTGATAGGCATTATTGTAGGTGAAGTATGCTATTACTAGTTATTCTGTCTATTTATCCTACTAATAGTTAACATATACCAGCAGGTATTGCCCTAGAATTGCATTTGTTCTTTCAGTTGGGCCATCTGTCTACAGATTATATACTGTATGTATTCATCAATCTATATCCAACTGACATGGTATTCCTTTCCATATATCTATAGTAAATATAGATCACCTGTAACTTATAATATCTTTGGGTAGTGCATGGAGTTTGAATACATTATCCATAACTAACCAATCAAATCACTTTACTACAATATCTATCCTGCATTGTAAGAAGTATGCCATTTTGGTCATACAACTTATGACTACTCATATGGCCTTGTTTCCTTCTGAATCAGGTAATCTGATGATGAAGTCCATTGCTCTTGATTTCCATTGATTTCCAGGCACTTCTAGTCACTGTAATAGCCTATAAGATGCCTGATGTACTGCTTTTCTTCTCTGATATATCCTGCAGTTAATATCTCTTTTTACTTCTTGCCTTAATTTAGGCCAGTAATACCACTAATATATAAGTTCTGTTTTCTTCATCATTCCTCCATCTCCAGCTTGTTGTATGTTATGGTATCTCCAAATGACCTTTGTTTTTGTTTTTTCATTATTTGGTATCCAGATCTTTCCATTATACCATAGTCAGTCTTCCTTCTACTTGCATCATCCCAACGCTACCTTTAGGAATTCTTTATCCCATCTTTTAAGTTGTGTTGCGATATCTTGGAACATTTTGTCTTCCTTGACTTTCTGTTTCAAGCTTTTTTTGTATGATTTTTCCATTGCTATTTGTAATATTATTTCATTAGTCTCTTCTCCTATAGACTTATATCCTGAGTTATACCCATCATCCTTAAAGAACTTTTCTTTTCGTAGGAAGATCATTTGTTGTTGTATTCTCCAGTTGTTCTCTGGAGATGGCAGGTCTACCGACATTCTCATGAGAGCATCAGGCTTTCCTCCTTCCTTTTCAGGTTTATATTTGATATCGGTATTGAACTTGCTGACCTCTACACTCTATCGAAGCTGTCCTCTATTAAGTTCTTTTATTGTAGTCAAGGGAACCAAATTATTGTTGTCTGTTAGGATTTTGACCACCTGTAGGTTGCCCTACATGCACCACCTCTGTTTTTTCAATACTTATATCATTGCAGGCAACTCTTTATTATGGATATTATAATTGCACTCAGCTTTGGTCATTATGTTAGACCTAAATGCAATCAGTTTCCATACTCCTTGTTTATCTTGTTGGGATATGTTTCTTTAGCGGATATAATTTGATGCATTGATCTCTATTATGACCTATTCTTCTTGATTGAAATATCATAACATAGGGTTCCTTACTAATCAATTCTTTAAATGATTGAATGATTCTTGTTTTTTGTCTCATTATTCCCATTTCTGGCCTTTCTTAGTTCTATTATTTAGTGGGTTCACTATTCTGCTGAATCACTCTATGAACATTCATTAAAGATTGCAAAATCCTAAAAAATATAGGATATCTTTCACTGTCTTCAGGGTTGTCTATATGTCTATAACCTTTGTTTTAACTGGGTCTACCTAGACTCCTTCTGAGTTGATGATGAATTTCAAGTATTTTGTTTCCTTTTTCATGGAACTCACACTTTGTCACTTTGAGCTTTAATTTATCTTTCCTGAACTTGTTTATGATATTTCTTATATCTTGTTTGTGCTGTTCTAGGCTGTCTAAATATATGAGAATGTTATCTGTATATGCAATACAACACATATCTAAGTATTTGCTTAGAATAGTATTGATCAAATGCTGGAATATTGCCAGTGTATTGACTAACCCAATGGGTACTATTACTCAATATTCAAATGACTCATATCTCATTCTGAATACCATCTTTTTCATATCTTTTTCTCATACTCAAATATTATGGTAATCATCTTTGATGTCTTATTTCGAATTTGGTCTACCATTTTGCTGTTTGCAGTGTATACAATTCTTGCATTAGAGGCAACAGATATTAGTCCTATTTTGAGACTGCATTTAGTCCTTGATTGTCCACACATAATCATAATCCACAATATTTTTTCTTGGCACATAAGATTGAAGCCCTCACCAATGATGATCAGGTTTGACCCATCCCCATTCAATGTTCTTTTCTAAATACTCATTTAGACTTGAAGCCTTAAGTTCCTCTATATTCAGTGGGTATAGCTTCATTAAGAGGACTGTCTTCCCTTCCTGTAGGTTGATTCCATGGTCTATAACCCTATGTAGTAGTCAGTCCATCCTATTACCCACCTTGAAAAGGTCCAGAAATGAATGATATG
This sequence comes from Choiromyces venosus 120613-1, assembly GCA_003788595.2. Classification (NCBI taxonomy): domain Eukaryota; kingdom Fungi; phylum Ascomycota; class Pezizomycetes; order Pezizales; family Tuberaceae; genus Choiromyces; species Choiromyces venosus. The sequence continues at coordinate 286,877 of ML120391.1, forward strand.
TTTTTGGTACCATTTGTGTCAATTTTTCAACCAATCCATTATGCTTGTACTTTACTGCCAGGTCTGTGTTGATAGTTGTTGCAATGATGGTAGTTTCTGTCCTGTTTTACTTGAATATGTCTGTGCTGTGTGCTCTCTTATGTATCTTTTGAAAGACTTCTACTTACATGAATGATATCATTGGTTCTTTCATTTTGAGTGATACTTCATCAAGTATTACCTTACTATTGGTGTTTGAAGTACTTTTAATTCTGAATCCTGAGTTCACAATTTCCATTTCTTGCAATATTTCTACCTCTATTAGGTCTGACTCGTCTATACTTTTTATGATAAGTTATGCAATACAGTCTCCTTCATGGACTTCACAATCCAGGTCTTTCAGATATAATAGTAGGACATAGATCTTTCTGTTGCAATCTGCACCAATTATGCCTACTATGATTTCTATACCTTTTGGTAAGCTAAACTCCCTCTTAAAGTAACCCTTATATAGGGTCCATCAGGTAGTCCTATTGCAATTCCTGTCTTGACAAGGATTTGTCCCTTTGCAGTTACTCTTAAATTCTTGATGCTATACAGGTTATGTCCTGCAGCTCTGACAGATTCTCTCATAGGTACTTTTACCCTCAATAGTAGTTTCCTAATGTTCATCCCTTTACAAGTCTTCTTACATTTCTGTTCAGATGATACTATATTAGTGTCCTGTACAACCTCCACTGAAGATACCTTTGTATCCAGTACTTTCTGTGTTTCTATACATAAAATCTTTGTCTTTAGATTTTTTTGTATAGGTTATTACTCTGCAATTGCATTCACTAATGGCAATGCTTTGAGATATAATGTACTACACCATTTGCTATCAAATGTGATCTTTTCATTTTCCTAGTCTATTGTTGGGTTGTGGTTTTTCAACTGCATTATTCTAAGTATAACATCATGCTTTACCAGGTCTATTATCATACTTGGAATATTATTAGTTCTCTATGGTATCCTATATCTATAAGAACATCTACCACATTTGTGATTGCTCTATCATCTTATACTGTTCTATCCACCATGTAGATTTCCTTTAACTGTTCTGTTTTTCTCCAGGGTAATTGATTATTTCTTTTTTTCAAAGTGTCTTGCTATGAGTCTTCTATTGCCCTTGAATCACTTATTGTGTTTGTTGTAATTTTCCTTTTCCTATTATCAAATAGTAACCTTATCATAATGGGATCTACTTCATAATCCAATATTTCCATGTTGTTAACTACCATGTAGAAGTTTTATATCATGCTAGTTTCCTTCTGTCATCTTCCAGGCTAACTTTCTTTACTGGAACCTTCTTCATTTAAAGTCCCCTCATCTCCAATAGTCATTTCTCTTATCTTCACTTCTCATACTAAGTAGTCCTTCATCATATGTCTGAACTTCCTACATCATAGACATAGTACTTCTTTTCTTCTTCTGTGGCATTCAGCTCTTGGTAATCTCTTGAATCCCCTCTGATTCTACATGTCTAGGTTAATTCAATCTTCTCTGTCCTCTTATTTCACTCTTTATTTCAATGTACCATTCTAGTTCTTCAGTACCTCCTATTGTTTCAAGCTTGAAGACTTTCCTTTGAGGTATTCAACTATACTGATATGATTTTCTTTTAGGATTGGCCATTCTGCTGGTTCTTCTGACATCTGAGGACTGACAGCAGCTAGAGTATATAGATCTTGTATGGTTTCTATTATTCCACTTTGTAGGAATCTTCCTAGGGTATCTCCATCCTGATCCGCATCTCTGGCTACCATCCCTAGTTAGTTCCAGTTGTCTATCATATCTCTACCACCTTGTTTCATGTTTTGAATAGCATTCCTTTTTCTTTCCTCTTGTCTACATCTGCAAAGTTGTAATTAATGGCTTCTTCAAATCCCAGCATATCTTGCCAATCATCCTGTACTTTCTCTGTGATGTAATGTGTGAACCACGATTCTACCATGTCTCTTACTGGCAATTTGGTATATTGTATCTTATCTATATTGTGACCTCCTTCATTCTACACTGGAGCCTCAAAGTACATTTTCACTTGCACTAAAATGCCTTGTAGCCTTTCTCTCTCTCTTTTAAAGACTCCAGAGTCTTTGATCTTGACCCTTTCAATATTTCCCATCCTATCTATCGGGATCTGAACCTGCTCTTAGGTGAGTACTACTATAGAAGCATTTCCTCCTCATAGTAGGATACAATTTCTCTTTCCCAATGTTGCTAGTGGTCCCAACATCTTCCTTCGTCCTGGTGTTATTGGGGATACAGTTTCTAGCCTGAGTAGAGATTATGTTTCTGGAATGACTGGGCTTGGTGTTCCTTCATTTAATATTTGTTGTTCTCATACTGCTTGCAGTGCTTGGAGTTCTGGAGTGTTGTTATTCTGGTAATCTATTTTGTATTGTTGTGTGTTGCTTAAAGATACAACTAAACATTAACTCTCAACTATCTTTATCATACAGAAGTTAATGATATAATTGTAGTCTTATTGATTCTTATACTCCTCTGAGTGTACGTTATATTACTTAACAACTGCCTAATAGCCAGAGTGTATAATATTCAATAGTACTTATGAGTCTTAAGTCTTCAACAGTACTTAGGTATTGGAGCAGCATAAAAGTATTTTATTTGTAAAGTATAAAGATAGGAAATAACTTAAGTTATTGCATAAAGAACTAACAACTCAGCAGAATTCCCCTCCTTATATAGTTGTCTTCCTGCAAACCCTCACCCTTGTGACTCATGATCATGAGTCATGTAAAACACTTATGACCAAATTACATCATAGTATGAAATCCCATATGAGTCATATCATAAGCAACAAATCAAATGATTCATATAACTCCTAATCATTAGTCATTTTTTAAATACATCATATAACTCATAACTATAAGTCATTCAAACAATAAAGATACTAATAATAACTATGACTTACAAGTGTGCAGTCATGTGAAACCCTATGACTCTTAAGTATCAGTCATAGTGCAAAATCCTAATCTGCCTTACTGATTAGCCTAACTAATAATATATGACTCATATATTAAAGAGTCATGTGAAATGTTATCCTCCTTTAACATTTGTCCAAGTAGCAATGTACCACTTGGTTCCTGACCTCATATAACAAAATGAAACCATATAACAAAGGAAACCTATTCTTCCACTTCCTCCAATATGCAGAAGAGCCATTGTGACCACTAGAGCTATAGCTGCACATATTCATTTGTTATCTGGTTGAGCTCTCTAGCAATCTTAGCTGAGATATAATTTATCTCATGTTCATATAGATATATGTGAGTACTCAGAGTTTGATTACTAGTATGAACACTATCATTTGGTATATGCAAATAATGATCTATGTCAAACATTATATATAGAAAGCAGTTCATAAATAGTTGAATGAAGTAACTTATCAATATTAAAGTTGAAGATACCTGATGCTGCTACAGTGAACTGAGGAATATTACTTGCAGAGATCAACAACAATATCCTTTATATTGATAAGCTGGTTTCACACTCAATAGTTAGTTACCATTTTGAGGAACAAAACGTGAAGTGGATAGCTGTATCTTGGTCATAGTTATCAAAGAGGATACAAGGAAGTGATTAGCCTTTACCTTCGAGCATAGAGACTTAAGTATTGATGATTGACAATAGTAGATATGAAGTGATCAGATGTTTGTGAAAAGAATGTCTGGTATATTCTGAAGCCAAATCTGAGGTTTCTATCCTGTTATAAAAATATTAAATAGCTAGAAGAAAGGGTAGTGTAAGTATACACCAAATCTAGTTTACTCTAAAGCAAAAACCAGGAGGGAGAAAGTTAGCATTGACATGTTGGGTCTATTTTTGAGAAGTAAAATTGGGACTTCAACAAGATCATGTAGGAATCTGAGAGCAAGAAAGGGTGGTACCTTATCTTTGAAGTATCTAAGGCTACTAAAGAACTGTCTTCCAGATCTTTTTTGCTGGTTTCTCTAAGGCTCTGTGATTTTCTTGATGTAGGATGCAGCTAGAATTCCTCACACTCCCCTGATTAAGAACTGGCTTAGTTAAATGCTGGAGAGGAGTATTTCTAGATGGAGGGTCATTCTTATTAAATAGCTCTCATATTCCCTGAATATGAACTGTATAGAGACTGAATAGGTCTGAGTAAAGTCACTCTTTGAGAGACTATACTTTAATTAATACTACTCAAAGTAACATGGTTTGGTATTCAAGTTAAGGAAAGAAATTCAGGATGCTGTTGAGCACTGTTGGGAGTCACTAGATTCAGACTATTTTGACAACCTGGCAAGTAGCATGCCCTGACAATGGAGGTGGTCATTAATGCTGCAAGATGGTATATGAGATTTTACTTTTATTTTTATTTTTTTTTTGTCTGTTGCTGTTTTTTTTCTATTGCCTGAATTATTATTACTTGTATTAAGCTGGTGTAACCTTTCTCAATGTGTTCTTGGCTATCCTGAAGAGGTTGGCCACCACACAACAATCCTACAGATACAGCTTTCCAACCAAATCTAGCTATCACAATACAATATTGTATAATCACAGCAATGTCCATAAATAGAATATAAGAAGAGACTCTATCTCAAGTATTTGCTTACCGGAATAAGTATGAAGGAGTAAGTTACCATTTGGTTGCACTCATGTTCTCACTAAACAAGACCATGCTCATAAATTGCTATGAAAACTACATAAAAATCCCCCGCTATGCCCATCAAAGTTGGCAAAGGTTCATAGACATCTGCAAAAAAAAAAACCCGCATCTGATGTATGGGCGTCGTGTCCTGACACACGCTGCATTTCTCATGCGCCCAGTGCACCTGTTGCGTCCTGAGTTCCATTGCAACCCCCTGTTGCACCCTATGCGTCATGATGGGTGTTGCAACACAACATTGCGCCTGGTGCATCCTGTGTCACATAGCAAAGTTTTGCAGCGTCAGGACACTACCTGAGATTAGGTCGACCTCCTGATGACCCCTGGACATCTGCATCTCTGTCGCACCTTCTTCCCCATATCCTGACATCTGGCTATGGCCGCTGCCTCACGGGAGTACAACTGGGCATGGCCACACAGGGCTGACCTTTGTCATGTTCCTTCCGTCTCTCATCACGACGCCATAACTCCATCCTAACATTGACCAAAGATGCCTTCCATCCCCCGATGTCCCCATCCCTGCCCTGAACCCTCCCAGCATCCTGGCACATCACCGTTCTCGGTTCCTCACTGTGAGGCCACAGGGCGTTGCGGCGATTTGTCACAATCTGCCTGGTTTCTTCACTGCGTCCTAGCGATGTCGGGACCGACGATGTCCCACGGCGTTATCGCGACGTCGGGACCTACTACGTTTCACTGCGTGGTGTCATCAGGGTCCTAATCTCAAGGACTGAACAATCTCCACCGTAATTTTCTACATCGTGTACTTTTAGTTATATCTATTATTTAGTTTCTATTAATTAGTTTCTACATAGAGGTTTCTATATACAGGTTGTAATGAAAGATGCTATAATATTCTCCGTGCCATTCAACCATCCTCGATGCAGAATAAATTTACTTGTCCAAGCCAACAGTTGTCGCCAAACTGTCTGATCTGATGACCCCTCAATAAATCTTGTTAAATGTCCTTAAATCAATATGGCTGTTGACAAGCCATCACTGGTCTGTCTCCGGGATGAGGTGCGCCAGGCCTAGGATTGTCCCTATGTCTACTATAGTAAACTCTTGTGCATTTTCCCTTAGCTGTACCGTGACAAGGCCGTGGACGTCAGATACGCGTCCCGAGTTAACCACGTGCAATATTTGGACACATGCAAGCCTGCGAACCGTGTCCTCGTACGTGTAGTCTCTGATTTTGAAGAGCGCCAGGAGCTTTCCAGGGAGACAGCCCCAGAGCACACCATACATATGCTCGCCACCCGTCTGTACCCAAACCCAATCATTGCGACTCTCCTGGTTCCTGAAGAGTCGGGTACCAGTGGAGCGTGCCCTGTGGATGTCATAAATGTCAGTTTCCTGGAACGCTAGAATGGGGATTTCAAGTTGCGTTAGTAGTTCAACTGGAAGGAATCGAAGTATGGCAGGATCTTCAGGAAGGTGGCGTTCAGTGGGCAGGCTATTCCGGCTATATCGAATCAATTCCCGACAGATGCTCTCCGGTGAGATACACAAGACCTTGCAAAAATCCATCACATCGGAAACATCATCACGACGCCCCTTCAGGATCCTACAATTGGTGACTGGCGCAGATACGGAATTCGTTTTATCCAAATGTTCCATGACATCGGCAGGGAGATCAGCCCTGTGATCGTCAAACGGAATCCAGGTTCAAAAGTCTCATTCGGATCGCATGCTGGCGACCATAACTGTGCAGGATCTGTCTTGCGGCATCGGTTTTATTCGAACGGCGCCACCCCTCCTTGATTTGTTCCTTATGCGCGAGCTCGCCAAACTCCGTATAATACATCTGAATGTTGCCAAACTGGTATATGTGACCCTGAAAATGACTTAGTAGATGCATCTT